>KN549200.1:676562-718740 GCA_000797555.1 Oesophagostomum dentatum | reverse complement strand
ATTTATTTTGTTCACTTATTTATGTTTGATCTGTATATCATAAACCAGGACTAGTAACTACTATTCGAGTCAAGTTCATCACGAGCTCTAAGTGGCGAAAATACTTCGGAATTCGATAATCTGGTTATGAAACGAAGTAGAATTCCTCCGAATGGGCGGCCGTAGAAAAGCATATGACTAGATCTCTCAAAATAGCAGCGAAAATTTTCAAGACATTAATCTCCAGTGCACTGGAAGGTGCAGAAGTAGTGAGAGACCATATGATGTTGTGTTTAACCCTAGACTTTAATAAAAGTTTCCAACCCTCTTAGAAGAAATGAAGTCTAGAAATGATGTAGTAATAGTAGTGGATTATCGGTGAAACTCTAAACGTCTAATCGCAAAACTTAGCTACCAGTCTAGTAAGTTCACTCGCCGTATTCGGATTTTCAAAAATACTTCTATAAATTTTTCAAAAGAAGTGCTTGAAGCCAGATTAATCTGTTAATAAGAGCAAGTATTTTAGATCAGCAAAACCGACATCGTTCCAAAAACCGGATTTTTTGCAGCTTATCGACTCTAGAGGATTTGGCTTTACATATCTATACTTGCACGAATTTCCCTTCAAATCTACCGATGCATCTGCGGGTACTTTCGTCAACCTATTTCTTACAAACATCACTGACAGCGGTAAACAGTTAAGATCCTCTCCAATAAGATGCTTGATGGAAGTAGTTGTAATCCGGCGGTTCTTTAAGAAAAGGAAGAAATGGTGGCTATCGGAATTCGCAATTTCTCCCACGTAGCAGAAAAGTAATAGATACAGGAGGCGGCAAAAAAGTTAACAGTTTTTACTTCATCTGTTCTTCTGTAGCAAATCACTGATCAATGTCATTTTGATAAACATCTATCACAATAAAATTCTAATTTTTCTGATCAGCACTTGTCTCCTATTGGTTACCTCACTCAAAACATGACGAAAAATTTTTCAATTCCGCCGCCAAGCGAATGGCTATGCCTATCCTGAAGAACACCTTATACTAATAAAACTTTCATTACGGCATTTTTGACCTAGGGAAGGTATGTTTTCGCTAGGCAGTGTTGATTGACAGGGCGGATTATGAAAATTATGAAAAATTGGGTTTCTCAGACCAAAGAGTGTTCGAAAATATGCACGTGAAGACAGGGGCCTTCTGTTATTTTCTTCTTTCAGAAGCGACTTCCGCAGAATATGGTAACCAAGTGCCAACGTGTGCCACTGGTTTATACAAAGTTGTAAGAACCAAAATTTAAGTTAGGATTGCGTTCCCAAATTAACTTGAAAACCGTTAGGTTTTTCTGCTGCACCCTCTATAAAGTAAGGATTCGAAACCTTTGAAAACTCAAACACGCGTAATGAAAGACAAGAAAGTGTCTGAACATCGACGCAATGTCAAAATAGCAGCAATAATTAGGAGAAGGAAGCGTCTGTCTTCCCTTTTCGACTAAGCGCGAAAAATAAGCAATGTTTTCACTACTGTCACCAAGAAATCCCTTAAAAATCATGAAATAAGCAGAAAAGAGAAGTTAACAGATATTCATGCACACTACTACAAACAATAGAAGAAAACTGCAGAATTATGAATGTCCCTAAAAAAAGCTCAGTTCGTCTGCAAAGAAGCGACCGCTCGTCTGCAGATGAAATCGACGCGCACCGTTGTTCCGAAGGAATCCGGTTCAAGCAAGAGAAAGTTGCTTGATCTGATGAGAAATGCGTTGCATTAGACGGGCGTTCGGATGAGATTTTCTGGGAGAAAAACATAGACGAGAATTCAAGGAGAATTTACCGTTCAAAGAAATAAAAATGAACAACATTTGCGAAAATATAAGGCGGAAATTTGCGACTTCAAACAAAAATAGATAAACCTGAGTGAAAGGTAACTAGCGCTAATTATGAGCTCTATAAACGTTTTTAGCAGCAAAGACCTTGAGAGACTTGGCAGAAAAATTAATAGCTTCGATGGTTGATGCATAAGAGTGACTAGCTGTGTAGACGTCACATCGTCAAAACATTGGAGAGTCGAAGTGCGAATATCTCGAAGAATTCAGAAGAAAATTTAGTAGCCTAAGTAAGTATTCACGGGATTCTGTCAAAGTGAAAGGCACAAGGACGGCGTTTTCACTTTTTTTCTAGCGTGACGGACATCGTTCGGAGATAAAATGTGTGGTGAACTTGGAGTGCGTTCGATAAAAGGAGTAAATTGAATAAACTGTTTAAAACTAGTAAAACAATGACATGAATGTGAACAATCGAGTATTTAAGGTCGAGAGAGTTGAAAAAGAGCAGCTCTATTTGTCAGTGAGTTTAGAGAAATTTGCAGCTGTGCAATGGATCTCAAGCAATTCCATTTATAAATGGAAATAAAAAGAATAGAAAATCGCAGAGAGAGAAAGGCGGTTTTAGGACACCAAGAATTTACTTTAAGAAGTTTTGAAATCTCTACAAATAAGCCCGAAAACTAATGTTCATATTGTCTTGCAAATGCAGTAGAGGCAGAAGTACTACTCTGCAAATGAAAAAATTACGTTTGAGGCGAATAATTCGATATGAAGTTAGTTTTTGCTGAATACGCCGTAAAGAATTGCCGCACCCTGCGATAACTGATAAAAAACCATTGAGTGAGCAGTTGTATGAACGCTGTTCCAGTAATATTTACAAACTATTCTCCATTTACTTTATAAACCTTCGTCCAGCGAAATTTCAAATGAAAATAATTCCAAGATGAAGAAAGCGTTCCTCACAAAAATAGTTTTTATTTTCCACACAAATAATCAATTATTTTAGTTGAACGCAGCAATTTTAAGAGAAACAATTAGATGTTTTAGAGGCAGACGCTCCGCCCTACTTAGGAATTTTTATTATTATAGTGATTAATTGTCATTCTACTCTTAAATAGAATAATAAAGGCTGAAAAGCTCTACAATGCCTCGCTGCAATTTGAATCCGTGGCGCGGCGCGACGCGTCCGCCCGCAGGTGGACTTGACAGGGGGCGACGTCGACGCTGGTTCAATCAACTGGCGCAGAACAACGAGCATAGATCGGAATCCGTGGGGTTTCTTGGCAAGTCTCCATTTCCTTCGCGTGATTAGAGAGGACTTATTCTTAGCCGTCATAATTCTAGTTGTTTGCCTTGTTTATAAGAGCCAAATTATTGGGCATCACTGGCATTCCCGTAATGACAGCGAAATTGGATGGGACAGTACTGGGTGGAAAGAACGCGAATGGGACAGTAAGAGAGAAAAGAGGAGTAGACGAACAGGAGTTGGTCCTAGGTCAGCTCTGGAGTGAGAACTGATGCATCCTCTCAACGTTCTTGGAGATTTCTACCTTCTACATTCAACTGCCTAACATGATCGTGTGCAAACCGAAGTATTCGTAGTTTCGGTAGTTTGAAAAGTTTTGAAACTTCACTACGATGAGGGACTTCATGGTCAGGAGTTTCAAGCTTTACTGAATAAGCATTCAAAAGCTGAGTAAATTACCGAGAGGGACCTACAGAATGACTCATTCTACTTAGTCTCCGCAGCACTTTAACCATAGTTTTAAGAGAAATAATTTTAGAAAAAAGTTTTTCTCCAAAAAGTGGAATTTCACAGGCGGGTTGGCTTACGCTGTCATAAAAATGTGACCAAATAAAAGCAATGCCACGAGTAAGGTCTCGTGGCTAGAAAATCTGTACGCGTGATCGAGGGACTGATCGAAAAACTTCTCGAAATCACGTCGTCTACTGCACTGTTTCATTCATCTAGTTGGAACAGCGTTAAAGGCTGTTTTTAGAATGTTTACAGTGGAAGACCCAAGGAAAGCCAAGGATTAGCTCTTGATTTCAAAAATTCTGCGGTTGCAATTCTGCTTCGACTTCTATTATATCTAGCTTTGAAATGAAAGTGATGAAAGTAGATAAATGAGCCACGAAGACCAGGCAATTCCTAAAGCCAGCGAGTTACTGTTTTTTTTTTCACCCATGGTCCTTTCACAAGCATTTTCAGCACTGTAATTTTTTAAAAATTTCTGTTTGATTTTCGCTTTTCATCTTTTTATAGATGAAGGCTAAAAGGCTGAGAAACGATGGTAAAGTTCGAGTCACCCAGCAAGACAAAAATATGCAGTACAACACCACAAATGAACTCTCAAAAGCCGATAGTGACTTACGGATGCTTTAAAACGAAGCAGAACCTTTACCTCTACGTCAAACTATGCTCCTTTCGATTCAGCCCCTCGAAGTTCTTTCAGAATATGTGTAAGTACAGGAGATTTTCTGCACCTATTGCTTAAAAAATTTAGATAAACGGCTCAGGGCATGTACGCGTCTGGAGCTATTTCATCTCAATAGATAAAATATTCCCAGCTTATCAATTTGTAGCAAGTTTTGCTGCGCATTTGCTGCTTAAACTCAAGTAGTACTACTCAGAAGTTTTTGATCAGCTTGTATGATTGCTTCAAACAAGTTGTGCGGAAATGTCCCCTCTTACCAACCTGCAATGATAGCTCTGCGAGCGTAAATAACTATTTTTTAAAACTATTTTTGCCTTTTTCAACTTTAATACGACTACTTCAACGGCACACTTAACAAACCTGCTGCTTAATGGTATGGACTATGTGTCCAATTTATTTGGAGTAATCAAACAAGTTGCCATAAAAGTTACTAGCAGCCACTAATGTGATTAAAAAATTAATAACTTCCTAAAACACATTTCACAAGTCCACTGAACAGTTCTAAGATGTAGAATCACTTTCCGAACTTTGTGAAATTAAGCTAGTACGCTGTTTACTTACTAGCGAGCAACTTCCACAGACATTATGCTGCAGATTAAGTACGGTGAAATCAGCCCGCACACATTTCCTGCGTAAAAGTGACAGAGTTGCTAGCTTTAGCTGATCGTAAAATTAGAATCGGGAATATTCCTTGAAGTATCCACTTATTTGGTGCAGTAAGCGAAGTCTTCTGAAAGGCTGGTGTTTTCGTTTATTGATTCGATCATAAGTTGCAATGCTCTAAAACCTCTTCCACACATCCTTTTGCTGGTTGAATCGCCCAATCCTCTCTTCACAACTCCCAGACTGTTTACTACTAACATAATAATGTCAATTAATGATGCTGTATTGATTTTTTCGTATATCATTGTTCTCCCATACTTTCGATTATCACGTAAACTTTATAGCACCGTCTCTTCTTCGCGCCTGCAGGGCATGACGTCTCCTACTGAGGCTAAGTTATGCGGCCAGGAGATATTATCATGCCAGAGAATACTTTAACGCATTATGGTTAGAAAAACTTTTAAAGGCAGCACCCACTCTATAAACGGACTTCGAGATTCAGGTAGTTTAGGAGACCTCGGTGGCTAAATAGCCAAAAGCCACAGTAAGAGCACCGGTAAGCTGTTCATTGGGGAGAAAACAGCCGAAACGCAGGGTACTCGTTGGACTAGTTATGAAGGATGCGGGGACGAGTTGCCCTGTCACTTTATTTTCCACAGGACTTAGAGCGCTACAACCATATGGTACGAATAGAGTTGTACAAGCTTTCTATGTCCTTTCAACTGAGGTGGTAAGCAACTCCAACGGAAAGAACGCGACGAAATGGAAAACTCGTCCACGAAACCATGGATGAGTCTTCTAGAGCGAATTTCTGGGTCAGGAATAAGTTCTGAGCCGAGAAATTTGAACCTTGACCCATTTTTGAGTTCATCTTTCGAAATCCGTCGAGAACTCAGAAGGCGTTCTGAGAGTGGGTGCTGCCTTTAAAAAAACTCTGCCAGAAACAAATGAAGAAGAACAATTCACCTAAACAAGTATAGATCCCTTAAGTGAACTGTTAACTAAACAAGTGTCAGCATGAAATTATTACTGAATTTTCGTGTTGTAAAAAAGAAACTACTAATATAAACAGGCAACTAGAAAGGTGAACACAGGGTTTTTTTTTNGGAAATGCTACGTATTATTCTCCCGAGTCTGCCGAGTTTGATAAGCCTGGTTCTTTTCAACTTATAGCAGATATCTAACATTATCACTGATATTCCTTTATGAAGCGGCTAGCTTTCGCAGAAGTCCGAATAAAAACCTTAACTACTGAGGTGTGCTTTCTCAAAAATGACTAGAAATGATGAAATCTTCAGGCCCTCCTGGCCCAACCAACAAAAACAACATTGAATTCCGATTAAGGATAGGCGATGAAATACAAAGCAAAATCTTCCTGAGAATTACCCTGTTTATGGCAGATATCTGCTCGAACATCGTTCTTTCACAAGGATGCAGATAAATCTACAAAAAAATCTTGTTTATCATTTTTAGAGGAAAATACTACGCTATGTCCAGTCAATCGTTGTCAACGACCTCGACATCTACACCAAAGCCGAATATTCGATCTGGGACCATAAGGGTGTCATATACTATGAGCTGCTATAACATGACGATTATACTACAGGCGAACGGTACATGCTACAATTATTTTCGTAAGCAGTGCATTACAAGAAAAATGGCTGGATTACAAGCAAAGACATGACGATGTTACTTTTCTCCATGATAACGCTCGGACACATGGCGTAAAGGTCGTAAGAAATTATTTGTAAACCCTCAAGTGGGATATTTCACAACATCTTCCGCATTTGCCGGACATCGCTTGTCCCGATAGATGCAGCATAATATGGTAGGTCAAAGGTTCACTTCTTCGTAGAGATCGAAAATTCACTTCTAAGATGCATCGTCTCGAAAAAAATGATAATTTTTTTTCTAGATGGAATCTGAAAATTGCCTGCGAGGTGGAAGAAGTGATAATCAACGAGACAATGCTTTGTTAAACATTTCCGTCACTTTATTCTGAAATAAGAGTGGTTTTGAAAACAAAAAACGGACTGAACTATTTTGTTCTTTCAAGAATGCATGAAAGGCTATACCAATAAGAACGGTCTACTGGTGTGGAGACTGCTAAAAAGTTTGCTCGAATTTTCTGGGAGAGTCCAGCTCAATATTTTTGCATCTCGCCTTTGAGAAAGAATATTTAAGGATAACGGCGGTCGCGTTTTCTGATCCCAAAATTCTTTTCATAAACATTATCATCACTTTAGAACAGGATTGCTAAAAGCTGCTCTTCATAACGTTCCACTAGAAGTTACTAATGTTTCTCTAACCATTACCAGTTGTTACGCCAGCTTGAAATCTTTAAAGGAACACTTTATTTTAAAATTTCCAAAGCATAGAGATACTACTTAGCGACGTATTTCCTCCTATCAAAGCATCTGAGCGAAGTGCGCCTGTCCCTCTTCAGGTTTGTTCGTTTATTTCACTCATTTCCCGCTCATTCTTTATTCTCAATCACATCACTGTTTTACATTTCATATTATGCAATCATTGAAACCGTAAATTTTATAGCAAGGGGAAATCTCTCCTAAACCATTTTCACAGTAGGCTTCGAGCGAATTTTGCGAAATCGTGTAAGCGCCTTGTATATTAGGTCGTTGCAAAAGTCTTTGGACACTCAAAGGTTTTTCCTCCAAGCTTTACCACCCTGTGATTTCGCAACGGTAATTTTTCTTCATAGGTATCGTTCTGCCTATCTCTTCGTAACAATCAAATAATTTCTTAAGAAGTTTGGAGTTGTTGCGAATTACTCCTTTTTGACTACGCAAGATCGAGATGCAGTAAAACAGCATACTATTGTAACAACTAAATATAAAGTTACCAATCATTCTCTCTCTTTTAAACAAATTGAAAAAGAAAGTGTCATCTAGATTCTAACGCTGAAGAGAAATCCTGCGCTTTCAAGCTGGAAGGCTGTAGCCGTATTCCAAAGAAAAAAAAAACACTCATCTTGCTCTCCACACTAAAGAAACGTCGCTTTATCTCAAAAACAAAAATCAGAGTAATCCAAAAATCCAGGATAATTAATTGAGACCAAGGGTAATACTGCTAATAAGAAAGCATTCTAAATGGAGGGAATTTTCAGCATTCAGGGACATTTTCCAGGCTTTTGACCTTTGCGAGCTTGTGGGAGAAAAGCTGATGAATGAGTGAATGAACCGAACGATATTAAGAAGTGGCGGCTGTTTTCCTCAGATTAATGGCGAACGTTTCCTGTTTGGCAATTTTACTTTCGAAAATTCATTGCCTGAGAGGGTTTATCAAATCCCATTGGAACTCAGAAAACATATAAACTGTAAGATGTGACGTGATCTATTCGTCACACCCTAAATCCACTGATCGCATTTCGCTCATCATAAACTCAGCGCGGATTGTATTTCATAAACGATGTGGACTCTACCGTTTCGCCTGGTTCGAAATGGGCGATGCGGTGGATTTGACCCTCTTCAATGCTCTCAGCCTCCTATTACCGCCTGTTAGTGAATTGCAACAAGACCTTGAAAGTCAGCTGAACAATGAGGTATTCAGTTCTGTAGCTTCTTGGGTGATATATAACCGAACCTGAGGTCGCTATTTTCAGAGACGGATAATCAACACTATTTTGGACCCGAAGATTTACGATGTAACAACGCCTGCTGATCCCCCTGCGGAAGTGCTGCCCCTATTTTTTGTTGACCATGTTGAAAGCTTGGTAAGCCTTTTTTCAGGCGCAGACTTGTTATATCGGTGGCATCTTAAGTATCCACGCGAACTGATAAGGATATAAAACTGCGTCGCTAAAAAGTTCAAAATTACTAAGATTGTTCAAGAATATTCATAGCGAAATTATTTGAGAAGTGGGAATGCTATGAAATGTTGAAGTCTTGCGATATTTGAGCCGACGGAGGCGCTCCCATTACAATAAATTACCGGAACCTGAATTCTATGACATTTCTGAAAATGGTTAAGATGTACTTCCTTCCTAGCTGTCAGAGCAATTCATTGCACTCATTTTCTGGCACTCCCCTATTTGTTTGTAATTTTTAACCGCTACATCGATCTTTCTACTGGAAGCATGTACATGCGTAGGTGACAAATGCTATAATAGGTGAAACTTTGTGTGTTCCATTTAGCTCTTAAATGAGGGCAATCTTTGATAAAGTTTGGTGGAACAGTTTTTCCACAGCTTGTTGCATTTTTCGACGTAGCTACTATAATTTAAGGCATCTAGCGCTCCACAGCCTAAAAGTTAAAGATCTAGTATTATCCACAGATGTCTTGTATTGGGTGCTTTCAGTTCCTGATTTTGCTCAGAGAAAAAGCAAAAATCTCCTCTCTTGAATCATTTTCGGCTTGTATCCTGTCATATATTCTTTGCTGCCTATTACTACTATTAAAGAAAACTTCAAATTTATGTAGGCTACGAACTGTTCAAAATCGCGGACTGATTATCGAGTTGGCAAGCAACCTCCACAACTATAAGTGATGAAGAGCTTGGAAGCTAACAAGATCTTAAGCTTGGACGTTCATGTATACCAATAAAACGAACTAATCATTTATATACGTGCCAAATGTTTAGCAGTTCATAATTCTGTCATGCGAATTACTTTATATTTACATTTCAGAATGAGGAACAACAGCTGATGATCTTGCATGGAGGACTTCTACTGGTGAGATCAGGATGTGAATTGCTGACGCATTCGCTGAGATTTTATTTTGGACTTTTTTATTTTCACTTTCTCTTAAGGATGTGATTTATATTGCGATATGACGACGATATTCTAGTAGCAGGTAGTATTTAGATTTGGAGGGACAAGCGTGTCGTTTGGAATGCATCCGAATATGGTAACATTCAAGAAATAACCAGGAGAAGAGTGCAGTTCGACGGTAAATTGTGGCTTCCGAAGGTTTACCTGACAGAAATGTAGGGAGTTTTAACGTGTATTACTCTTAAAAACTTTTTGCTAAAGATGAGTGCATAACGATATTATGAGTAACATCGTTATGCTTCTTGTTTCCAATTTCTGGCGCTTCATTTGCCTTCCGTATCAATTCTTGCTGACCCTGTTTCTCCCAAGCATGATTTACGTTCTAAGATTCCTTTGCATTTTGTTAAATTTGACGTTTTGTCTGATCCCTTGAACATTACAGACTACTGCTATCAACTTACTCCACGAGGCAAGCGCTAAAAATACCTTCGAAATTTTCCTCTACATAGCCTTTATAGAAAGAAAATTAAAGCAACAAAATTAAAACGTGTGAAGATCTTGTACAGCTGTCAGCTGAGAACTAACTACTCTCTTGGAAGTTATGTTTTAGAACAACGAAGCAGCTTTCGCTACGATAGTGTAAATATGACATCAGCAGTCATTGAAATACTTGAATGTCATAGGGTGCTTACTATATTTAGAAACCTAAAAACCCAAAAATACATAAAAGAATTTCAGAAAATAAGCAGTGTTGTTCTTTTCTAGCAGTCCTGTAAAGCTAATAGGGGAGCTAGTTGGCGGTCCTGACATGACATTCATGAACGAAGTGTGTAGAAATGTGAATCTGTACAAATTCCGTCTGCAGTGATCGTTATTAGGAAGACAAACATAAAGCTTTTAGCAAAGTGAAGTTAAGAGTAGCGGGAGCCGTTATGAGCTTCAGGGTTACGGAATAGAAAACCAAAGCGAGAGCTCACGGTGTTCCACATTTATGGTAAAAATGATTTTGCAGAAGAAGGGTGTTTTCTGGTAATTTCTTACATACCGTACTTAAAATCGCGCAATAATACATTTTTGTGAGAAAAAGAAGACGCCGAGGACAAAGCTGTAGGATGAGAGAAGTCGCTGTCCGTTAGATGTTGCTATGCTTTTAGCGATCATATGGTCTGATAGCGCTGGCCCATAAACATTCGTTCTAAGCCTTATGGTGGATTTTACTCGAAGACGATTGCACTATCGGAGACCATGACAGTCTTGTTTAAAAATAATATTTGACCCGTTTGGTTTATGCGCCTTTCAAGTAAAGTTTTCCCAGGCCCTGCACACTAACTTTACCAACTCTGATGAAAGCACGCTAACTTTGAAGAAAAGAACTTATTGAAAATAAATTCCCCACCTCTAAAAGGCTGAAGCTTCTTTTATATCAATCGTTAGTCTGCGAAGGCATCTTCGGATCAAAGAAGTCATCGGATGTGTTGTAGGTTACTGGACCCATGATCTGATTGCCACCGTCTTTAAAAAAAAAGATATTCTTAAATACTCTGACTAAAATTCGAAAAAAATGCCTTGTTACACTGTTTTCGATTTTCAAGCTACGCCGTTCAGAGTCGCACTTCTCCCACATGATTTTCCTTTTTCTAAGGCAGCGGAAAATAATTGTATCGAGATAAAACTATATCTTCTGTTTTTGTTTTGTCGACATAGTTGTTAAGGGAGGTTGTCTACTGGCCTTACTTTCCGAATTTTTTATTAGCCTTTCGTTTTTTTTTCGTTTTTCTTTTCTTAAACAAAAAGAGAAGATATAGTTCTATAATCGACAATATGCCTAGATTTCAAGAAGAAGGAAAATGGAGACTGTTGAACTTTATCGAAACTTTAATTCTTACCATATACAACCTTCAAAGTATCACGGATGCTTTGGTGATCACATTTGCTTCAGATTTTTCCGAACCGCAAATATTCTCAACTATGGAACAACCGAGGTTACAATAACTAACATGGGTCACATACGCTGCATGGTAAGTTCAACCTTATCAGTATCTTACCGTTAGCATCCTTCGGCGTCTCGAATTTTCAGATGTGCTTTGATTTTTAGAAAAGAATGTCTAGTCATACGCACGAATTTTTTTTTGAAAATTCGATTTAATCTAACTCTCTTTATACTACTGTTGACAAAAACAAACTGAAGGAAAATTGAAAAAAAAAACACTGGACAGCAACTTATTCCATCTTGAAGTGGCTGTTAAAAAATTTTTTACTGATCGCTTGATTCATTCCATGCCAAGCCCAGGGAGTGTCAACTATGCCGCTTTCCTGTGTGTTTGACCAAATTAGTGGCATACGGTAGTGGATAGTGGTGGAGACTATCACATAGATATTGGCAGAGACTTTTCTTGCGATTTTAAAAAGTTTGACTTCAAGAATTTTTCAAGATTTACTGAAACACACGATCCAAGCGCTAACCCAAATACCAACGATCCTACGGAGGACTGCCTCTCTTATTTTCTTTTTAAATTTATTGTCCTCTACTTCTAGAACTTATAACTTCGGTAGATTTGTGCCATCGAAAATCTCAGCCATAACCTTGGAGCATGTTAGACTGTTTGTTAGACTGTTCTAGTGGATTCACCGGCGTATCACTTAAATAAATCTGTGATTTTTGTCACTAGCATTTGCATGTTAATTGGCAGCGGATAAATGAAAAGTGAACTCAGTGTATAGTTTAAATTCTGGGTTTCATGCTGTACACGAGCGTTACATGCTTCAGCTCTTCCTATATTATGTATAACCCCGTCATTCAAGGTGAATGTTCTTGTCAAGACCTCCTGCTTCTTTGAGTATGACGAGTATCCTTACGACACTCAGAACTGCTCGTTCACAATGTACAGTCCCTTCACAATAGAGAAGTAAGCTTTGCTCGTGTTGTTTTCATGAGAGGATAGCACATAAGCAAACATTTAGGATGAAGTTTACGGATTATGGAGGCGCAGAAAAGACCCATTACCAAACACGGAGCGGAACGCCGTCAAAGATTGACGTTGGAGATTTTTCGCTGGAAAAGATCGAAGCGAAAAACATCTTCCTTATACCTGGCTCGAAGGTTGTTGAATCGGTTGATAGGTGAGAAAATAAGCTTCGTTGTGAATTCACTTCTCATGAGTACACGAACACAAAGCTCAAGAATATCGGCGGCAGAACGTTTCCGCTACTTCTACTTGTTTGTTATTTTTCAGTCACCGTTTTAATAGGACGTTCAGTAGTTTCAACACTTTTTTTCAAATAACTGTCAGTCGTTAAGGAGTGGTTTCTCGTCAAGCTAAATAATTCTATTAAAAACTCGGTAATACACATTTTGTAGGAGAACGCAGAATTAAACGTATAACACTGTTCACTGTAGAAAAGATTTTGCACTTTGTAAAACCTGTACCTAGAGTTGCAATTTATCTACACTACAAGAATGTCTGCAGTATTCTCCGTTTAGCTTAACTATGGAAAAATAGTTGCAGGGTTGAAGTAGTATTTCAGATATCCCAAGAGGATGGTTCGATCTGTGTTCTGGTTTAACTTGGTTTTCCGTCGTCATAACATTTTCTATACTACTCGGATGGCGATGCCGCTGTTTACCATAAGCTGGTG
This sequence comes from Oesophagostomum dentatum, assembly GCA_000797555.1. Classification (NCBI taxonomy): domain Eukaryota; kingdom Metazoa; phylum Nematoda; class Chromadorea; order Rhabditida; family Strongylidae; genus Oesophagostomum; species Oesophagostomum dentatum. The sequence goes on along the minus strand of KN549200.1, from coordinate 705,539 downwards.
AGTTGGAGAAATCTCCTTTGACATGGTCGAACCTCTTGTAAGAACGAAACAATTATTTGTAGGCAACTAGATGTCAAAATATCACGAAAAAAAGGGAGCGCATTACTTGAGTAGTCATGCAAACAGGATCAAAAATTGAAGCGTTTTATTTCTTATAACAAATGATTCGCAGAACCTTATAGCAACGTTACATTATCTATGTATAGTCTTCTAAAATTTGCAAATTATACGAGTTTTGTCGACCCAAGCGTTAAAATGTATATATGAATGTATATTTTTGCTCCGCCAGAATTCCGGATGTTTGTTCGACTGGTTTTTTTTATCGAAAATCTAACAATTATGAAGTTATAGAGGTGTGTGCGCCATAAATTATGGTGTCTATAGTCCGCATTCTAAGCAGATTTTTTTTTGCAAAATAGCAGACATCGCCCATGAAATTCATGGATGATGACATTGATTATGGCGAGATTTTTAAGAAGATTTGCAATTACCCTCAGGATATAAGCATTTATATTGCACCTGGTGCTCCTTTCCCTCCAGCAATGCATGATATTCTGCGACTTTTTGTATATGGTCATGTAGTTCAGTCATCATGTAAGAAATTTAGTGCAACACCGAATTAAAGCCAGCGCTCAGAATGCTGAAAACACTCACACTCAGCACGTTTCCCGTATTCTCGATGAATTCTAAAGGATTAACCAAAAATGGGTTGAGATCCAAGAACACCGGCTTAGAAGTCATTCCGGGGCGAGAAAATCTCTCCAGAAGACTCGTCCGCAATGAGTTTCTTCACGCGCTTTCAACTGGAGTAGCCCTAGGTGTGAACACATGGAGAATCTCTCAATTTCACTCACATTCAGTGGTTACACCGTAACTAGCATGCAAAACTAATAGTAAGTGAACAATTCGCGAAATCGCGCACGAGCTCTTTTGAGGCTATTTTCTCACCCACGAATAGCTTTGAAATGGAGGTTTTCTGAACTCAACCGAGTTCTTGAGTTTGTCTTTCAGAATCCATCGAGAACTCAGAAAGTGTTCCGAGCGTGGGTGCTACCTTTAAGAAGTAGTAGCTTCTGCCCTAGGTATTATTTCTTTTTACAAAATTTACACCTCGTTTTTCGATTCCACTGACCTGGCTATTAACACCGAACATAATTTGCTTCACCCAGGCTTCTGCATGACCTAGGATTCAGGATGCTAAGCGAAAAAAAATGTTGAAGGTCTCGATGTCCTCTCTGGTTTTCGAACCCGTTTGCAGATCATCTTTAGTTCACGTGACTTACCAGATTGCTGCTGATTTTCCGCTTATTATGGAGAAAGGGCTTATTGCACTTAAGAAAGTCCCTCCCTTTCATGGTCAACCGTTGTGATGAGGATGCGATGAGGTTTATTTTCAAAAAAAAACTGTTTAGTTTAACCTATGCCTTCTGCTTACTGCAATCTGAGCATGGACTAATCTGGTTGCTCCTTTGCTTAGCTGTGCAAATAATGAACGGTGCTATCCTGTTGGACAACCTGCCTCCTGACTACACAAAGATGCCGACGATAGGTATGAATGTGTGAAGCTAAACACTCAAATCTAAAATATGGAAAATCATTGCAGGTTTCATTGCAACCCTTGTGCTGTTTGAAACAGTACTTTTAATTATGTGGAGATTTTTTACAATATTTATAATTCAGTCGCTGCCAGAGCGAGCTGACATTCGGGCCAGAATTGATCTTATAGAAAAATTTTTATGTGTGTATTTTATCGTTCGCATCATTCATATCTATGTGAGGCTGTTTTAAGCGTCTATTGCAGATGTATTTATGCTAGAATACATTTTCGAATAGAGGTAAATTAGAAGAATTTCTGCACTTATGCTATCCTGATTCGCTACTTTACATCATCAGCGCTCACTCATATAAATTTCGTAGATATTCTAGTATTTTATAGCAAGGATCTTCGAGTTTTTTCCGAATGGGATTTATTCCGATATTTTCGTAAGACTTCGAACTTAACTTTTAAATGTCTGGATTGTTTATTATGATTGTCGCAGTTGTTTACACCTGCTTGACGTGTTTATTACACTTCTTCATTAGGAGGTCACCTTCGTTCATTATTCGATCTGTGTTGGATTAACAAATGGTAAAGTTATTCAAATAAAGATATCCTCACAGAAACAAAATAGGAAGTTTAGGGCATGAAGGTATTTACTGAAAGGAATGCATGTTGACTGGTGTAATCACATGCTGAGGGCACCTAATAGGAAACTTTTTCACCAAAAAAATGGGGCTAGAGCATTTTCTAGAAGTCGAAGAAAAGAGAAAACGAAGGAATGAAAGTTGTGGTTGCTTCGGCAGGACCTGCATAGGGATAAGCGGCTTTGAGCACAGGTGTATATTAGTCATAATAGTGTGGATCGGAGATAAACCACTGCTTTAAACACAGGCATCTCAGAAATAATGTTTTCTTTGTGAGTATCACTGGGACAGAAACCCATAAACAAAGAAAGAAGTTCTCGAAGCTTCTCTGAACGTTGAATGAGGCTCCGTGGTGAAAAGACAAAGAAGGCAAGAACAGTAACGTTGAAGGTGATACACGATGAGTGAAGGCATCCAGAAATGACATCTATAGCTGCTCATCCGTATGGTCATGAGCGGTGCTGATCTGCGGTCGCATAGTGCCCAACTGCACTGTCGTACCCGTTTCTTCCTTAGCCTGCTAAATTATGGATGTAGCTAAATATTTGCTAGAAAACTACCTACATTTAGACACGTTAGTAGGAAAAAGCGGAAAAGACGTGAGGAATTTCAAACATACGTAGGCGTTTTGAGGATCGAAATTGACGTCAACCTGAGTTGTCCTAATATGGAAGGGAAAGTTGGCGTTAGCGTTGCTCGGCCATGATATGTACTAAAAAAAGAAATAAAGAAATTTGTGTTGCAAAACGTAAAAAGGGGTTTCTTGCAGACAAAGGTGTTGCAGTCAACATAAACCTATATTTCTACTTTCCTACGTCTGACTACCAGATTGTCCCTAAAGTTCTCGGGTTTTAACTAGTCCACTTTAAAAGATCATAACTTGCTTAATACATATTGGATTTAGTCCAAATAGGAACCATTCGAATCTCCACATCTTTGCCAACGCGATGCTAGTCGACCTTTCCCATCAGCGAAAAAAATGGCTGACCGAGGTTTCGTCACGCGTGATTAGAAGTGGATTCTGTACGATTCTCTTTTGGTGGAAGTTTGCCTTTGGGAATTGCCTGGGGCGTTCGAGTCGGCATCCAGCCAGTGTCCCTCCTCCTGTTATCGTACAGAATCCGCATTTCATCACGCGTGACGTTTCGATCCGAAAACGGTGGAACCTTTGTCAACCAGGACCAGGTAGAAACAGCCTTCGCGGATTTTGTCAAATCTCGGCCACCCAGTTTTTTTCGCTGATTAGAGAAGCCGACCATCATATCTTTGACAAGGATGTACTGATTCGAACCTGATTCGAACGGTGCCTATATCGACTAAATCGATAAGTATTAAGAAAGCTATGATCGTTCAAATTGAACCCTGAGAAGTTTCTTGACAACCTAATATAGTGGAAGGCACGTCATGCGATAGAAGTACTTTTTGGATGTAAGCCAAAGAAAGAAATGGGCGAACAATATATATGTCCTTACTAGCGAAACGTCTCGCAGGCTAAACAGTATATGCTGGATATGGAGGACTGTTTCGAACACAAATTTTTTTAGGTCTCTGAGGAAGTTTTTTTCTAAATGGGCGTCGACTTTTGCTATCCAATCGGCGACGACTTTCACTACCCCTCTCCTGTCCTCATAAATTTGAAACCGATCAAATAGGATACAGGAAAAATTTGGGGTATTTTGGATGCGCTTGAATAGCCGCAGTCCCTATATGAAAAAGAGATATGGCCAGAAGAAGCAAGGAGAGACGACGACTACGGACCAAAAATGTGCCTGTAGCGTTGTGTTAGCCAGAAATTGGTAAATAAAGGTACTCAGAAAAGGCACGATGAAAGACGGTTAAGCTGGTGATTGCAGGTATTCGACGGCATCCATAAGGAGTCTCCAAAGATGCGTTATGACTCATTTGCTGGTTATCAAGTTTATAAGGAAGGAACGAAGACGTAAAAGCTTTTCTCGATTGGCTGGCAAAAAAAACTAACGTTAGCTTACAGCACTACGGCTTCTGTCCAGTAATCTAGCACTATTTTGTGGCCTACTGCTGTAGCCTTGAAAATTTTGACCGTATAAGAGTAAAATTTCGAAAGTTTGCAGCAACTGGACACCTTTTCACAATGCTGCAATGATTAAAAGATGGAGAACACTTATTTGGGGCGTTGTTACCAATCATTTTGCCTTCGAAGGGTAACTGGCGCGCACAAATTTCAATCCGTGCATAAACGGCCAAAAAGAACTTGCCAGAAAAACTATATATCCATAGGAAATTACGCAGTTATCCACTATATTGATGACACCCTCTCGGACCCAGTTGTCCAGAACATAATTAGCGACACAAAGTACGATTGGACCCGCCCAGAACCTAGAAAACCTTTTCTAAGCAGAAAGTGCTATAATATGCGTAAATTCTCACCAGGGCGTCAGCAGTAAGACGAAGGTTACATAGAATTTTCTTTTGGCAGGATAAGCTCTTTGAGTGAGGTAGGAATTTGTGGAGAAGAAAATCCATGCTACTATCCGCCAGCCGGCAAGCATAAAACCGGGAACCGACTCCGACGGGAAATAAACAAGGGCAGGATCGAAACCCTGTAAAGTGTTCTTTTCGCAAATAAACTCATGTAAACAATGTGCAGATTTGATCCCCTCTTAAATTACTTCCGATTTTCAAGGAAAAGATTCGTTTTTCTGAAAGCGAGGAAATTTTGTGCAGTACTCAAATTACGCATTTTACTAGAAGTGGAAAACGAGAGCTGTGCTATATATAGCATATATCACATATTACACCATCATATCACCATGTCAATGTATCAGCGTACGCCATCAAAATTTTCATAAATTGCTGTTCCTCTACATCAGCGATTCACAGAGGTACGCTCGCTCTATCCCCTCACTTTAGGTTCTAATGTGGCAGCGTCAAAAGCGGCAACAGAAACACGGAATTTGCTATTGTCTATAATTGGATTTTCGTAATCAGACCACTGGCCACAATGTATTCTTCAACGACCTCAATAACTAACCTTGATTTCCCAGAACAGCATGCCTATGTAGGATGTGATAAAGAACGATGTGAGGCAGAACAATGTGATATTATCCATCTATAAAGGGGTAATTTTCGGTCAAAGAAAAAGGAGTCTAGTCGAAATCCTACCTTAGAAAGTTTCATCTTCGTCACATTTTGCCCTCGGCCGAGTAACAAAACCATGAAGATGAAGAACATTTGAGCGAAACCCCTGAACGCACAATTGTATTCAAAGAGCTCACGGCTCTTCAGGCCCTGTAGATTTCATACTAGTGCAGACGTACTGAGAACCTACAAATATGCAGAGTAATGCTAATGATATTTGGATGTGAATAACAGAGGGTCTCCGCTCAATAGGGTCCTGAAACTGGGCCACCAACGGCTGCTCTGTTACGAAAAGAACGCTTTTGCTGCGAATTCCTCCGACGTTCTGTCAGCGTTCATTCTTATAAAAATTGCCAAAACAAAGAGAATGGATTCCACAAATTTGCGTATCTGCCTGATATGGCGGCGCTACATGCTGTAGTTAACTGTACTTGACAAATTCTTTATGTTCAACCCTCATTAAAGATGTTCACTGGCGCAGCATCGGAAAATTAATAAGGGGGAAAGGATCAAAACGTAAAGGGGATTCACTTGACAACCAAGCGCATAACCTTGTGTCCTGACACAAGACTTACTAATCTCACGCCTAGATGGCTTCTCCGCGACTTCGACGAGACTGGTGACAGGAATTTCGCGAAAATTCGCTGCTATCGTGACCGACAGACAGCTGGCTTCTGTCCACCAGAGCTTATTTCGTTCAAACCTATTAAAAATCACTACAGGGAAACTTGTAAGCGTTTTCTACGAGATTAGCCAACGCTAGAGGTTCCAGTTTCAAAATTCCTGTTCACAAAAATATTATTTTCTGACCACCCTCCTTGAATGGACGATAACCTTTAAACCAAAATAACAACTTTGAGACACACCGAAAAAGCTCGGCCATCAGCTTGAGGAAAGGAAAACCGATCCCATCAAGCGCATAGGCACCATAAGTTATGACCATCATTGACAATCCGCATACGTCCAGAAGCATTGGCTGAGTCGATATGCGATAGGTATTATGGTAGAGTCTCCGGAAACTAAGTTGACCTGAAACATGTTTATCAAGTGGAAGACTTTGCGGAATACCCTGCAATCATGCTTTATGAATCACACCATATAGATGCAAAAGAGGTGCTCAAATTGGTTACCATTTAAGCGGAATTCCCAAGAAAATGTTTTAATCTCAAGAGTGAGTGGTGACCACTAAATCGAAGACACTTAGTCGAGCCTTTCTGAATTCTTCTCTTGTATAATTTTGGCGGCTTAGTTGATTATGCAACTTTACGAATGCAAGAAAACCTATATAACTGCATCGTTAGAATTGTAAGAAGGATACCTTAACTGTTCCTCAAAGATTGAGCCTCAAAGCTTTCAAGCAGATTTTAATCTCGACAAGAAAACAAGGAAACAAGAAAAACATAGCGTTAGAAGCTTGAGAGCTCATATTCGACAGTAAAGCTTTGCATATTTTGATGCCCCTATGTTAACTAAGTAAATTCCTGCATCGATCTTCGTTCGTAAGGACATTCATAAATTATCTACGTAAAAAGGTTATAATTTACAGCGCTTTTGTGTAGCTTCGGTAAAAGAAGCCATACTCAGAAGTTTTTTTACAAGTTGTTTGATTGCTTCAAAGAAGTTGGGCAAAAATTTCACCTCTCACCAAGTTATATTGCAGCTTTGCGAGTCTATACAACTATTTTGGCAACCATTTTTGCCTTTTTTCAACTTTCATGTATTTTTTCCATCCAGTCAACAAAAATGCACCTTTGCGGAACAAATTCCCTATGCAACTAACTTGAAGCAATCAGACAAGTTGCCAAAAAAGTTCTTGGTACAAACAATCAAACATGTTCGAATTTCTAAGACCCTTCCCTAAGAGCATGGCAAAGTGGGGCGAGACAAATCTAGTGAAGATGTTCTTAGCATATATGGAAGAAGCAGTGGATATCCCCGCAGAGTTGTTCGATATACACAAAATCTGTACGGCTAAGGTTGAACGTCAGCGAACTCTCACGAGTCCCATAAAAGTGGCAACTTCCACGTCTGCCACTAAGTTTCCTTCGTCAGCAGCTGTACAAGTGCTTCACCAAAAATTTCGTGCTTTGAAAATCGACATCAAAACTTTCACAAATAAAATCTGATTTAAATACAAACGTACATGTGAGTTTCAAACTTCACGCTATGACGGTATAGATATTGTTGCATGTTGCATCCCACCTATGAGTAAAGGGGTACTTGCAAGGGATTTAGCGAATGGCGAATTAAGCACAGAGCACCTGTTCCACAAATCAAACAAACAAAATGGTATTTTAATGCGAATCATTTCAATTTTAACAGTAGTTATTTCAAAAAATGCCGTAATTCTTCTATTCAGCCACACTTCCATGAACGTTGACGTCCCTGGATGGATGGTGAGTAGAAACGAACATACACGATAGAATCAGGAACGTACTGTTCTTCTGTTGCCAACGATGTTTTTAGGTGAAACCTTTATCCGTGCTTAACTTTTCGACTTTACGTCATCTTCAGAGGTGTAAGGTGGCATGAATTTACGATTAGATGCTCATCCTACCAAGCTCAATCTTCTCCCTGGCTAGCTTCTCGATTTCGTTCAGTTGGCGGCTGAAGAACAGCACATTCATTATTCTTAAATGCCGAGGTTCACAGAAGAGAGGACATGGAGATTAATACACGATAGAAGAACCTACATCCGATGACGTAGTTGACAGTGAGCAGCCCGCATTGTATCAGAAGAAAAAACACATCCGTTGGCAGTATGACTGAAAAGTGTGTTATTATAGGAATGCACAACATAGCAAGAAGCCATCCTGAAGCCTTCATGTTTTCCACCTGGCGAACACTTTCCTAACATTTTACAGATTTATTCTTTAGAGCGAACTTGTAGACTGCTTGTGACAAAACATAAGAGGTTACATAAGACAATGCGAAAACTCAATTCTTGCACTTATGCCATAAAAGTCTTGTCTTTCTTCAGCTCCACATTTTTTAAACCATTCTTATGTACAGAAATACGAGTTCACGCATATTCTGCAGCTTTGGATCTACAGCGTGCATGTGGACACCATCGTTCAGAGTGTATAAGGTCATCCATGGCTTTTTTCTGCCACGTCAGTAATTCACGAGTTTCTTGGACATGGAATTAGAGATTAACAAGAATCCTGCAGACAGAGATGTTTCTAGTACCTCGACTATACTACCCAGGCAACAATGCTGAGTCTATCTACCGTTATGCATGAGGTATTCAACCCCGTTTGAATTCTTCCCCAACCCCCTTCCCTATTTCTAAGGATTGTAGAGACACTTTTCGAACACCTGAATCAGTAAGATTTCCCATAATTTTGTAGTACTTGCACTTGTGTGTACAATGAGGTGCATCGTATTTCTAATGTTATTTTTGGTTTGTCATCTAAAGACAAAGGTGCGTAGAATTTGCAGCGGTTAAAAATTTTGCGGCATTTTATAAAGATAAAAATAAACGCAACAAATGAACGTAAAGCAATGATGACGATAAAAGAAAGGACGAGTTTAAAAATGAGCGGCTTACAGAGTTGCTGTGCTTGCAAATTCTACTCACAAGTTACAAGCTTTTGCGCAGTATTGCACTTCTCAGAACTTTCGAATAATCAAAGTAAGGTAGAAGAAATACCGTTTGGCGCTGCAACCTCGGCAAACTCGTCCGCGAACACATACCCAGACGGGTTTGTCGGTATAATGTGCTTATATCAAACCCGCCGTTTAACATTGAGCACGCATTAGTTGCTGGATTTTTAGTTACTTTGAGACTATATGGCGTTTAGACTTGTATAGAGCTGTCACACTGTGGTAACAATCAGAAAGGAAGGGTTTCCTTCTGTTTGATCGGAGCGCAGCAGCGCGCGCGGGTGGGAAATGAAATGTCCGATAATCCGGCAAACTAGTTAAATATCGTTAATACAAGGTTTGACCGCATTTTGGGGGGAAGCCAAAACTGAGGCCATATTATTCACCAAAAATGAAATTCAAAAACCTTACACGGAAAGAAAACTCAAGAAATTTAAAGCAGATGCTGCAATCATTGAAAGAATAATATTCACTCTTCCCCTTTTCTCTTCGCAATTCGCAACAACCGAATTTTCTGAAAGCGACTCGGTCCTTTTCACAAATGACTATAAATTATTCAAAGCTGCATACGGTGGGCACGTCTCCTTAGTTCAACACTGTAGAATCCATTTAACCGTTTAGGAAAACAGTAGAAAGGAGAGGCTACCTGAATTGTTCTTGCTCCAAACATCATCAAAGATGCGCAACTGGTATTTGAAAGATTGATTTAGCCCCTTTTTAGCGCCTTCATAAACTACGGTACCCTGCATACTTTCCTAAGCTCACCTCTCCTTTCATGTAAACTAGCTTTTGAAAGCAAAAAGGATGGATATGTAATCAAATTTCTTGTTGTCATCTCTTTGTTTTATAATAAGTGACAGTTAAATTACAGTTTTCTTGGAGGGAACTTTGGAGAAGTGATGCTCCATTAAACAGAAATTATTTTAAAAGAACTTGCTTGCTGCTGGCGTAATAAAATGAGCTCGAAAAATGCGACGGCAAATGGGACAGAAATTCGGATACTACTCGTTCCTTCTACCAAAAAGTCTTGCATGAGCCCAGCAGCCGAACAGACGTAGGGATTATTGCAAACTTAGCCGTCAGGTGCACGAATCAAGCGAAGAATAACTATTTTTAAGAAGGGACAAAACGTTTGCGATCAGCTCGGTGCAGCTAATTCAGAAAAAGGGCTTAGTTTAACAAGGCTCAGAAGTTTTTTTTTCAGTCTAGAAACACTTTTTTGCGTGTCAAGAGAGCCAAATGCCTGAAACAGTAATGCCAAGCTCTGAAAGTTAATTTGTACGAAGATAGAAGCGGTGTCTCTGAGAGCTGGATTAAAAATGGCTCAGATAGGATGAAGGATTGTCTGAATTTAGGGCACGTAGTCTTAGCGCACAAATTCGAAGCGCCGACTAAAAATATAGATATACGCTCCATTCCCCTTTTTACCTCCGACGCAATCTGTATCCTACGAGATTGCAACTAAACAAACTATTGCTTTCAGTACAATATCCTGTTTACATGAAATTGAAAACTACAGAGCAATGCTTACGCCATTCATCATCCGAGAACTGATATCGCAAAATTTCGCTCGGTTGGCCATTGGTCATGAAGAGTTCGTATTCCACATGAAGACCAGAAGTTTTATTCTCGATGTTCTCATCTTCGCACGCCGATAGTGCCAAAAACCACCATCGAGAGCGCATTGACCTGAAATCAAAGTGTCTATATGCAAGCAATCCTAGTAATATTACTTTCATTGAAGCTTCTGGTATCTTTCCAGCGCTAATTTTTGGGCTAGTCGTTCTGGTCCTTGAGACATGTTTCAGAATAAATGGATGTCTATTAATCGGAACCTTAAATTTTTAAGGTAGATATTTGAAAACAGAGATCCCATGTAATATCGATCAACTCTAAGGCTGATAAACATAGGAGAAGAAAATACGAAATTCGTATGCGCATTAAAAAGCGAGATAAGTCTAGGTATGTCGGTTCAGACATCACACATTTCGAACTACTCTCTTATAGGGAAGAGGAGCTTCTGATATACTTTTCAGATTTCCGATTTAGTTGCTAACTATTGTACTTTGAAAATGCAGGTGAAGAAACTAAAAACGTTCATAACATGTTGCCGTATATATTTTTACATGCGCGTATGTCTGTAGAACGGGATAAAATGTATCCATGTGAAATTATGACGTGTATACCGGGTGCATTTATTTTTGCCGCCCGAGTTTGCCATTACCTAACCTCCGGTCAGAAGCGGCCATTTTGCTTGACAAGTCTACCCGTTCTTCAGTAAATACCACTGAAAACGATATCCTGAACGGCGGAAGGGATTCCTAGCCATAAAAACACATCTGCTAGTGTTTTCGTTGAGTAGCTGGCATTTTGATGGGATTTTCACCGTAGACCCTTGGATATCAACCGACGTTGAAGAGCGACTTTGAAATGAGTTAGCCGATTCTAAGTACAAGAAGAGCTATTACATGAATTATGGTGCTAATTCGCGGAAATGAAGCTCTTCAGTGCTTTCTCAGAATAGCCGCATAACGGAAAAGAATCAGCCAGAAGCCGAATAGAAAATGATAAGTGCTGCTTGTACCCTGATCCAAGTGAAAAGGATAAGGATTCATCATAAACATTTCAGTCATTTCCCTTTCAGTAAGTGTTACTTCTGTGATACTCAGCAACTCCAATGCTTCTTGTACACTGCTGCTTCTCACAACATCTTCACACTAATTCTCTTAAAAGAATGAACAAGAAGCAAAAGGCGAAAAATATTCGCAAACTGTCAGCCGAATCAAAAAAAAAAACAACAGGAAATTCCGTAAATTTCCGCTTTGATTGCGAGTGCTTCGGCATTACGTAAACAAATTTTCATAGTCAACCTGCTTAGTAATCGTGTACATGTATAAGGAATGCAGCTGCACAGCTATGTTTTCGTACATAGAATGCCAGATATGTCAACATTGGCACCTTACCTAGCATGATATGTATTCATAAATACGTAGTTAAAGAATGACATTAACCCTTTGAGTCCCAAGCAGCGCGAGAAATCGGAGGGAGCAGCTCATGCTTCATTGAGTAGTGGCAGATTTCTCAGTTAGAGTTTTCTGTATCTTTAAAAATGTTCGTAATTCAGCACACAAGGCCATTTTGAAGGTGAATTCTGTAAAGCGAAGAAATGCCTAAAGTTGAAGCTGCCTAATGTTTAATTCGGTGTTATACAAAATTTTTTCACAAGAGAAATGAATTATGGGATCACATACATACAAGTCGTAAAATACCATTATTGGAAGGAAGGGACCACCAGTTGAAATTTCGTCCAAATTTTTCGAAATGTCTGGGATATGATTTCAATTCAGTGCAGCTACGTTGTGCATCACTATCGTTAGTGAGAATGCAAATACCCATATTATGACTGTGATCATGGCTTTTCACCCTCGAAAGCTTCGACATATGCGTTGCTGTCAGCCGTGATTTCTGAAGGCTACTACTCTAAAATCCACCAACTCCAACAAAGTCTATTACATCGCAAAAACAGTGCTGTGCAGGCTTCTGTATCTTAATATAAATTTTTAAAAATCGACGAAAAGGCAAAAAAATCTAAATCTTGTCATATTATTTACCCCGTTTTGAAACGTTTTGAACTACAAAAATTTGCTTTATAAAGAAGTCTTAGAGCACTATCGATACTGCATAAATGGTTCAGTGGAAAAGGTTCACAAGAAAGAAAAAAAGTACTGGTACATTTAAGTACCAGCGGGACTCAAAGGGTTAGCAGGCCAGCTTCTTAACTTAACAGTTGACAGTTAACTTAACCGAAGGAACTTCACAGCTGTATGCAAATCAACAACATTATGAATGGGCATGATTAGTAATGCAGCACGGTTACTTTAGCTTTTGCCTATTTGTCAAGCCTAATATTAAAAATTTTCTGCCTACGAAATATTGTTAGGCTTTATATAGCCCGCTCTTTTTACTGGAACGAGCCTGAAGCATTCCTAAGCCTTCGCCGTAACTGAGAGCAGCAGATTCCCTTCATTTCAAGAATTATGACATGAAAGAATTAGGTTAGCTAAGCATCGAGGAGAGAGCGCATAAGCAAAAAATCGCGTTGATGCAAAAGCGTAGATCGTTTGAACAATATTTCACATTAATTTAGAAATTCTATTCGTTCTCTATCCTACTGGGCAAAAAATCGAGAGCTGTATTAGCAGAGCATCAAAATGGCAATCTTCTCGAATTACTGAACCAATCCTTTTCAGTACTGTTGTTTGTACTTATTAAAACACTGCAAAATTGTTTAGCTTGGAAGCCAAATTTATACTATCACAGAAATAGTGCCTAGAGTAGTCATTCTTTCCCAGCCCGTTCAGAAACAAAGTCCAAACTTCTACTCCTCTAAGCATCCTCGTCTATGTTCTTCTTCTTCTTTTAAAAAGCCTAGTTTGGTAAAAAAAAAGCGCTGTAGTATTAACCGAAAACGCTAGGATCATACAAAACATGTGACAGATTGGTTCCGCGGACGGTTTTTTTTTGGACAGTTGAAATCGGCAATACATAAGCCAATCCAAAGTGCAACCTTGGCAAGCCTTAGTAAAGCATATTTGGCTAAGTTAATCAAATGGGTGCCGCTTCGTGCCAAGGACTGCGTTCGTGTTTGACAGCTACTGTATTACACGGTTTTTTCTTCAAACGAAACAGCATCTTCTGCGGATGCTTTGCCAGGCATATTGATTCCATGCAGTATTACCCAAGTTGCCTGCATACGTATAGTCATAGCGCAAAAACTTGTGTCAATTATCTCCTGCTAGTGAAAATCAGATGACAGAGGCAGCTCTTCGAATAAAAAGGTGATTACATGCTAAGATGTCGTGTGGAAGAAAACTGGACTGGAAGGTTAGCTTAAGTGTTCAAGTTCGCTGTGTTTTTCAATGAGGATACCATTGCCGAGAATAATTTTTTGTATGACAAATTCTAAAGTCTCCGAAGGATTTCGATCCCGCTTAGACGACTTAAAGTCCGGTTAAGAAACCACGAAAATAATGTTCTGCGTAATTTCAACTTAGCCGGTGGATGATTTCATATCCCGTGGACCAAACCAAGTTCTGTATGTGTAAGTTGTGAAGTAGCACCTTCAAAGCTACGTATATCTTGGCTTCAGTAATGTAGCTGCAGTAGCTACTAAGTTCAGTGCTATCTTGTAATAGGAGCAGGAACAAAAATGAACCGCTAGTTAAAGGCCTGAGCTTTCGATGGATTCTGAAAGAGATTCTGAAAGACGGACTTTAAAATGTGTTGATGTGCGCTTATCTTTTCTCAAAAATTATTGCTGACCGAGAAGATCTGTTCAGAAAACTCATCGCGATTTTGCAGCGACTACAACAGACAGCTCTTCCATATCCTCAAGAGCGAAAACATGGAAGAGTCCTACAGTTTCACTCATACCCAGTCGTTATAGTGCTTTAACTATTGGGCAAAATTAAATGGATGACCTGTCCGCGAAACCTCGAGACCTCTGGAGCAATTTGCTCGATAAGAAATGACTTTTCGGCCGAGATATTTGACCTCAGCCATCTCCTAAATTCGTCTTTTAAATTCGTCGAGAACTAAGAAGGCATTCTGAGCATGGGTGGTACCTTGGTTCTGTGATTCCTTTCTTCTCACCAACAAATTTTTAAATACATTCGTATTTACCAGTTTGCTTATGCGTAATTCATAATTGTTTCTTGCCTAGATAATTTACGGGAAGAGCACTACACAATGGTTTAAAAGAGTGAGGGTTGTTCGAATTGTACCGCCCTAGCATTCCATGCTCATTTCGTGTAGATTTGTACGTAGTTTACTTCTCTATAAGGTCGTATCAAGGAGTGTTTTACACGTTTAACCGCTGCCGCTGAAAAGGTTGGACATAAACACAGTAATGTCGACAGAGGCAACCACAGCCCATGTAAGCAAATTTTCTGCGATTCAAAAATAACTGAAAATTGCTTCCAAATTCAAAAGTTCTTTGGTTTCCAAGCTTTACCTACTTGAACATGCGAAACCCTTTCTCGGAGTCCTTTGAAAGTGTAAAATAAGGACAGTTCTTACATTGAAATTTGTAAGTAAGGAATCATAGGAGTCATTTTGTGGTTATACTACAAAGTAGCATCTAATAATTCCATTGTAGCAGCATTGTTCATGAGCTTATATTGTTTCACTAAAGAAATTGTATAAAGTCAAATTGGAAAAGGTATTTGCATAACAGCGTGATGAGATCATCTAGCTTCTACATTGGGTACACAGGAGTAATTTAAACGAAGGCGTGGGAAAGCACCAACGTAGAAATAATGGGTTTCGCTAAATTACCAGAAGGCGTGGGAGATTGAAAATTTCCAGTCTGAGAGTAGCAGCGGCCTTGTTCCCAGAAGTACTAGCAGTTTATTCTTTCAAAAGAAGCTCTCTGACTAAAAACTGCAAAACCACCAGCTCCGCTTTATATTGCTACGCAATTATGCTACTACTAAAGCTCCTTATACTTTATAGAAATTAGCATTCTAGAATATTCTTCCGTAGTGGTTCTGTATAGCATAATTTTTGCGGATAAGCTTCCTTCTGAGTATAAAGAACGACGCAACGGTTAACTTAAATATCCTGGTCATAGAAAATACATTCTGACACAAAGCTGCGCTAGAACACGTCTGATTACTTTGATTATAAAATGCTGTACCCTTGGGTAGAAAACCAAACATTGGCCTTTAGACAGTGTTTCAGTGAGAAGCGACGAAATGGAAAGGGGAAGCGTGGTACCACTGAAATTAAGCTGAGTTTCGAAGCTTCCACAAAAAAAATAATATAGCAAAATTGTAAATTTCAGCTGGAGATTTCTTGCAGATGACTGTCCAATCTAACGCAATTTTTACTAGCTGAAAATGACGATGACATCAATTGCTTGCACTGAAGATTTGGATCTAAAATTGACCAAAACTTGGTATTTATAATCTCATCTGAAAATTCAGCGGGTCTGAAAGTCATGCCCTTTCCAGGTAGGCTCCTGTCTATAGAATATGTAGAAGCTAACTATCCTAGTCCACTAACGGTCCAAGAAGTTTGACTTGCTCTCAACTAAATAAGGGGAACTCAGTAGCAACCGGAAACTTCACAATTTTCGAAAGCAACTTTTCATGACAGACAATGCGGCAGTTAATGGGTACCGTAACCTAGTACTAATCAGAAATGAAATTGCAGTTGTTCATCTTTGCTCTTACAGTATTCGAGCAGAAATTGCATCTATTGTGTTGCTATCACTACAGTAACATTTGGCTTCACCTCTTAGAAGCCATTCTTGGTCTGAGACGACGGGATCAGCCCAGAGACAGTGACTCACTTAAGCATATACTGTTGGTTATTATACATACAGGAACAACCTACTAGTGTTGGTAGATAATGACTCGAAAATTTGCAGCGCCTATCCATACATCATTTATAGTCACAATTGCAGTATTTAGCACACCTGACTCGCTTACCTGCAGTAGATGTGGTCAACAGTTAGTCAAATTGCGTTACTACATACCTACACAATTATTCAGAACATCTACCTCAGATAGATTCTGCACACCACAATAAGGGCTTGAATGCAGCAAACACGCTGAAAACTTTCTCATACTTTTTGACTGTAATTCGAGAGTTTATAGCCTGAATAGATCAAAGCCAAGGTAAAATCGCTTCAAAATCAAAACTGGCTGAGAAACTGTATCTGATAAGTTCATTAGTTACGAAGATTGAACGAGTTGTCTCGTCAACGCTGAAGGCATCGCGCAGAGAATTTGGAATAAAATGAATTTCCGAGAGAAGATATTTGTAAAAACAGTCAGCAACAGTTATCTGGAGTACAGTGAAGACGTCTGGCGCGAATTTTGGTGCCAGAGATCCTAACAGCTATGATCATCCTGAGGCACCTTTACACAAACAGTAGAGGCTCAAAATTTCTACAACAAGCCTACAAATAGTGGGACAAAAATATGAGCTTCAGTGGTACCTCCCTATACAACGCAGGCAACAAGCCTAATTGTCCACATTCAATTGTTCCTAGATCTAAGAAGTGCGCAAGGAACGGACAAGTCGTCCTACACTGGTATAAGGAGTGCGAAAGGGGCAGTTTTCGCAGTTTCCATGAGTTCTAACGTATCGCATCTTGTTCAGTGTGTCCGAATACCCCTTGTAACGCTGAAAACAAGTATATGATTTTTAGCGTAGGCGTAGCCTTTAAGCATGTCAGAAAAAAAAGGTTTTCTCAAAATTATGAAGAAAGCCTTGTCTTGAGTGCTGCTTCATCTGTTGGTATACCCAGGTCCTTCTTAAATCATGCGTAACCCGTTATGAGTTTACTCTTCTCTTTAAAACAGTACTTATAAACTAAACTCGCAACGTGTTCTGCGAAGAGAACAGCTGAGATTCTTTGAATGAAGGACACAGCAGTTTTTGAGTGCTTTCCAAATGAAAAAAAAACAATGGGCCATAAGGGATTTTTGAGGATCTCATTGTTTAAAAACATCTGAATCAACGTTCCCTAATGAAAACGTGAACGAACAAAAACACCGCCTTCACTTCTCATTAAAAGCATGTGTCATGAGTAACCAGTAACTTACTGAAATGTCCTAGTTCCCTTACATCTAACCCATTCCGTATCGAACACATCGGTTAACAGACGACATCGAGCGCCTACCAGACTAAGCGATGAGTCGTAAGGATCCATGCGTATCTGAACAAGTAATTGTAATTTTATGATGGTCGTAAAGGACGATTATCCGACACAGAACTACCGTTTTATACAGAAAAACACACAAATCGCAACTTACAATCGCCGGATCGAGCGATCGATTCGTTAAGACCTCTCTGCGATCTTCGCATGTCTGGAATGGAGACGATCGATTTTCGAAGTAGTACTCTGGTGATTGGCGATAATTTTAAAAAGCGGCATCTTGTGGAACTAACTTTTAGCTCCTTGTAGGCTCTTATCCACTGATCGCTAGTATCGTAATATAAAAGCAGGCTTGGAGGAGAAAAACTCTAAAAGAATTGCAGGATGCCCTGTTACTACTTGTAAAAACAAAATTTTGAGATTAACAAACAGTAGGATATGTCAGTGAGTATTCCAAATGTCCAGTAGATGATTGGAAGCAGAACCTGTCCAGATAAGAGAAATCCTGAAATAACCAGTCTTAATTATACGTGAAGGGGAAGGCTATTGGACCCATTGTTGAATGCCATTTCTGCAAATGGTAATCCGGGATGAGTGAGGCGAACCTCGTTCGTGCTGATTATTCCAAACGATCTCTTGCTGGCGACAGAGACGATAAGGGCGGCGAATATTGAGACCCTCGTGGCTGGATAAGGTCGATTCACTTCGGTCATATAAGCTACGAAACGGGAGCTACAACGCACATGCACTGCCTACTCAATGCTGCTTGAAGCTGTAGCTGGCAGCGTTGCCATGGACGACCGGCCGTAGATGACTTTGTCTGATTCTTCACGCCGTCAAGTGTAATGTTTTTGTGCATTAGAACTATATTCCTTGCTGGGAATCCTTTCATTGGATGTGAAATACGCACGCTGAAACACCTGTGTGAAGCCCGGAGAGAATCACGCCGTTGTCGGCATAAATGTTCGGCTATATATCACGAAGTGTTTTTCGCATAGTGGGAAGACACAATCAGCAGCTAATCTGCTCGAAGGACTAGGGGATTATCCCGGAGAGGTAGAGTGTCGTGATAGTTAGATACCTCCGTCAAGATGTTGCAGATCTTATCGTAGTGGTCTGACAAGAAAAGGTTGATAACGTCAGTTCACGAATCGACAGTGAAAGCGACGTCTTCTTATTTCCTCTCTCTCTACATCTATTTCCACTTGGAAAATTAGAGAATTTCACACGGTCCCAGGTCTTAGAAATTCACCACAACATGAAAAATGGGTACTTTTAAAAAACTGAACACGTTCGCTGGAAATTGATTCGCTGAGCTGAACTAAACTAAAGAAATTGCTTTTTCTGTAGGAATTCTTCAAGAAAGTGCAATAAGCTCTTCCTAGGCTCGCCGGGACATTAGCTAGCTACGACTTTCGACTTTCTAGGTAGCTGGGCTTTCGCTAATGCATTAACCTTGTTTTCCAACGTAAAATAGCCAAACTTTGACTTTACCATAAGAACTTTACGATAAGAATTGTGAATAGCGCTTGCAGAATTTATATTGTATTCTGATAACTAGTAAAACTGTTTTTAAAAAAGTACCGATACTGTATTGAGAATCGAGCAAAACACACTGACAGGCTAAACACTTGTCCGAGTATAAGAGAACTTGTACAAAAATACACTTGAAAACGATTACTACCACAGAAATAGCAATTAAGAGAAAGAAGCGAACTGGATATCGAGCCCAACTGAGGAGGTGTTGGGCGCGGAACTGGGAGCGACAAATACAGCTGTGAAAAATACCATGATGCCATATCTACAGCTATCTCAGTCAAAATCCATGAATTATGGACAAGATTGCGCAGGTGCTCAGAAATACGCTAACAAATTAGAAACCGAGAATTATGCAGAAAACACAACGGAATCGAGTCCTTGAAGGCGGAGAGATGAATGAGGTGAACGGTGCGAGATGCCGGGAGCCAATGCCTGGATTTGCCGGCCACGGCTTTGAGCGAGGCACGACGGCCGGTACAACGCACCGAAGATATACTGACTAACAAAAAAAACCGCGATCACTATTTCATCGTGGCTCATCAAAAAAGCACTTGGAGCCGAGTGAACGAAGGCATAACCAGTTACTGATCATCACATTCTAAACAACTATTGCACATCAAAGTAGCCTAGGATGGTAAAGCCGGGAGCAAGAGATACATTTGAAAAACGTGCCAGAGGAGGAGAGTAACAACATCACCTCATGAGGAGACCAGAATATGAAGGCTACATTGTGAAGAAAACAAAAAAACCAAAGAACAAAAATGAGGAGGATCAACGGCGAAAAAAAAAACAAAAAAAAAAAACATGAATTTATGGCTTATAGGCAAGTGACACAATTCAGTCGACGTCAGACTCAACATCCGAGAATCCGAAGATTTCGCCGCTGATATCGCACAGCTCTTGCGATGGGGCGCTCTCACCAGAATCGAGTTCAGGCTCCGACTGGATTCCCTCAGCACTCACAGCGCAGCTGCGCAAGGCACGGTCTTTTTGCTAAATTTTCGTACTAGGCTGACATGAAGGAACAAGGATGTTCAGTTAATGAAAGCTGACCAGTGAAGGCTTAGCGAGGTTTTGATATACGTTGTTTATTCGATCCTGCCAGTACTTGAGTTCATCATTCTTCTCCGATCCGTCCGTGTCGATCCAAGCGGGCATGTCTCTCTCGAGCTTTCTTTTGGACCGAGAAAATGCCGTGTACAAGTCTGAAACGGAGAAGATCAAAATAAGTCCTTACCTTGCGCTTTCCACCCTTAATTTATACTAGTGTAAGGCCGAGAATAAATAATAATTTATGGTTGTATGAGCACCGCACTACATTAATGACTGGTAATCCAATAGTAACTAACTGTTCGGATGCACACGCTCGTTTCCGCTCCTCCGATGTCTGCCAGGAACAAGGTCTTCGTAGTTGCGAATAGGTTCATCTTCCATTACTAGAAACACAAACCAGAGTGTTGATTCGATATCGAGCAGAAGCATAAGAACTCACTTGGTGAGGCTAATTTCTCATACGTCATTAGGCTGTAGCGTCGATCAGATTTTGCAATCTCGTTCGCTAATAAATGCATTTCCTCATCAAAAAAGAACGTTGTAACTGAAATAAAGAGTTTCAAAACTATCAAGAGGTGAAGCGGTTGGCTTCCTGTAGGCACTCACATTCCCTATCGCAGCAGTTTTCCTTCTCTACTTCTTCACATTCTTCTTTGAGACCCTTGTCTGATGAGCTTGAAGTCGACGAGGAGATGAGCCTAGAATGTATATGGGATCTGTTATTAATGATTTTACATCTCTGGGTTTACTAGTGAGAAAAAACTTCTAGGTCATAGTAACGTACTGTGGACCACACGAAAGCGTAAGATAACATAATAAAAGGTAGGTTAATGTTAGCATAACAGAAAGGACTGGGTCGCCAAAAAAACACTTCTCGTAAAATATTAATGTTTGCGTAGCTGTTCCCTCAACTCGAAGATATTTTTAAAAAAGGACAGCTTTGCGAGCGCATAATTTATTTTCATGCAGAAGCAGATGCTTTGTGACGGTTTCCTGTAATGGTTATGGTGGTCTACCCTAATATTATTGTGCATGGAAGAGCAGGAAATTTTTTGAGAATATGGATGGTCCTTCTACAGTAGTAATTACCTTTAATAGGCATGGAGTCACTGCTTTGATCCGACTAATAGCTCGGAATCTGCCTGTTTAGAAGTGCTCTGCGCCAATTTTGAGGCTATGTAGCTCGTCCACATCAATGTTAGGGGAGGAGATTTCTCGGATTTCCGCTAAGGAGAACACGGCGATTTTTACTATACACATCGTTTGTGCCGTGCAAGTTTACGGTAAGTATAATTCCCTGGTTAGTAGTGGTTAGTAGTGTAAAAAATAAGCTCAAACTTAATGATGCTTATAGGGATTTTTTGTTGCTATACTCCAGGTTGGAAAATTCTGCTGAAATGTTGTAAAAAGCAAATTAGCAGTAAAAAAACTACATAAGAAAAAACCTTCCTCCATTTTCGCCAACTATTTGGAATCGATTTGTAACAATACCTGTCAAACAACATTCAAAAAAGCTGTAAACCCAAAACCTATGCAAAAGACAGACGAAGAGCTACTTCAGTTAAAATCATCTTTACTTAATATCGTTTTAAGGTCAGAAAACTTGTTGGTGCGTTTAAGTAAAGAGTTCTCGAAGGATCTGGTGGGAAAACGAGCGTCTTTAGTTGCAGCTATACTTATCCGTGCAAAAAATAGCAAAGGCTACGATTTATAAGGAAATTGTGAAAGTGAAGACAACTCTTTTGGTTTAACCTTTTTTTCTTGAAATATCCTACCCACTTCTTTAAAGATTGCTGGGGAGCACGCATATATGTTAAGCAAATGTCTTGTCTAGCAGACTAGTCTTACTTTTTACAGCACAGTACTATCTCTTCATAGAAGGACCTATCTTAACATAAAAGCGGTCTATTTCGTTTCCTATGGCATTCCATTCTTACTACACCTCAGTAACCTAGAATATAAGCTCTCCCCTCTATCAGAATAAGCCATCCAGCGCTGACATAGATAATATAGATAATATCATTCGACACATGTCAAACTACAAAGGAAGCTAACAAATGAACATCCATTCCTAAACTGCGGAAATAATTACTACAAAAATTACTAGTTCCAACATGTACCAGTAATATCGCATAAACTCGGCTGCGTCCTCGGCAATGTAGACGAGACACGAAAATAGAATTCATAAGTTGCGACATAAGAAGCATCTAGCATTTTTTCCCATGGTATGTAGCTGTCATCTACGCGTTAACCTTTCTCTAGTATATTTCTTGCTCTTCATGCACTGCTTTCCGCTTGGCATAGGCATTTTGGTTCACGACAAGTGCATTTTCTAATCCAGTAAGGTAAAGCTCTTGCGCCTCTAATTCTTTGAAGACATTTAATAGGCTAAAGTTGTATGGCAGTTACTACTTCTGGTCGAGTGCCACTATTTTTTTAAACTACTCGTTATCGGCGTCAAGGATGGAGCTGTAGTGGTTCCCCTACGAGGTCTTCGCCTCACATAGCAGTATTTATCAGTAGGATTTCTCTGAAATGTAGAAGAAGCTCACCTCCTTCGCGGTCGAGGGACAAAGGACTTCTTCTCATTCGCTCTGATCATCGCCCCCAGACTATAACGCCTGAATTGAAAAGGTTCTCGTTCGGCAGTCACATACACACACAAGCATTTATAAGCACTCAACACGGAGGGGAATGAGTTCGCTAATGAGCGCCATCCCGCACATATTCGTTGCTCAATATCACCCGTGGTATTGAAGCACGACATGTACAGGACAGCACTAATAGTGGGAACAAAATAAATCGTGACAAAAAAGGAGGACATGCTCATAACGGAGGTGGCACGCACATAAAACCCAATCATGCGGGACGAATGCTCATCGCTAGAGGCCGAGTTGGACGGCGCCGGCTGTGCGACTCACCTAGGATCCCTGACAGTGCCCACGTAGAACCCGTTGGACGACGAGCCGCTGATCGGAACAGGAAGAGAACGCTGAAATGAGCGGGGCTGACGTTGGAAACAAATTCGACTTTACTTAGTGAAAGCAGACAATTTTCGGCAAAGGACAGAATTCCCCAGAGTGCGCGCCATGACAAATGGGCGCTAAAAGGTCTGTGCTGTTTGAGCTAGTGAGACGTCTAAAACCGTAAGCGATACCCCCGCAAAGCACAATGAACTTGCTCTCCGGTTACACCACACACCCGCCTCGTTGCTGTTTTCTCAAATACATCGCAACCGACCAACATTCAACATCTCTAGCCCCGGCTCGCTGACAACGGGCCTGTGCAGACGTCTCGACTGACGACTGGACCACCAGTCATCCCATATGGGGTACTTCATTGAGCAATTGCTTCGAGGCGAAGCGCATGAACAAGCTGGGGAACTCAAAGCAGCAAATGAATGGGGTCCTCTGCGGAAAATGCCGCAGCGACCTCACCGTCATCTCAGAAGGGGAGATCAGGCTAATTTTGGGCAGCATGGGTATCTAGTTTGTCTGCGTGCGCGTGGTTTCTCTGAATTAAGTGCCAAATGCGGTTGAAGTAACTGGCAGAAAGTTAGCTCTAACATGGAGTGGTAGAACATTAGCGCGTTACTTATCTATAAATTTAACCTTGTTTTGGATTTTGTGGGGTTACTTTTACTGAGCTATGGGTACAAAAAACAATCCGCTGTGCTTTTTTGCGCACAAATTTCATATAGCCCTCATAAATTTTACATGGGGCTTTCTTTTTGTGAAATCTTTGTTTAAAAAAAGAAAATTAAGCATTTTTTCTACTGTACAAAAGGCGTGCTTCTCAGAAAATTTTAGTTACCAGTCGTTTGCCAATCTTGGCGATCTCTCAGAAGGAAAATAAATTCAGCAATCGAAACGCTTAGCTTACCGTTGAGCTTACATCTAAAGATAGCACGGTATGACAGGCATCATTTTATTTTCATCAAATTAGAATGTCTTACGTCAAAAACTTCTTTCGCTTGCAGAACGAGTCCAGAACTTTTCTGGAAAATTTTGCTTTCACTGTGGTTAGATCAAAGCTTTCTCATACTTCTCTAATAACATAAGAAATGCACGCCCTAATGTTTCGTGCAGCTTCACGCGTATTTTCATAGATGCGTGAAAACGGCTTTAACTATGTTTTCACGTATAAACATTGTAACGAAGAAATAAAGCCATGAAGTAGGCATTCAGAAATGCAGGGTTTTTATGGCTGCGATTGCAGACTGCACCGGAGGTCGTGCATGAAGAGGGATGAGACTCTCGCACATAAAATTCGCATTAATTGAAAGGGTGCTAGAAGAAACTGCTGCCCAGGAGCGCCGTAATGCATCTATAATCTTCCTGCACAACTGTAGATATGGACCGCCTCTACTTACGGTAAAGCAGAAAAAAATCTCCGGAACAGCGAGTGACTCAGGCACTCGGTTTGAAACTGCCACTTCTTTCGCCGTTTTCCCATCGGTTTTGTTGCATCCGAGCGATTGTGGCAATACACGTGCAAGCCGGTGAATAAAAGCAGGAAATGGTTCGAAATTCGCTTTGAAACGAAACCCGAACTCCTTTAAGGGCTGTGGGAGCTTTTGTTCGAACACAAAACCGGTGAGTTCCACGGTCCATTGTGAGATGCAATAACTCCGAGAAAACGAGAAGTTCAAATTTTCACACCGAGTATTCGAATTGCAGTGCACTATCTCGTCGGCAATAACCCTCGATCATCTACATAGGCATGTAAAGTTAGCAGAAGCTCGTCAAATGAAGCATGACACCCGCAAATGTCACAAAAACTAGCGTGAAGAATCTTATTTGAGCAGAATGTAGCCGGCTCTTGTTTGCAGCACGCAAAAAAAGCGCTGCAGCAGTTCATTACTGCGGTAAAACCCTCTCACTCGGAATTCCGTTGAAACCCTTTGACGATGCTAATCAACCAAACCGGAGACATTTGGACATATTGAAATCCTGTCAGCGCTTTTTCTGGATTTCAAAGCGGCTTCATTTCCGATGAGCACCGAACACAAGCCTAATATAGGCCCGCTTCCCTCTGAGAAAAATCTTTCTGAGCAGACTCTTCTAGCTGAAGATCACTACACTAAGCGTGATGAGAGTGTAGAAGCATGAAATCGTCACCGAGTCGCATTGTCCCGCATCCGCAATCTGATTCTCGCCGCGGGTAATGACATTTCGCATCGGGTACATCACAAAGATACTCGCATATTCATCGAAACCAGTTCACAGGCGTACTGGTAAGAAAAGAACGAAGAACAACACACTCTTCGAGCTGCTCGTTCGCAGAGCTGAGCCGCGTTCGGTTTGCTCACGCATTAAATGCTCAGGTCGTGCATATGGCGACGTTTGTCCAATGAATTTCTCGCAATATGGCACCGAAACGTGAAACGACTCTGTATTTGCTGATAGTATCGGTAAACCAAAGGCAAAAACAGATCCAGCGGGAACTATCGACGCGGCTAAAGGCATTTCTAAAGGCTACATTCCGCGCCGCGTGAGCAACCTAATTGCCAGGCAGCCGTATTCTCAGATAATTTCAAGTTACACTTTCCAGACGCACTAAGATTTGCAGGTTTTATGTGGTTTGAACGTACTTTCATCAGACATCTGTGTATGTCCGCACGGACACTTTTTTGTCACAACACGTGCACGATGAATGAAAAATTTGAAGCCCAGAGTTTCGGCAAGACTTTTGTATTGCGGTCTTTTCAGAAATTGAAAGGAGCCATAGAAATGTGCAAAACGGAAAGACCGGCGCATCGGTTGCAGAACTATAAGCAGCTAAAAATGGCGAGCAGACGGTGAGATCGAAGCGGCCGGGTCAGAGCGGAAGAGGCAAACACTTCAAGAAAAACAAGAGCTCTCGCTCTTCGCACATTTGCGCACTCCAAACAACAATTTCGACGCCATATGATCTGCTGCTTTACGTGCTATCACTCTCTCCCCAAATACGCGTACCTACATATGTTAGAGGCAAGAAGCAACGAAGTATGAAATTTCGCCCGTCGAGCAGTGTGTAGTAGGAGCAACCGGTGCAGCAACGCAATATCAGATCATGAGGCGGCTCGAGTCGAAGCGGCATTCGCTCGCACAATCTAGCAAGGCATCAATCCCTTCCGGGACCGTGCCGATGTCTCATTTTTCGCCGGCTATTCCCAGCGGCTTGCCCCCAACATGTAAACGTACAGAAATACACAAAATCCGAGGAATCGAGAACTCCGAATGGAGAAGAGTTTCACTGACCGGCGTGATGTCGCGTGGCTGCGTTTGGTGGCGGACCCGCATATCCGTGGCGACGACCTTGTTGTGGCACACGCCGTCGCTACCCGTATTTCTGAAACCGCAGGATCATTTAGCAGAAACCAGTTTGAAGTAACGTAAAGTTATATGCTTATGGGCAGAGTGAGGTGGAGCGCGAGGCTTGAGACCCTTATTGGATATTAGATTTTGGAATGGCCGCATTTTGTGTGCAGGGGAAGCATTGGCTACATGTTTTCTAGTCGTAGATGAAGCACGAAATTAGGCTCGGGTTAGCTGCATGCGACGGATGCGTGTATGTAGGGGCGTCCCCAATTATACACGCGAGTCAAGTATACATCTAGATGGTGGGAAACGGCAAGAGGCACAAGCTCGATTCGACGACACCAACGCTCCTCTCGGGCCGCAATTTGACTCCTCGTCCGTTGCCCTCGAATGGATGACCGAGGTTGACTGAGTCTAGCAAGGGGCGAGCGACGCTAAACAGGTGTGCATGCGCCTATATCGCCGCTGTGTGCGTATATGTCTGAGTGGGGTCCCAATCGCATAATGGCAAGCGGTACGGACGGCATTATAATGTGAACATTTACGCTTATTCTCTCACACGTACGTCTTACTTTCATCTAAACAGTGCGAACAGTAAAGCAAATAAACAGCGCTATTATTGTGCCGTTTTTGAATTTGGATGAAGAAACGGACCGGTTCTCCTCTTGTTGCGGCATGCCGCCAGCCTTGCTGCGGAAACAGACCGGCCTGCAACGAATAGGTTAAGATCCAGACGAATAAAATGAGGTATAACACAACAACAATGCGAGAAACCGGCGATTACTCCAGCAACGAGAGCATATATGTTTACAATGGTGAGTGAACTTAATTATGGGGGAATGGGAAGAAAGTGAGGGTGGACGACAGGATATTTAGTACACAATGAAGAAAGCCTGGTAGGTGTGGTCGACTGACTAGGCGCGATCGCTTGAGCGTGAAACACAGCGGGCTGCACGCCGTGCGCATTCTGATTGGGAGAGAAAGCAGAAAGCGAGGAAGAACATCGAGTCCCAAGCACAAATAAGGACAAAAAAGTTGCAGGTGTATGGCTGCGAGCTTCGAAAGCCCTAAGTCGTCGTCATTCTGTTTCGCGAGAGGGAGTGCCCAGTGAAAATGATCGTGTGTGTGTGCGCGTGTATGCGTGTGGGGAGTCTTGCGTTGGGCCACCCAGAAAATCCCAGCCTGTCTCAGGTTTCAGAGGCAAAATATTTGCGAAGTAGAAACTGCATCAGTATCGGGAGCCGACTCCGCAGCAGAAGCTAAGCGCGGCGTTGTGAGATCTTTGTCGGATGGGTGAGTGGTGGCCAGATTGTACTATTCTGATTGGATAATAAACGCACGCGATGTAGCGTGAAGTGAGCGCTCGAATTTCCTACCAGATGAAATATACGTAAACTTATTCAAGTTATTAGTGCGTCTGCTCAAAATATGTCTACTATGAGGACATGTGCGTGCATCACCATGCACGTAATTCAGTAACGTATATAGCGCAGAATGCGGAAAAAATTGGAAGGCATTGATTGGAAAACCAGCGAAACATGCGCAGTCAAGGTAAATTCCATTACAGGCACTACACAGTCGCTAATTATCTCCCACTGTGCGATGCGCGGTCCGCGGTCGGTCGGTTGGTCGGTCGGCAGTCGGCCTTCCTGGCTCGTCCAAAGCAGACAATGAGGTACGACGAGGAGGAGTGTCGGGAGGAAACTGGGACTTGCTGCCGCCGCCGGCGCTGGCTCCTACCGCAAGGCGTCGCGTGTCGAATAAGCCTGGCCCGGCTGGCTGGCTGCTGCTTGTGCTGCTACTATACTAACAAGTCATGCGAGGAATAGGAAAAGCGCGGTCGTAATAGAGCGGCGGTGTTATTCACACTTATGCACGACGCCATTAGGGAAATTGGTTGCGCGCGTGAGTGCAACAGTAATACTCGCCTTTCAGAGCCACATTACGGTCATACGGACGTGCGTAAGACGACGGACGTGCACGGATCAGCGCTTGCACCACCTATGTTGCCTACGAAATTACTCGCGGTTTGAACCACTCTTCCACTAAATAGGACTGAGCAGTACTTGGAAGAAGGTAAGAATTCGCCACCGCCGTAAATTGCGCGACGAAAATTCGTGCAGCGCTTGCGCAACTCGGAGAGCAACTCGAATTTTTCACGTTGCGCAAGACGTCCGCAGCAACGCGAGTTCACAGAACACGACAATGAGCATCAGCGAATAGAGACGGCAGCAAGCAGGACGCTGAGGAGAACGGGTGTGTGTGGAACGGAAAGCCAAGGGGGTAGGGGAGATGCATTTCCAATGGGTGTAGAGTTTCGGAGCGCTCCGCGTATGAAGACAAACACGCATGACACCAATACAGTGTTGACATGCGGCATTCTCTCCGAGCCGACGCTTTCACGCCACGTAACAACTACTGCTGTCTGTTGCACCAGCGTCGAAGTAGCTCGTCACAGAGCAGATACACCTCCTCCTGCTCATTCAATAGCTCACGGCGGCTGCGGCA
>KN549200.1:664393-676462 GCA_000797555.1 Oesophagostomum dentatum | reverse complement strand
GGGCGGCGGCGGCGGCGGCAGCGGCGTCGCGTCGCGCTCCGCTCTCAACTCTCAAGCGCGACACAATTCCAGCGTCTACGTAATCGCCACTTCTTTCAGGTGGAAAACACTTTCAAATCCGAGGGTAGCCACTACTCAAACGCTGCTTCACCTTCTGTTTGTTTTCTCAGCTACTGCTGCTAACTTTATCTTTGCATAGCCGGTGATATTTGAGCGTAGCGGTAAAAAAGTTAGTCTCGTAAGCCACAGACATGCATGAATGTACTAGGTAAAAACAGGGCATACGTCTGGATTAACGGCTGCTGAAGTGCATTGCTTTTGATGTGGTAACTATTGGTGTATGAATAATTTGTACTCAAGATTTGTGTTGCTTATGTATAACCAGTTCCTTCTCAAGAAAAAATGGAGGAAAATTTAATTGCAGTTCGAAAAAAAACGCAGTTGACGATGAGAGACTGAGAGTATCCGCAGTTCTGACATAGAGGATGATTATCTTGGGAAGGAGGGGAAGGCAGATGTGCCGAACACAGCATGTCATGTAAGGAAGGAAATTAGGGGAAGTTGCCTTCGAATAAAAGATTGTTAATTAGTGATAGGGATAATAGCATTTGTATCCTTAAGAAGTCATAATAAGACGAGAAGGGCTAATTTGATTACCGGGTTGTATAAAAAGTTCTGTCAATACTTGGCTGCCCATTTCTGACACCTAGTATTGAACGGCGTTTGAATGCGAGTTTCTGTAAAATCAACACAACATTTGAGATAGGTAATAGCTCAGCTTATCAAAGAACAAGGAGCAAGTAACTCCATAGCCTGCAATTTTCAACTTGCTCTGCAGTATACTCACTGACTATGGAATAGAAGAAATGAAAGAATCGGAAGAAATTCGAAGGACCCACTCTACAGCGGCAGTTTAAAAGTTATCGCGCCGCTTATCGCAAGCAGCCATCTTGAATTAGTGAAAATACGTATTAGCAATAAAACGAGATGTAACCCACGTTAAGAAAGAATAGCGCTAAGAGCAGAAACAGAAGTTGAAATCTGAGGAAAGGCAATCGGATGTTTCCAAGATGGAGGGGAACATCTGTTGGTTAATGAGCCGGTCACTCGACCCGTTCCCAGAGGTCGGAATGGCCACGAAACAACACGGCGAGTCGAGAGACGCAGGCACTAATCGGAAATGCACACACCTACACAGCAGGAATCACACCTTCGGCTTCACTTCTCTCCCTGGCCCGTTAAGTTCGCTCGCTTATACGCAGTCATATACTGCAAAATGTCGCCCGAACAGCACTGCACGTCAAAGCGAGAAAAAAGCGACGCTAACGCGAAAAACAAGACTCAGTTCTCATAGTAATCAGCTGGTCCATCTTTGCCAACTGGCTGTGATTCATTGACAAACATCTAAAAACTCTCTACGATCTTTTATAAATGGGTGTGTGGTTGTTGAGCATAGACAGTCGTCCAGATCAAAACAGAAGATTAATTAGAAGATTAAAATGAAATCTGGAGAAATTCTGCGAAAACCGAGGAATGAAGAGTTATGCACGAAAAGCTGCAAGGATGTCTCAGAGTTTGTTTGGTGGCTGAGGGTTAGCTTCGAGTGAAATATCTAACTATGGGAAACGGCGGACATGCGCCGGGAAGGCGACATGCGGACTGGCGCTTCAAGAAGGCGGTCCGCACATTGCGTGCGGCGGCGAGGTTTGTGAGCGATTTGAAGTAGAATATTTCGTGCCATGATCCGGAACAGCGTCTCAGGTCGGAGTTGAAACCGTAGACCTCAAGCTGACACGCTCGAACGTCGCTGAGAAAAAACGCTCTGAACAAACACTGTTTTGAACACTCAATCGAGCAACACTAAAGACTATGCCATAGCAGGTGCTGAACTTTAGTCTGCAGCTGCAGACCAGGAAATCGCTGATGCACACATCGACGGACTCGAAGAACATCGTAGCTCGCAGTCTTCACAGATTTGAACATCTTGTCAGAGAAAATGTTTTCTCTATTGTGCATGGGGAGAACGAACTCAAAAAGTGTTCATAGACTGACACACTCATCTTCTGCGAGAAACCTGACAAACTATTGCTTCATTCACCGTCCACCTACTGTTAAGCAGCCGTAGATGCGAAAATTTAAGTGGAATGAAGCATCTTCGTCCCAGGAGCCCTTTTCTAATTAGGAGATTTACGCGCTCGCCCCTCAGCCGCTACCAAATTATTAATCCATCAATGACGATGTCACAAAATCGAAGAAGTCGCACGTAGACTGGTCCCCCATAGAGCGATAATTCCCAGCAACAAAGCACGGAATGAGGTGTGTGGGAATTAAACAACACTGCACTGCATAACTAGGTTTGCTTGAAGCGCATCATCTGCAGCATTTCAGCGCTCATGACATCCGAGTCTGTGAAGCAGAAATTAGAAGGTGCTTCGACTATACTGTCTTTCAACAGACCGTTGAAAAAATATTTCCAGAACAAGCAGAAACGGAAAATTTCCTCTAAACTAGCTGCAAAGTGTTTCATCAACAAAACACCCCTTTCCAAAAATCTTAGTAAACCACCGTAGAAGATCAAGATTTGAGTATTGAAAATTTTTAGGTTCTGTTTATTATCATTATAGAAAAATTCATAAAAACTACCTTTGTTTTTGAATGCTTGTTTTTTTTGCCATGATGTGCTTACCTTACAAGTGGCTTAAACAGCGTAATAAGCGTGAATACTTTGAAATAAACATGGAAATGAACGGCAAAGAAATTTTCCAAAATAATAAAAAGTTTGGAAACCTTGCTTGGTTAGGAGAAATTCATTTGCTTTCATGTGAGATAATAGAAGGTCGCCTCTGCTTCAAAATGAATCAGTATCCTTTTGCAAAATTTTGCCGAAACAACACATAACTCTGCGTCTCCAGAAAATGCAAAAAAGTGAGCCTCTTTGAAATTTTGCCATTTAGAAAACTCGTTGAATATCCCGTAGAAATGAAAGTAGTAACGCTCGGGCGAAGGCCTATTTAACGCTGCTAAAGTTGTGGGTGCTTCGAAAAGGCCCTAGTTTCGAGCTTCTCCTGTCAATATGCTCATCAAAGTGCAGTTAAGTGAGTTGAAACTGACTGCGACGAAGTCCCGCTGGAGGAAGGATCGGGACGAAGATGTTACCAGAGCGACTCTCCAGGCATCTCGCGTCGTGGGCGCTTCGCAAATCAGTGGTCGAGTGGAACTGAAAGACACAGGCCGACATGGGCACACGCATAACTGGCGCTGCGTCGATTATGGATAACTACTGTGTTTGGGACAATGTGAGGGCCGATCGAGAGGGCACAACTACCATAGGAACATGATTTACTGTCAGTGAACCCGCCCTAACGTTGCTGCACATGCAACTACGTACCGTACCACCGTATATTCGAACCAGTGTGTTTTATATGCGGACGCTTGACTCATCCAACAATGAACATCCGCTCTAACATACGAATCACTGCAAAAGTCACCACCGAATCGAGAACTGTTAAATACGGTGAGAGCAGAGAGGGAGCCGTATGCGATTTTGGCGGCACAGACAGGACAGGTATCAGGCTGGAGAACAGACGAGATGGCAGGCTGTAGCAAACCAGTTGTGGAGGTACTTCTTCAGCATAATGAGGCAATTGATCATAGGCGGTGGTAGGTTGAGGCGGTGCAAAGATTGAGCGCTTGCGCTCGCCGCCGACTCGCTCGCTGCTGGCCAGCCGCGCAGCGCCGGCCGCCAAAGCAGGTAGCGTGTTTCCTGGAGACGGCGCTGCGAAATGCCTCATGAACACGGGGACTCCCATCTGAAATGTGCATGCCAAGTGTGCTGTTTTCAGCTGAGGCCCTCATTTGGCCAGGCGTGGTATATACTGGACGAGAGGAGCCGTCGCATATCAAGTCCCATCAGAAATCTCATTTTTTTTGCACTGGCAAAGCATCATTCAGTGTGCCCTATGGAACAAGTAGAAGAATCAGTACCTGCTCCTAATTTCGCCAAAGAGAAAATAAGAATTATTGTTTGCAGAAAGCACAGCGCTTAATTACTGAGTAACTGATCTAATACGCACACCTATAATTCTAAGTCATTATTTCGCTGTGACTACACCAAGTAATTAGTAAGAGACTTTGTCGGGTTTTCACTTTCCGCTCTGTCTTTCGTCCAGAATCGAAATTTAAGAACAGAATAGTCACCTTCGATTTTTGGCCATCGTCAGATTTTTTTCAAAGCGAGTTTTAAACACTGAAAAAATAGAATGAATAAAAACAGAAGCACAATTTTTAAAGTTTTAAAGGAAAAAAATGTAGTGATAAGTAAAAAGTGTAGCTGCTGTGATCATATCTGATTTACAAATCGAGCAAAAAATCTACAAAAATTAGCCCAACTCTGATATTTATGACTAGTGTTCCTTCGAAGAAGGTTAAGAATTCGTCAAGCATAGAGGGTGCTTTTCTTTTCAGCGTTGATATGAAGTTGACGGCCTAAATGTTAATAAATAATGAGATTTTAAGGAAAATAAATTGAGAAGTAAAACTAGTTTCGTTGAAGGATTTGCTCTCTTAAAGCAGATCTAAGGAAAACGGTATTATTGGCAGACGCGGTCAACAAGCATTCACAGTTCTTTTTTTCATTCTAGTAAATTCAGCAAAAAGTAAGTCCTAAAAAACCAAAATTGACGGGAAGTGGATATTTATGTTTGCTTAGAAGTTAGTCCCAGCTCTGAAATGCTTTCGTGTTATGGTTCTGTAAGCAGTTAACGAGAGCCTCCCCAATCACTGGTTGACTGAACCTGCTTTTTAAAGCTGTAATTAGGGCTGAGGACTGGTTAATACCTGTGCCGCATCGCAGTTGTAAAGCCAAATCGAGCAGGTCCAATAGCGCAGTCCATGCCGATAAACGAATGAAATACCTTTGTTATTGGATATTCTGCATATGAGTAAAGTCCGAAGCTGTACAGTGAGAATTTAGCCGTGAAGCGGGGCAAAAAGCCACAACTGTCCTGAAAACTCCTCCAAACAGTCAAGAAGTCAGACAGTGCTATTTCATCCGTTGCTGTTTTGGCAAGAGCAAGTGTACGAAGGTTGAAATCCACACATGTCAAGGTGAGGTGGTTGACGTAACCAGAATTTTGAGATGCAGGGAAGACAAGCCACCATCTGCCGTGCTTGGTAATCCATCTTGGCAGAGCCGAGAACACTTATTGGCGAAGAGGATGCAAACAAAACACTACACGTACACTGTAGTGTTGAAAAAAAGTAGGCTTAACATGTGAGCTCTTACTACAGCGAACGAATAATTAGGGAGACAGCCAGTATCACATCACTAGGTCTTGCACAGTGAAAATCTGAAATAGGAAGTTGAAACGAACTTGTTTAAATAGACGGTGGGCACGCCATTATTACCGATTCCATGGATTAGCAAAGGTTGCTAGGTCGCATGTACTCGTAAAATTGTAGCCAAGGAGATGTACTGAAGCTTCCACGACCATGTGAACAGTGCTTTCAATGACACAATAGAGCTGAAATTTCTATGAAAGCGTTCCTTTGTTCGTTTTTCCCATCTAGTCACATTCAGAGCTGTTAGTGCAGATGGGAAAATGCTGACCTTTTAAACGCAACTGTAAGCACTGAAGGATTTGAGTAGTACAACCAGACAATGACGGATATAACGTACAAAAGCACTTGACACTTCGCTCGTGCGTAACTCCTCTGACAAAAGCACTTGCCACCGTTCGCATAAGTCAGAAAGATGGCGAGGTAAATATTTATTCTCGCCGGTCTCTATCATACATGTGATTCGAAGTCTTTGTAGTAGAAACTACCGTAAAACTGAGTGTTGAGTTAGAATTACTACATATAAAAAGCATGCCTATATTAAAAGAACTGTTTAAAAAAACTAGCTTTACTTGTAGACAACTTTTGCTGTTTCGTTACATACAACTTGGATACGCAGTGAGATGATCGACAGACTTCTATTAGTCGTTACTTCTGAGTAGAACTTGATCAGTAAAAGAACGTTTCGAGGGTAGCTACCGTATTATTACTCGTCATGCTCCGAAATCCCTTTACCCAGCATGATATCCAGATAACTTTGAAAAATGCCCAGGCAAGTGCAAATACATACTTTGGCTCCGTCTATGTGATACCACACATATGAAATGCAATAATGATAAGTAGTGAAAAAGTCCTACTTTCACATTTCTAAAGCTTTTCACGGTTATGAGAGTGAGTCAGATTGCTTAGAAAATGTCTCCATGTCAAAGAACAGACAAGAGGTAAATGCGTTTTTCAGTTCTTTGAGAAATTATGACGATTATTGAACGGGCCGCTGGTTGCAGAGTTGACTTCTTTTGCAGTTTATGCAAACAGAAAATGCACCCTTATTATTTTTATTCACTTCGCTTGAGTCATCAGCAATCGTCTATCCATTAACCTGTTCCTGATCCCGGTAGTAAGTAAGCAACAATTAGCGTCGGGACAGGTGTTCTAGAGACTTGGAAAGGCTATTCGAGGGGGACCATTAACAATTCATCGCTCTCTCGCTTGCTGATTGGCAAGGCTAACTACGTCTGCGAACGCATGAGTATGGAGTACCTTTGCGATGTTTGCAAACATCACTTTGACAGATGAATTTGTAGAAGAATAGCTTGTTATGGTTTAACTTGTTATACACAACTGCTCACCAGCTGGCCACATCAAAAACGTGTTCTCAGTTTATGCGGTTTTGGACAAAGAGAATTCGACTCGAAGAATCCAGTAGAATGTCAATTTGATGCCTATTCGGCAACACACCATTGGCTGTCCGATTGCATACATTAGCATTTAAATCGTTGCTTCTGTAAATTCGGCTTTGTTTACGCCACCCAAGAGCAATACGGTAGCAGAGCACACTTATTATACAAGCATTGAGGCATGCGACCTGATTGAATATGAGTAATATCGACTATTACTGCACAGAGGGTGGAAGCTTGAAATGAGGCAAATACAGATGAGGTGAAGAAATGGAAAGCGAAAAGCGGAACTAGCAGCAGGCTGCCTAGCTCAATATGAGCGCGATACGAGTCGCGTCGGAATTGACTGTTGCACGATCCAAACTTTCGTTAATCCACGTTAATACGTAAACATTTCGCCGAGGTCAGCCTTGCTAATCTGTTCACGAGGAGAAACAATGAGCCAGAAGCCGGATGATGTGGATGGTTACGGCAAAAGGTGAACGCGAATGAGCATGCATGAACTTAAGCATACAGGAAGCAACAAATGCTGACGAAAAAACGCATCGAGAGTGGGAAAATCATAGGCGTAGTAAAGGTGTGGATGCTCACGGCTACCATGGGTGTTCATTGACCAAGCAAACAGTCATTAGCTAATATTGAATGGAGAGGTGAGACATGCAACCAAATACGAATGGGCATGCCAAAGTGACCTTCAATCGGCTAGCCTGAGCAAATAGTCATCCGAACTACTGAAAAACATAAATGCTAGCGAATTATGCAGGTTTTTCCGAGATGCAAATAGAAAAATCCGCATGAGCTATTAAGAGGCTCCGAACAAGAAATGGAACCTGAATATTGGATATATGCCAGGAATTATTCATGGCGTTCATAATGTTGATGCGTTAGGCAAGCGACAGCAGGGGAGACCGAACAAGTATTCCAAATGAGGCGAAAGTGGGCAAGGCATGAGCAAGGGGAGCTACAGGAATTGAATCGCAAATGGAGCAGAGAAGACCACCGCAGCAGTATGACATATGGCCTACTTCATATACGTAATTACTGCAACGAAGAATGGATAAATGAGGTAGATAGTGCGAATTTCAGATCGCTCAGCTCTCGATGACGCTCGAGGATAAGAGCGCGCACAAGTGCGAATTTCAGGTTACTTCACGCTAATTCTCACCAAGGGTTAGTCATCTGTAAGATAAAGCTGCTCGTCTCGGAAGCAGTCGAGTAATATGCGAAAGTGTTAAATGAGACTGTGCTTTAACAATAAGTATTCTTTGCAAATTGTCATGGACTAATTTGCTAATAGTCATGTGGAGGCAAAAGAAGTAAACAATGAAATTGTCAAGATTTAAGACCGCCATTACGGGACCCATGAGTGGAAACTGCGTACACGCCAAGCAGCTTAAACGAGGATCAAGCAGCGCCGTGGGGGACTAGGAGCAGTATCAAAAATCTTCTGATGTACGTTTATAGAATAACCGTAAAAACTAACGCTTGTTCGTCTTTGTGGCTCACGTTTTTACGCTATGTCCGTACTCCCGGAAGGCCCATTTGAAACAATGAAACGAGCGCTTCATCAGAGCGTTTCTTATGCTTACCACGATCAGCTGCCAAATAATATTGTGTAAATATAAGCTACTAGCTAACGGAATATTTTACTTACGCTATCCTGCAAGTTTCACACTTAAAGAGATGTAACTTCACCGTCATCATCCGATAATTCTGCCAAACTGACAATGAATCGCGTCATCTAATATTCTGTGCGTGTTAGGGTGACTGCATACTAATTCATGCTGCTCTGAAACTCTCACAAATCAAACAAATGGAGCTAATCCAGTACTCAGCTGTGGCTGTTCGAAACACACCTGGGTAGAACGCCGCAGGTGCACAAATAGTCGTGTCGGTACATCAAAGACATGGCGACGTTTGCAAGACGGACGACTCGCTGACGTGACTGAGAGAAAACGTTTGCCTCGTCTCTGGCCTCTAGAGGGCTTTTCTCATGCGCTCGCAACTCTAGCACTCGCTAACAAACCAGCTTTCAACCTTATTACGAGGAGGAATTTCTCTGAGAAATGTGAGCTCTTCAGGAGCATTACGATCTGTGAAGCGTAGGCTAGCAAAACTCTAGTCGTAGAATTGTTTATTTCTACGGTCAAGTAGCCGTTTTCAGAACAAAGAGGTTCCGAATTCAGTGCGCAATTGACAGATTGGCATTTCGGATGTTTGGTAAACAATGCCTTTATGTGTGTATGCCGCAACACACATAGGCCATAAATCTGGCAGTAACTATCTCGTTTAGCCTCTGACGAATACGCCTCTCACAGCTCCCCTTATCTCCATCCCGAATGCAATCTCTCCATTTAGCGTACATACGCAGTTAGTTGCCCCGAACAAAAACCATTTACATACCAACGATCGCGTGGTGACTGGCCCTATGTCAAGGCAAATCGTTCGACAATCCTGCATGACAAATCTACAGAATAGCGCGTACCGGTGCGACTTTCGAATGCGCATCGTACCTGTATGTATGCATGAAAGAGTCCGTTGTGAGTAAGTCAATCAGCGGGTCATCCGCCTGCCGTTGTTACGTGGCTGCTACTCATTAGACCCGGCAAACAAAGGTGTTCCGTTGGTAGACAAAGATGGCTTTCAGTGCTTTGAAACCACACGCAACCTGAGCAGATTCCGTTTCATGAATTGCCGAGAAGCCCAGGCACTGATCTTTGCTCCGGATTGAAGTGGAACGTATTATGTTCAGTTCGGCTCCAGATATTACTTTTAAAATTTTTTAGTTGTATTCATTTCACCATTCTTTGCACTTGCATGGACCATTTCAGAACTCTTGGTTGCGAAAGTTAGATATAGGACACTTTGTATAACGTTCAGTTACCCTAATATATTTCTTTGTGTGTTAGTAAACGAATGAGTGAAAAGGCAAGTACTATACAAATTGTAGTTCTGTTCAGTTGACTTCTACACATAGGCAAGAATCCCATAAAAAGCTACATACGAATCTTCTAGAATAGCACAGAGAAGACTTCCTTTCATAGCAGTTTACTCAGTGATATAGTTATTATCTCGGAAGTATTAAAAAGTGGAGTTATCGTCAAGCATAAGAGAGCGAAAAATAGAAAAAAGCTAGTACAGAACAGGACAAAAGCCTTGAGAAGTACCTCTCAGAGCATATAAGTCGAAGTTATGTATTAGGTCATCAACGTTGCATGAGTAACATTTTTCAAAATTAGTGGTTTATGTCTCCTTCGAAATATTTAAAATAGCTCGTTCTACGATCTAAATGCGTAGAAAATGTTAAGAGCGAGAAAACGCAGACCGCACGGTTTCGAAACTCCTAGAATTCCGTTTCTCAGGTGGGAGTTTCCCCGGTAATTAAAAAATTGCAAAAATTTCGATGTTCTTCATCTCTAGTAGAAAAACGGCAAGCAGTTTGTGAGATAGCGTATTCATTACGAGGAAATATCGTGGAGGTCATCGTAGATGCAGTTACTCTGTGTACAGGCTATTACAAGGAATTATTCAACCTAGTACAGTCTTAAATTAGAGTCAGTAATCACGAAAATCCTTAGTTTATCCTCCATCTGATAATGGACAATTTCTTCAAATGCGTCGATCGGAATTGTT
Organism: Oesophagostomum dentatum; assembly: GCA_000797555.1. NCBI lineage: Eukaryota > Metazoa > Nematoda > Chromadorea > Rhabditida > Strongylidae > Oesophagostomum > Oesophagostomum dentatum. The sequence continues at coordinate 666,095 of KN549200.1, read as the reverse complement.
ATGCACGAAGGGATGGTTCAGGTCCAATTACTCGAGCATCGACTACGGTTTCAAATTCTCTCACGAACGCCTAGTTGTTCCCCCGATGCACAATGAAAGGGAAATTTTCATAAAGAAGGATACTACACTTTCTCACCATTCTTTCTTGTATGTGTAAGAGAAAATTTGGCGGCACAGCTACCGTATTTGCCCCTCAGTAACATAAGCAAAGACTGCTGAAAACCCTCTGTTACTAATGAATGCACAAAATGCGCAGTTCTATTATGGATGCCTACTAGACCATTTACGCCTTGAGACAGTCGAAAACCTTTCTCAAGACCTCTTCAATCCTCCCCTTCCCGTAAAAATTATCAGCACATTGTCGAATAATTGAATTAGCACGCCGGCAAATGAGATGGCTTTTCCCATCGCAAGAGATTTCCACTCTTTGCTCCTCAAGGGTGCAGCAGATGTCTTCCCAACAACCGCCTACCTCCAATCTCTGCCTTTCGCATGGAACCCTCGCCTAGCAAAGATAGTTTCGAGCGCGTAAGTAATGAAGGCTGAAGTCGGACTGCAGCGGACGGATCGAGAAATATGTTGCCATTCGTCCGTCTTAGCAATGAAACAAATCCCGGAACACATCAAATAAGCCCGATGATTCTGTTTACTTCGAGGCGCGCCGGCCAGATTGCCCTTTGAGATGGAGGCATTCGATCGCTGCTGCAAAACACCATTTACGGCAACAAATCCGTTGTTACGTTTCTCAGAACAAGGACTAGCACTTGTAACAACATTCTAATGTTAGATAGCAGACAACAACGAGTTGACATTAAGCTTCTCAAATTCTACGCTGTAAGGGTTTGCATCGGAGGACGCTTTGACCAGAACGGAATATTCTGATAAAAGAACTTAACTCTAGACAAGCACAGAATTAGATGTCAGAGCATTGTTTCGAGCATCTGACGGTCTTCTTTCCTCCTTCGCCTTGCGTTCGAATGAATCACATCGAAGAACAAACTGACGATTACGTAGCATCACATCTAATGGGTCCAATCTGGCACTGTCATAAAGGAGCGAGTGATTAGACAAGAGCAAGGCGCTAGCGAAATTAAGCCTCCTCCAATATACATTTTCTAAGAGGTAAAGACATTATACCGAATATCCTGAAGATGTGGATTCCACTGCAACCAGGTGAGTTCTATAATTTCAAAGGGACGACAAAGTTGTCTGTAACGCTCTGTCCACCAGGAAAGAAAAGTAGAAAGGGTATAAAAGGCGGCGCTGTGAAAAAGGAAATAATGTTTCACAGAACGATCACCGAAGAAAGGTTTGTTCCTAAATTCAATTTCGCGACTTCTTTTAAAAAATTTTCAAGATGAGGTTATTGTCTATATCAATCTATATCAACCGCAGCTACTTTCGTTTTGTTTAAATAAAGCCGCGTGTATAGACGAGGCTGTGCAGGTTCACAGTAAGGACGTATTTTGTTAATTTTACACCTCTCTAAACGAAAATAATTCTTAGTAGAGAACCGCAGACTCACTAGCTTTAAATTTTTAAGAAGAGAATTACAAGTTTATTCTTTGAAAGACTAAGATCATTTAGCTTTCCTTTAGACGCATAAAAATAAAACTAAAGCTTGAAAGCAGATAAATTCTTCGTAAAATGCAGAATTCGGGTAGAGGCTGCAAAAGCACTGAAGCTGCGTTGTTTTGGCAGA
>KN549200.1:650485-662385 GCA_000797555.1 Oesophagostomum dentatum | reverse complement strand
TTTTGAATTTTTCAAAACCTTGCAAAACGGGGAAAATATGAGCCGCCAAAATTTCGGTTTTTCGACATTTTGTCGATTTTTTAAAATATATCAAGATACTGAAGCCTGTAGCTGTCGTACGTATGTTCTGCAGTAACTACATTCTAAGCACTATTTTTGCGACTTAATGGATTTTGTCAAATTTGACAGATTTTAGAGTAGTAGCCTTCCGAAGTCATGGTTGAGAGCAATGCATATGTCGGAACTTTCGTGAGTAAGAAGTCGTGATCACAGCCAGAATGCGGGAATCTATATTCTAGCGACAATGACGAGTAACGACATAGCCAGATTGAACCGGAGACATATCCCAGACATTCCGAAAAATTTCGTCGAAATTTCAACTGATGCTCACATCCTTCTAATAATGCTTCTAATAATGCATGGTATTTTACGAATTTTTTGTATATGGCCCCACAATTTACCTCTCATGTAAAAAGTTTAGAATAACATCGAGTTAAACAGTAGACAGCTTCAGCTTTAGATATTTCCTCACTTTACAGAGTTTACATCTAGTTTTTTGCCCTCAAAACTGCACTATGTACAAAACTACAAATATTTTTAAAAAATAAGGAAAACCTTAACTGAGAAATCGGCCACGACAGTTATGATCGCCGTCGCGTAGACTATTAATGTGAATCGTAAGCTGCTCCCTCCGGGCTTTCGCACGGCTCGGGACTCAAAGGGTTAATCTAAACTATATAATTCGGACAATAGTTTGTTGGTGCAAGCTTCTTCAGTTTTTGCGCATCTACCGTCATTTGAGCGACAGATAGCGAGAATTTCTCTGCAGGTAGCGATTTTTGTTGGCGCATACAGTAATCGTGTGATGAAATCTCAGCAAACAGCCAAATCGCCAACGTTTTCTGCAGGTTTGATTAGCGGCATAGACGAGGGATACCATGATTCAGCTCGAAAAAAGTGCATAAACATGGGAATAGGCATTTCGAATCACAGCGGCATCGTCACGTCACAAAGGTTTATAGGAAGATGAGTAAGTCGTTGAAACAGCTGCGAAGCTGTTTAGTTCGTACGGAATCATTCATGATGCACAATTTTTGTTTGCGCATTTTGAGGCAATATTTTCCCTTCTTTCTAGATAATTTAATGCATACTAACTAGTACTCTAACAATAATAATCCATGCGAGTAAATAAAATTATAATATCAAACAAGACTGGGAATAGGAATAGGCGTAAACGACGATTTACGAAATCCTCTTCATTTTTAAGCAACACTTCCATTTAGGGAAATACGGACGTACATGTATTATATGTCATAGAAAGCAAAAGTGCTTGGCTAACAAAAAATACATCTTCATAATTGGCTCAGCTGTACTTACATGATGCATGATGCGAAATTCTCTGAGAGAAAATTGTTATCGTGTATCGCATGCCAATTCAGTAATTACTCATTCCATTGTGTCGGACCAAGATGGAGTCCAAAACCAGCGGGCTCTGTTCGAGCGCATATAAATTATTATCGTGCCTTTGTGCCTCAATCCATAGGCTTACGCTACACACTCACACTGGCGTCCAGCTTAGACATGCATGTTGAGGAAAGCACTAGTAGAAATGTTATAAAGTAACACTGAGGAAGGGACAGCTGTCTAGACGATATCCACATAAAGCCGGATCGAGACAATTTAGTGAGGTTTTGCAATCTACCTAATTTCAAAGGCAGTAGCAACAACAAAAATCGCATATCGTTCTTTATAGTGAAAATGTTTTTGAGCCTGCTATGCAGAAGGAACACATCCAAATTCTTAATTATCTCTTCAAAAAACGCCACATCTATTACTTCTGCTACGTCTTCGGACGAGTTGTTCGCATGCTTCAAACGTCATTTCTCTAAGAGTATTCTTTCTAGAACAATACCCGTATATTTGGCTTAAGAAAAATCATGTAGTAAATAAATCATCCTACGGGTACTTTTCTGCGTTTTGTGTCAAAAGCGAAGCATTTTTGTCGTTTTTTGTTCGGAACTTAAAAGTTTGTGGGTCCTGAAGCATAAGGTCCTAAACGATCAGCCTTGGCGAGAAACTCGCGAGTGGCCCTTCCAACCAGTTCAGTTGGTCTAAAGACATTCGCAACTTTTCTCGGCCACAACTGACTTTACTGCCTTTATATCTTGACTTTCGACTGCTCAGACAGCGGTTGCTCATAGTCTCCAAAAATCTTGAAGTTCATTAGCGTATATAGTGACTTTAATGAAATATCGAATACGCTTGGCAGTTGTATTAAGACTGCACCTGATAACAGCAAGAAATTCCAAGACTATGCCGATGCAATTTAAATGACCTAGATTTTTTTTGCTATTTATTGCTGAGAAATTTAATACTTCAAGCGGCTACAGAAGTTTAGGCTTGCGATTTTATAAGTTCATTTACAGGAAGAAGCATTTGGTTTTCAGACCTGTGGAAATTTCAGAAGTCGTTCTTACATTTACGTATATGTTTCTACCGCCACAACATCGTACGCGACCAATGCAGTAGTTGCAGTAATGCACATTATACTTTTATCTATGACTCGACTACACATTTATAAGTGTGTAGCTAGCCAAATAAATTTTGAATTTGCCGAGGTGTTGCCCCAGGTATTCAAGAATAGTAGAACTCACAAGCCGAATATTTCTCTCTGATCTTCGCTTTCCTGAGCTGGACCATGCGAAAGTGCTAATGAAAAGTCCGAGAATCCAGTAGTCAATAGAAGCATGTGTAGATGGTTTCTTAAGCACTTGTGTATTTAATGAGCAGCTACTACTTTCTTATTGTCCTGGCTATTGTGGGAAAAGCCTAAAAGTGGATAACTCTATGTTACCTACATAAGATGGTTATTTTCAGCAAAGAAATGATTTTGGCTAAGATACCATACGTTTAATTACGACTGCACATACATCCATCGCTCATTTTTTAGCTGTTGAAAATAGATAAGCTAGCAAAAAATACACGAAATTTTGAAATAACTGCACTGAGAGTTATTTTCCAAAGAGCTCATGCCCAGTTTTCCCCAGCATGGCCACCTACCGAACGAACAAATTCTGCTGGAATTCCAAGAGCTGTTATAATTGCAAATTTGATCATGATCTGTTCGAAATCCTCACCTTAGTCGCGTGGCGAGCTTCATCCAGAGAAACAGTGTTGACGCACCTTTCCAGTTTTGAGAATAATCCTTTCAGGTATATTTTTAATTGAAGAAAAAGAGACCTTGTAAAGGACTAGCGTTTATGAGCAGAGCACATTTTCTTGACGAATGTATTGAATCATGCGTGGTGGTGCTTGCAAAATGAATATGGTTGTAGATTAGAACTTGACTGACTGAGAACTGATAACGAATTAAATTTGGGTAAATGATAATGATTTAAATTTTGATGAGTGACACTTTGGATAAACCTCTTATGTTTCTTAAGCCAAAACCAAGATATATATATATATATATGCAATTAATATGGCCAATTTTCGCCCAGATAGCCTTAGGGCCGATATATAGGTTCGATTGCGCTTTTAGTCAATGGCTATTCAGGAATAAGCAAGATTGTATGCAGCACTGTAGAGGGCTGCTTTTTTATCAAGCAACAGAAGTTCTTCGAATAATGCCAAGATTCAGTGAAAGCCGAGCATGGCGATTAAATTTAGATAAGAAAGACCTCGTCATCTGCAGTTAAACTTTTGTGGCAAGTAGCCCTCTCCCGGTGGTGAGAAGTGATTAAATGCCGAAGGAACTAGAGCTTCCTCGACTTATATTTCATAAAGCAAGACAGAGCTTTTGTGTGTGTCTTTTTTTTTCTCGAAATACCTGTACTAGTATTCCTTCAAAAAGGTTGCGCTAAAAAGATGTTAAAATGTCAAGGCACCAATAATCAACACAAGAGGAGAAGAAACAGACACATGTGTCTCTTCTCCTTCTAGGTGGCGAGGATTAATAACAGTTAAAAAAAGCAACAAAACAGATGTGAAATGAGGCGGCATTATTTTCAGCCGAGCCTTCATTTGTACCCTTTACAGACAGTTGTCTCTCCTGTCAAAGCTGCAAGAAATCCAGTTATCAAAAGGTTATAGTGTATTTAGAAGGTCTGGCTGCCTCTTTGCTTTTTCTGAATGTAAGGTAGAGCTGTTAACTGCCGTAGTTACAAATAAAGTGGACGTAATGAGAATGTCTCGACGGACATAACTTCATAGCACTAGTTTTCTCTAATCCCCTAATAAAAGTAGCCTAAAGTTCTTTCGTAAGCAACCTTGAGCGCAGATTTTATTTTTGCATGCATAAAGAAACTATGGATTAACAGCAAGGTAAGGACGAGGTTCGAAAATATGCAATGCTGATTGGAAGTAGCGCTTGCTCCTGGAACTTTGAACTGCTTGAGAAGCCTCAGAAGCTTGTTTAAAAGGTTGTTTCATCAGATTTTTCTTAGACTGTTGCAGACTGACTTTTCTCCACAGCACTGCTGCAGCACTCACCATCATCTTATAGGAACGTTATTTCTTTGAAAGAAAGTCCTAGTTTATACAAAGGGATGATGTTTCACAGCAGAGTGAATGAATCCTTATTGCTTTACGCTTTCTTCTTCTAGAACGTTCTGTTTAGCCAAGCTCTTACGAAGTTTCGCGACATCTCAAAAAAAAACAAGCAAGAGTTTCTAAGCTTTACTGTGGCGGAAAGTTGAAGCGGATCTCTGGCGACACTCACATGACACTGCTCCAACTTTTCTAGAACATTTTCTTTAAGGCGTTCCAAAAACAGCTCTTTATCAGCAGCTAGTAACAAAGATTGTTGGAAACCAAAGATTTAAAACCCTACGACTGTTACGAGAGGATTGTAAGAATGTAGTATTGTTAGCTATTGGTCTATCACCTTCTTGCCAAGTAGGGATCCTGAAGCAGACAGCAGCTCGGAAAAAGAACTATAATATTAACCTAGAGGAGTTCTAATGGATGTACATACAAGAATGTTTCTATCACTTCAGACTTTATGACAAGCAGGGATTACTGTAGCAGAGCTGCTCCTACAAATGTTTCCATGTCAATCGGTTGTCCTTTAGGCTGTCTTCCGGCAGAAGCGGAGATGAGACAAAGAGTTTCCTTCAAATCGAGATAAGTTTTCCAGGATACACCACTGAATTAGTGAGTCATTTCGCACTTTCGTGTCCTACTCAAGTCGATTTTTCAAAAAAAAAAACTGGTGCTAACATCAGTGTACAAGTTTTGTGCCGTTAAGGGTAGCGCAGTTGTTTGAAAACAAAAAGTGAACTTATGAATCATAGTGGCAAAACTGCCTTGGCCGCAACTCGCGCACAATCTGATCGCCATCTAACCAGTTGAAAAAGGGGCCTATCGTAGTAAACATGTGAGTGATATGACGCCTCGCAAAGAATGCCGTTCAGTTATATAAGCGGCTTCTAAGGTCCTCGTAAATGAAAACATTAGCGCAAGGATTGACCTGTTTCGGCAATGCTGTGATGGCAGGACGGACCACTTCCAAGAGCAAGATTGAACCGTAGATGCAAAAAACAGCCTTGCAGTATGTAGGATCTAATCGTTCAAAGATGGCATCTAGTAGCAGTAGTACACAGTGTTTCGAAATATCTCTTTGCTAACCGGCAATATACAGCAGTTATTAGGGGCTGGGGAAAATTTCGCGGGATTTGCTGGATTTCAACACCGAGCCCGTCAAAAGAACTTTTATTCAAATGTTCTTATTCGTTTGTAACGTACAGTTTGCCCTCATCTCTACTACACTCAAGCGACTCCATGTCATGGCGGCTGTCAGCAATACTTCAAGTTTTCCATGCAAAAAGCTGGCTCCGCCCACATTCCGCCCCTGGCTGTGATTGGATAACTAGATTTTTAGCTTACCATCGGTATTTTCGCAGTGATTTAGTATGATTTCAATATGTGACATCATGACTACTTGAATAGATTAAAAAACAAGGAAAGGTTAGAGTTAAGTGCTTATGTTTGTAGGTGACCCAGCCTCCCTTTTACTGTGTGAAGTTTCGCACCTCATCGTTTTGAAGTGTAAGGTGCTCGCGGCAATCAGTGCTGAGGAAGAAATTAGGCCTACGAAGTCAGACTGTACAACAACTTCCACTGTCGGTCGTATATGCTTTGACAGTGTCATCTCTTATTCTCAAAGGAAAGTTATATCTTAGCGAAATCCCACTGAACGTGCGAATATTTTTAATTTCGAAAGAAGTATTGCAGAAAAATCACACAAGAAACACTTTTCGGAATTTTTTTCGAACATTTTTTGTTCTCGAAGATTAGGAAAAAATAGTATTCGCTATGTAGACGTCGTAATCCGCTTCTTTGTCAGTAAGAATCTTCACGCATAAAAAAAATATTATCTGAGTCAAACATTTTCCTCATTTTTTATCCGTTCGAGTAGTTGTGAAACCAGGTATTGGAATCATACTAAATCACTGCGAAAATTCCAGTGGTAAGCTAAAATTAGTAATATCCAATCACAGCCAGGGGTGGGCGCGGGCGGGGCCGACGTTATGAATGAAGAACTTGTAATATTGCTGACTGCCCTTGTGTGTAGTCGAAATTGGGGTAGACTGTACGCTATAAACGAATAAGAGCATTTGAATAAAAGTTCTTTCGGTGGGCTCAGCGTTGAAATCCCACAAATTCCGCGAATCCCGCGAAATTTTTCCCATACCGCAGCGAAAGCGACTGGATAATTGGAGCAGAAATTCGAAGAAATGTCCGAGTTCAAATCAATACATCCAGCTTTCAAATTTCTAAAAACCGAGAATTCAAACAGGTTCAAGTCCCGAATTCAACCAAGAACTTTATTTTTGATATTATTTGGTTTCAGAGGGACTGAACTTAGTTTACGGGTAATTTAATCTCCGAACATTAAGACGTTTCTCAATTTCGAATCTGTTACCTTATTTTTGAATGTGACCAAACCGTTTTCAGAACTATTTCGAGACTGGAATATCCAATTTTCGAATCCTAAGTCATTTGAATCTTCGAAAGTTTTCTGCCGGAAAACTCAAACCCTATTCGAACTCGAGTAATTTTCGCGAGTTTCATTCAACAAACAAAGAAATTTCTGAATCCTATCTAAGGTCCACTCATTCGAAAAATTATTTAGGTGAATTCATACGATGCCCATTTGTTTGAAAAAAAATCTACAAATATAGTAAGTGATTATGTTTTCGAAAAATAGAGCATCCAATTTTCGTGATAAAAATTTTCGACTGAGTATGCATGCTTGAAATTTATACCGAGAATGTCCGAGATGCAATATGTGTAACAATATGTTAAGCACCGTAACATAAGGAATGCAAAGAAGTCACTTGAAGCGACTCTGTCTGGGCTCAGCAGAAAATGCAAAACTTTACTAAAATGACCGATCGCTAAAGTAATTTTATTATAACTAGAGGGAGTAAAAGCATTAATCCTTGTCGCAGAACGTTCACTGTCGTACTTTGCACAAATTCGTGTAGGAGCTGAGGTTGTCACTAGCTGTTCAGCTCACAACTTCAGTCCCGCTGCGATTTCCGAACGACGCTCACTCTTCGAAAGTAAACCAGGCAACAACAGTTCTCTTGCGTTTAGGACGTTAACAGAGCGTTTTGAGAGAGTATAAACCATTGCGTCCAAAACAATGTGAGTCTAAAACACAACCTAGCGGATTTGTAAATGTTAACAGAATGAAAGGCTTTTCAGGTTATTATTCTACAGTACGAAATGAAATCATAGCGACGTTTAGCTAAACGACAAACTGTGTCTGTTGTTTTTTTATTCACTGTAATATACCATGCAGAGTCACTTTTGCCTTCCAGACCACAGTTATTTAAAAAAACCAGCTTTCACAAAAATGGAGCATTCGTAGAGGTTTATTAAGTAGGATAAACATGGAAAGAAGAAATATTAGACTGACTGGTCATCTTGCTAATGCAGATCATACAGTATCAATAGCTTTTGGTTTAGTTTACAGCTTATCACTTGTTATATTCGCTATTTTTTTGTATGTTTAACCAGCGGAATGTAACATCTCGAAAATGATCGTTTTCACAGATGCCTCCTAGTGCTATCTATTTAAGAAATGTTATCCATTCAACGAAGCAGCGTCTCCGTGCCTGGTCACTCTCTCTATAGAGCCAGAGGTCATATCTATAACCTTACGAAGAATTGTGTATACACGGAAACAGACCACAAGCACATAAGTAACTAGTCCAGAAATGTAATTTTTGTAACCTAAAAACATGGAATTCTGGAAAACAGAGAGGAAAATCCAGCGATGTTGCCCAGTACTGAATTCAAGCGTTATATTAAAAGTTATATTGCAAAAATATGTTCTATATTCGTGCTTAGTGAGTGAGCGCCTATGCGATTTTAAAAAATGCTTGAGAGGGAATAAACATAGATACTTTAGTACCGTTTTAATATCCAAAGCATGTCGCTTTCAGAGAACCCAGTCATGAGATTGAGTGAAGCGTTGATTCACCTCGACGGGTCACCTCTGTTGGACTTTCGCTTCAAAATTGTAAAAAAGTCGTTTTTTCATGAAATTAGGTGGAAAGCCTGCGATGATATTTCTTCGCATAAAGTTATAAACACAAGCAAATCTTGGATATTTATTTTAAGATCAACTAGAATACAGGGAAAAATTAGGAAAATAAAAGCGCTGCACTAACAGTTCGCTTGCTTTGTTTGAAAAAAAAAGTATTACAACTGGACAGTCTCAGTAAAGCAAGCCTCCCTTCAAGGATCGATGCTGAAAAAAATGCTTAAGATCTTGGGTACATAAAGTATTTGAGTATTATTAAGACGCTACAGATACTGCACTAGCAAAAGGAAATTTTACCTCATTCCTTTTCATCGAATTTTTTGCCAAAACTCTTGGATCTGGGCTCAATAAGAACATTTTTCACCATTAAGAGAAGTTCTACAGAAAGAAGGAAAAAGGAAAACTAGCCGTTGTAAATTCTGGAAAGGCATGCGAATAAGGCTTTTTTCGCTAATAGGATCAATAATGACTTTTAAGGTTAAGGAGGTAGAGCAAGCAAGCTTTCTAGCAAGCTATCTGTATTCTTAACCTTTTTGAAGCTTCTGCAGTTCCGAAAGATGGAAGATACTAACAATTCGGCTGCAGTGCTTCAGATTTATCGATATTTTGTCCGCTGTTGTGCTTACTGTAGCTTTTTCCATTTAAAGTTTTTTTTCTATGGCAAGCTGTTTTCTCTCCGCAAGGATTAGTCCGTGTAACAACCATTTATTCTGTTTTCTAATTTAATTTTATCGTTTATTACGGAAAGCAAACATCTTTTTAATACACTTAACTGAAATTGCTCGAAATAAGTAACAATACGTAAGAGTGAAGTAACTGAAAACCAAAAATTCTGTTTGGTCAAGTCAACATTCATTTCAGAGCTTTTTGAAGTAATGTTTTTCTTAACTACCGTAGATTACTATATTTACAACTAACTTATACCGTAACCTCAAATGCTTCATGATACGAGGAGCCAGTCAAGCCTGATTTCTAAGCATGCTCTTCCAGCTGACTCGCACATGAGCGCTGCTATCCAGTGACCGATGCTGTTCCGCTCTATAGCCTTATCAGATCTAGGCGTGCGTAAGCGACGGAAGTAGTCACGGACATGGTAATCTAGTGGTCGCGCAAGTGGAGCGTGCACAAATTGTGCACATCGTTACAAAAAGGTCACTCGATACATCATAATTATCCAGCTGGGTCTGCTGGCACTTAGCGATCGCCAACCCGAACGCGCAGCGCGCTATCCGCGCGATCGTAACGCGCGCGCGCATACACACGCGCTGTGTGTCAACCCGTTACGCACGATGAACGTGTAATTGCCGTCAGCAGTGGTGAGAACGAGTTTTGTTCTCTGGACTACCAACGCTCCGTAACGGTGCTCCAGATTGTTGAATGTTCCAGAACAAGCGATAAGCGTCGACAACATGGGAACGAAAAATGAGCTGAACAGATCTGTCGCAGTTGCCGCCGTTTGAATAGTCACGCTGCAGTGAATGAACAAACAGCTCAAGAGCAGAAGACGGTAATAATCACAAACTCTGAGTCCTTTCTTGTCTAAACCTAGGTATGACCTGAATTTGTTCAGTCTCACTTAGGGGAGGAGGAAGACTACGAAGGTGTTTGGAGTGGCATTTCTTGCAGTAAATTGTCAGACTTATGACAGAGTGCAGTAAAATTCGAATTTTTACTCGGATAATCGGATGAGTATTAGGTCGTAAAGAATGAAATGTGCGACTTAATACCAACTTCAGCAAATAGTGAAGCAATACGGCTTTCACTATAAGTCATTCTAATCTTTAATATTGAAGGTAAATCAAAGCTCTTTTGAAAAAATACTCAATTCGTAGGGCAGAACCACTAATAATAATCACATTAAAAAATTTTACCAAAGCGAATGACGAGTCAAAAATCGTGTCATCCAAAAAATCGATTATTTCTTGGAGACGGTCCAACTTTTCCTATAAGAAATAATACTGCAGTGTTAAGAGGAACAGCTTATATCGAACACACGTTATATTGCAAAAATTCCGCTGAAATTTTTTTGGAAAATTTCCCTACCGAGAAAATAAAACGTCAAAGTCGTTGTTGAGTGCTCTTTTACAGTGATTTGCTGCTCGTTGAAGCAGAGGCGATAATGGACCAAAAGGCGATATTATAGCATTAAGATTTGACCTTACTATCGCAAAGAGCAGTTGGATCACTTTTACCGCTCTTACCGCATATTTGAAAATATGAAATTTGCCCGGAAAAAAGGGCCAAAAAGATGTTATTCCTGTAACTTTTTTTCGAAGTTGTGGTCGCTCGGGAAGTACAAGTAAGAAAAAAATTCGCTCTAATGCGGCTTTCGTACTTCGAGCCCTACTCTAAACGGCAGCAGCTTAAAGGATACAGTGGGCCTTCTATAACATTTTTTGCGATGTTTTGAAAACCGCTTAAGAATTCTGCCTCTTCCAATTTGAATGCCGGTAGCTCTGTGTTAAGCAGAGCTCCTGGCAGATGCCGGCAACAGTACGATAGAGAATTTTTGGTGCTTACATGGTCTATTACTGCTCGCGTAGCATCTTTTTTTCTGAGATAGCGAGGGTCAAACATTTTTCTTTGAAGCCGGACATTCCATTTTTAACGACCTAATACAATGCAAAAAGTTCGGAAATACAAAAATCTGACGATTTGTGAAAAACGAATGTGCATTAAAAAAAACCCGGTTTTCGGATTCCAAACTCAGTACTCCAAATTTGAAAAAAAAAAAACACCGTCGAATATAGAACTCTAGAGTACGCTTATGGTGTTTCGAATGATGCAAATGACTTCACTCGATGGAACTTAGAGACATTTAGGTCTTACATGTCGTTGAATTCTTTATTCTTCTTTTGTCTTAATTTTTACCGATTCTAGAATCCAAAAAGTGTGGCTACCTCGCAAGAAGCTAACAAGAAGAAGCCTTCACATCTGTAAAAGAGGCCACGCCTATTTTATGGTGACTTTAGCTATAAATCCTGCAATCCTGAGAAGTTTTAATCTAGGCAGTACAGTTTCACAAACAGGCAGGAAAGTAGAATCGCCTCATAGTCAGTCTACTCCGCAATGATACTGTAGCCGGCAACAAGCTCTAAAAGCTGGAAAAAAATAACAAGTAAAAAATGTGTCAGCTCTTGTTAGGACGTGCTGTACATATAAGCTAATTAAGCAAAAAATTTTCAGCAAAATCGTACAGCTGTTTATTTGGAAATCGATCGGACATTTGCAAGTGTCAGGAATACCCTTTTTGCGAAACTGGCACTTCATTCTGCGAATGACTTTTACTTGAGAAGAGGTTGCGGCACTTCGCTTTACTAATGCCTATTAAAGTTTTTCTTTT
>KN549200.1:628092-638120 GCA_000797555.1 Oesophagostomum dentatum | reverse complement strand
GTGATGGTTTTTTCAAATCCCTCAAAAATTGGCTTATAAAAGTATGCTGCTTACCAGGGAATGATACTTAGCGTAAACTCGAACGTCACAAACGAAGCGTACAGTAGAAATTCCCGTGTCCTCTTTATTAGAAATGCAGAAAATTTCCTCCCCTATATTTGATGTGAACGAGCTACATAGCCTCAAAGCTCCCGCAGAGCACTTCTAAACAAACAGTTTCCAAGCTATTAGTCGGATCAAAACGATGACTCTATGCTTATTAAAGGCAACTACTACAGTAGACGGATCATCCATATTCTCAAAAGATTTCTGCTCTTCCGTGCACAATAACATTAGAGTAGACCACCATAACCATTACAGCTGTGGAAAGTTCGAAACGCTGTAACTCGTTCACATCAAATATAGGGGAGGAAATTTTCTGCATTTCTAATAAAGAGGACACGGGAATTTCTACTGTACGCTTCGTTTGTGACGTTCGAGTTTACGCTAAGTATCATTCCCTGGTAAGCAGCATACTTTTATAAGCCAATTTTTGAGGGATTTGAAAAAACCATCACAGTAGGAGGATCTAAGAACACGGTACACAGCTTCTATCCGTACTCTTAAAAGATCTCCTGCTCCTTCGTGCACATTAACATTAGAATAGACCAGCATACTCATTACGGCTGTGGAAAATTTGAAACGCTGTAACTCGTTCACATCACAGTTAGAGGAGGAGTTTTTCTGGATTTCTACAGGAGGGGATACGGGGATTCTTACTATCTACATCGCTTCTGCCTTCGAGTTTACGCTAAGTATTTTTCCCTGGTCAGAGGAATTGGCTGAATCACTGTGGCAAAAATAATTAAAAGTAATTCAAATAGAAACTCCAATGTTGAAAAAGATGAGAAGATGTGAGATGAAAAACGAGATAGCATCAGTACTGCAAAATGAAGTGAAAGTTTTGCAAAGAAAGGTAAGAAAAGTAAAGTTTGCGATTTAAAAAATCTCCCCACTTTGCACCTGCCGATTGCACAATCTCTGCGAATTCGCGAGCATCGAAGAGCTCTGCCGTAAACTGAAATGTTTCAAGCCTTTTCCTTCAGATAAATGCTTTCAGTAATAGAAAATATTAAAACTAACGTCTTTGGCAAAATCCGCGTATGTTGTACCAGGCTTATAGTTGCGATTCATGTAATTAACCACATCCTTGTCGGGGTTGTTTCCTTTCCAATACCACCAGAACCACTCCGTTCAAAAAAGAATTCGAGTCGACTCCAAATGATTTTCGCCAATTTTAGAATTCGCCGCTCACCTAAACGCCGGCACAGAGTACACTCCCCAGTGGCAGAAAATTCCGAACTTTACTTCGTCGTACCACTGTGGAAGAGGCCGAGCATCAAGTGATTCCCAAGTTGGCTTTAAAATTCTTCATTATTACCTTGCAAGAACACATTTTACTACAAGCCAAAACTGTTTACCTGATATTTTGCAGTAACAAAAGAGAAAAACAGCTGTAGGGGAACGACGGCCAGCATGCTTGCAGTGTGCATGGTGTGGGGTCACTGAGGAACCGATAAGAATCTGGAGTGTTCGTTATCATGTGTTCGCATTGAAAAGTAGCTGGACAGCAGAACAAACATAGGAAAGCAAGCTTTCCGTTTGTAAATAATTCAAATTTGTAATGAACGCTTCAACGCTGAAGAGCAGGAAACATTTATCCACAATAGCGATGCTGCGATTTTTCAAGACGTCCTTAGCACATCTTTTTCAAATTCTTCGAGCTTTTCAGAATACTTACCTACCGCTCACTTGTATTTCGTTTATTTCCACTTTACTTTCAAATCCGTGGCTACTGAGAGCGCTTAAATTACGTAAAAAGAGTGCCGAAATATTTTAACATCTGTGGTTTTACATAGCCAAACTTTCCTTTTCTTTAAGATTTTTAGAAGTCCAAAAACAAGGTCTTCATTTGTTTTGCCCCCAGATGAATTATCTAACCGTCTGTATATGTCTTTATAGCTGATTTAAGCAAGCCCGCACTTTTTCTGGTAAGACGAGACAACTTTGGTACGCGATCTTGTTTGAACGAATCTAAGAAACCTGTTGGCTCATAAATTCTTTCTTTCTTTCTTTCCTGGACAACATGTAAAGTAAACAACAAACAGATCAGTAGATCGAAGGAACAGAGAAAATGCAAACAGCAAAAAAAGCAAATAATTTAGATGAAGCAACTAACATGCCTCTTACAAATGTAAATATTGGGTGGTAAATATCAGCTCGTAATAACCTATTAGATGAAGAACTGAAGATGAAGGATCAATGAACTTTTACCGCAGTTTCAATTTAGCCGTGACAAAACTAATTTCTCCAAAAAATACAAATAACGTTGGAGATAAACAATTTCTATGCTACACCACCAAAAAAGGAACTTAATGCGAAGAGAAAACGAGAGAAAATGGAAGATGAGAAATGAAGGGAACAAGGTATAAACTTCTGTCCGCTGTCCCAGCATTTTGGCGACCTTTACGCTCATAAACGGAACAGTCTTTAATAGTTTCTTTTTTGCATTGCACGCATTAACAATCGAAACTTTAATAAAAGTGAGAGGAAATCCGATCAATGAAATGGGCCACATTACAGTCAGTATTAACTTTATTGCTAAGGTGCAGGTAGTAAAACGAACGGATTTAACGGAATGTTTATTTCAGGAGGGCTGGCAACTTTCCCGAAACTTGTGTCCACTAACCAATTTTGAATTCATCCTAAATGTTTGAAAATCCTCATAAGAGAAACGTCTGGCGTAAACCCTCAACGAGGAAAACGGCTAACATCAACAACCTTTTCAAAGTCCTTAAATTTGAGCAGGCTAATAGAATGGGAAAGGTATTCTCACTAATGGGTCTTTCTGAGAGAAAGATCAGATTCCAATGCCTGAAAGAGTAGTAGCTCTGCGAAGCGGCTAGAAATGAATTGTAGAAGGCTCGTGGCAAGCCTAAAACTTGCAAAAGTTCCCCTTCTAACCAATTCTACACCAACGCTTAGAAAGCGGAGTCCTTACTTATATTGCTGAATTATTGCTGAATAACATTCATCAAACAGAGAAATATCCTTCATCTCAATTTCCCTACAAAATTGTTTCATGTCGTTATATAAGGAGGTTGTAAGCAGCAAAGTACTTTATCATACTTTGAAGCGCGTTTTTTTTTGCACAGATCTTAGCCCACACAGCAAGACACCGACAACAAGGATGAACGAGTTCTAGCATATCTCAGCTCGTAAACCACTTAAACCAAAAAATCGAGGAAGCTATACATTATCCACTGATATGACAGGTACAATGGTATTATTGTTGTAATCGGTTTCTGTCGTTCAGGATTCATTTCCGACTATTTCCTGTCAGTAAATTGAAGGGTAAGCGGATATGCCGTACTATTAGGTCTATCCGATGATCTCTGAACTCCCAAAGAAAAAACGTTTCAATATTCCTTGTTTTATTATTACAAGGCCTTTCTAAAACCTTTTCCAATCACCACTATCTTCAGCGCACAGCATGTAAGGCAGCAGAAAGAAGTCGAAATAGCAAATGAAAGAATTTTCGGTGTTATTTTGGAGCCCTCAGCCATAGAATTTTTTCCAATCCTGGTATTAAAGTTGCAAGCCATGAAACAATTCCAAGGGGCATAGTCTAACGTATCAGAGAAAAAAATAAAATAACACAATCTCTTTGGTTTTTTCCGACGCCTCAGAAGAAAATGTAAAACTTTTGTAGAGTACAGAAAACAGACATTTCGGTATTTCTCACGCAAACTGCAACCAGTGGTGGTCATTTCAGAAGTCGTTAAGCGTTCTCCACTTCGAACTGAAACCTTGGGGAGTGGGTAGATAAACCTCACTCTGCTGCAATTTCAGAGCAAAAACTTGCTTCTCGAGTGCCCTAGGCTGTGACATGTGTAACTCGTAAGCTTTTTTTCTGCATACAAGGACGACCAATTTTCGGATTACTTGCTTTCCAACATGGAAGAATACGTGGCTCAGTCCGCTGTCCATTGAACTAGAACTCTCTGAAAACCAAAAGTCTTAGCTCCCTGTGGTCTCTTGTGAGAAGCGCCAGCAAAGGAAAAGTCAAATTTTAAATTTCTGAAAAATGCCGCTTGCAGAAGAGTTCGTGGCAAGCTTATGAGTTCGAAATACCTTCAGTTATTTTTTAAATGGTGGGAAAATTTAGTGAGCTGAAGGACTTATTATTATATTTACTTTTCTCATCATCATGGTGGTTCTAGCACTCACACGATTTTTACAAACGAAAGGGATACTAAATGCATGCCCAGAAGTGTTAAAACTTGTAACTCGAACGAATTCATACAGGATAGTAAGTGATATGAGTGAGATTAAACAGGATCATTGTAAACATAAGGGATAACTGCAGATAATTGCTAAAAAATTCAGAAAGAGCTCAGGTACTCGACAAAACACGACTGTTCCAAGTGTTCAAAAATTTTCGGATGGATTTCAGCGGTGCTACATTATAAATTTAGTTCTATTTCTACTGCATGTAAGTACATAACTATTTATTGTCCTAGACCAAAATTTCTTATTTTAGAAATTGCCATAAACAGAGTTTTCCGTCCAAGAACTACGGTCATGTGCAAGTCCTCTGATTAACAGCCTTCTAAGTCGCTAAAAACAAGTTACGCAGATAAGATCGTACTGAATCACGGTTATTCAGTTTAATCACAGCTATTTTTGAACCATTAACAGCTTTCGTTGTCAACTGATAAAATGTGACCAGATTTTACAGTTTACTTATACACTTGGAAGCATTAAGCAGATTTAACCTCTCTGAAGTTTTTAAACCAGTCTCTGAAATAGCCGAAAATCAAGAAAGACTGTTAAAATACCAGACTTTCAAAGAAAGAGGTCAAAGACGATCGTAAGCTTTTACAAGTGGTGTTAGAGTTCTCTAAAAAATATTGAACATGGAGCTGCTTCATTCAATTGCCCCATTTTTCCAAGAGAATGTGAAGTTACGTATTTTCCTACAAGCTAAAATAGGGTGTGAAGTATAGTACCTTAATAGACAAAATGCGCGAGCTTGGAACAGTAAGATTCTTTGTGACTGGTTCTGAAAATCGACCTACTTCTTACGTTGTTTTGCAAATTAAAGCTAGAATTGATTTGCTGTTTTAATGTGTGTGAGACATTGACTGTATCCAATCGTATGGTCCGTATGGTCGCTTTCGCTTTTGGTGGACGTTTTGGCAAACTTTGCATCACCTTCACTGAGTGCAAGAAGAACAACATGTTATGATTATTTTTCTGTCTTTGAGCTCGCTTTTGTACTTCCGCAAATATAAGCTGTATTGTTGCCTCAGCTAAACACCATCAGAGTGTAGAACAAGTGGACGGTCCGTGAAGATTACTCTCAAGCTTTGCTAAAGCTTTTATTAAACCTGCATTTCTTTACCTGTCTATGCCATTCTCACGCAAGATTAGTGTTCAATGTCTAGCTATTGATGTTCTGCCAAAAATATATTTTTGTGTAAAACTGTTCTACGAATATTCGAGGACATCGCTTGTCACAATTTATTTGCAGTGAAAATGCTTTATAAAATCTCTCACTAAGCAAACATTCCTTAAATCACAATCTGACGCTAGCGCCAGGAACGAAGAATTAAAAAAATAAAATGTCCGCTTTCCCGAAAACAAAGCCCACATAAGTGCAGACTCTATGTAAAGAAGCTCCAAAATTCGAACAGCTGATAAAAACGGCAGTTTAAGGAGAATGTACGGACTTCAAAACCTCGATTATACCACGTACAAGAAAAGCTACTGCGATATACAAAATATAACACATGTAATTGCCAATTCGAAGTCAGCAACATCAAAAGAATCACGAAAATTTCTAGGAATTTCTAACACGGAGCTGTCATTGATAAGCAATAAATATGACCTTTTGACTTATGCTAGTACATGATGAGAACAGCATTAATAGTGCAAATAATCTCTCTTTTGAATAAGAAAAGCTTCCAAGGTAAGTACATTCCACACTGAATAATTCAATAAATAAGGGTCGCTTACTTTTTTCACTAGAATAGGACAACAAGTGTCATCAGAACGAAGCCACACATTGTCCGTAAATAGTAGTTAAATCGCTGCAAATATCACAGCAGAACAACTTTAAGCATGATCACTGATGAAAGTTCGAGACCTTTAGATTCAGTCTTACTTTCTGTCAAAGATACACTCAAAGATACATTTGAGCAGAGAGCTTACAAATCACCACAAACCTCTTTAGAAAAATCCTTCTTAAGATGAATAAATGTCAACAAGCAGCCAAGAATCAGATAAATCGTTCCTACCACCAAACTACATATGCTCAAAAAATGATCTTTGGCTCCGTACCACGAAGGACGTAGCATCTCGAACGCCTTTCCGGCTAAATCATTGTACGACATGTTGTAATCTGAAATTTTTGAAAAAAAAATCGGTAGATGCAGATGCATAATAGTTTTAACAATTTCGTATTGTATTAGATTGAGACGTCTGAAGTAGTTGTCGCTTACGCGTTCAGAAAATCACGGTACCAAATATACCTTAGAGTGCTGGGCATCACTCGAAAGAGCACTTTAAAACTCGCAGAAATTCACCAAGTTTATATGTATCACCTTAAATTTAGGTGATTAGTAGGAAAAGGGAGACGAGGGTTACAAAACGAAGTAAACATAATTTTATTTCATCATGAAATTTGAACTATAGTTTGTTCGTCGGCGCTTGATTGTAGCGTGGTTTGTGTATTAAGCATGCCGGTAGCCTGCCAACAATCACCTGGTGATGGAAAGTATGGCCTGATTTGATTGGTTTCTGTGTTGAGGATGCTTACTTTTTGTATTTCCTTGCTTCTCTCATTCCTTACCATTACTTCACGCCACATTATTTCGTTTTACTACAAGAGTGCGATTTCGAACCCATATGGAACCGGGAGTATTCCTGTTTCCTTTGGCAGCGTCAATGATCAGGGTGGGGAGACGAACTTTAAGCATCTAGGCTGGTTAACATTTTCAAACGAAAACTGAAAATTAGTCTTGACATCTAAGCGGGGTGACTGTTTTGACAGAGTTCGCAGTTTTTATTTCGAAAGTGCTGTAACTGAGACATATTATATTCGTTAATGTCTGTGGCACTTGAAGACCTCTAAGGTTGGTCTACGCATAAGAAATTTCAGGCGCGAAGTGTCATCCTAACCATAGCACCCTGGGTCAGCATTACAGAATGATTGTCTGAGTGAATTTTTTGTCTCTCTCTATTTATGGAATTGATGTGAAATTTTAAAGCAAAAGGAAAATAATCGCAAATACAGAGGAAAGATGCTTATGAGACTCTATATTCGTGTAAGGTGCTTGAAGTGAGTGTCATAGTTTGGAGAAACACACTTCACTCGTGATGGCACTGAGGACCATGGTACTCAAATGGAGCGGCTGAACGGTCCCGTTGAAGCTCTACTTCAATCCAGTAGCAAGTGGTGTTTACAAGATTAAGGTAGGGTTCAGTACTCTGAAGAACGCAGAGATGTTGTTGTTTAATTCGATATATTACTCCATTCTAGCGAAAGTTATTGCCGAAATCAAATTGAAGAAGATGAATTGGAAAAAATTTCTAACCACGCTAGGACCGTCGCTCTTTACTTGAGAAATTAACCACCTACTATTTTCTATATGCAGGCGGTAATCTCCAGCGGGTAGTCCATCTTTGAATGTACCCGTATTATTCAGGATCCTGTGCAGCTTTTTGAAGTTTCTGTTGATCACTGGTCTCATCCATACGATGAAGTCAGGGTTTTTATAACCGCCCATTTCGCATATGTGCTTTTCCCATTTCTCCGGCTTTACAGTCTCTTTGAACTAAAAAACACACGTTGCTGACCGTCTCTAAAACGAAGAAGTATAGGCACTGACAATGTCGTGTTCACACCAATTCTGATCGTTATCAAGATGAGCATAGCGTGAGTAGTAGCTTCTCTCCGCTTCTGAAACAATTCCTTTCGTAGTAAGCGGAACTGTCTCTCCAGTCTTCAGATATGTCAGCGAGAAAACGTCTGAAGCAATAGCTTTTGTGAAGAAAGTTAAAACGAACCAGAGTTTGTCAATTACCATTAAACATAGCACCGGCGTTCGCTCCCATCGGAGCGTAGTACATTGTCTTTCCGTCCACTTTGGTGCTGTGTAGCGAACTGCTCAAGTACGCATTCTGTAACTGATTGTCTCCGTTTGCTGAAGATTTTACATGTATTTGAAGTTGTATTCAACCACTTTGAAACATGTAAAAGTGTTCACAACCGTCATCAAATTTCATTAGTTTTCCTTAACTAAAAATCTTCAATATGACGAAACTATAGCAAAAAGCCAGAGGTCGAGAAATTTCTTGCTCCAAAAACTTCTGCATTTTCCCCTGCCTTCTTTGACACGCAGTTTACCTTGCCTCTCTTGACAAGTTACCTAAGCAGGAGTTTTGCACTGGAAAGCCTTCTGCTAGGGAGCTTACATCTTAACTCTCCTAAATTTACTGATATGAAAATATCAAAAGCTGCTAATGCAGGACTGAGTTGCCTTTGCTGGCAGTGCTAGTACTTGAGTATAAGCAGTAGAAACTGATGTAGATGGAAAAATGGGTAGAAAGCGCTTAGTGGGGTTCAGAGGTGGCAAATAAACGTATTAAATGCGAAATTTAAAAAACACTGCATCTTTGGCTCGCTTTAGCTTTTTTCATTGCCGTTAAAAAAAGTTTATGAATTTATACATACAGCAATATATTGCTTAGTATTAAGCGAAACAATGCAATGGTGAACTTAACTGAGGAGTTCATGCAAATTAAATACTGTCTAAAATGGATAAAGAGAGTAATAAGGTGATAACAACAACCAACATTTGTACAGTAACGAGGATGCTGACCCGTGAGCTGTTCAACGCACACATTCCTTTGGAAGCGACGGTGAGACTTGTAGAAATACTCTAGTCTGTAGTAAAAGTACACTTTACCCTGAAACAAAAGAACCCATTTGCACAAAAGACTGATGCCAAGTTCAAAATTTCAGAGCCAGAAGGAGAATACAAGCAAATCATGCTCAATTCGTTAGGGGCCTGCTGTAAAGAAACAGATTGCGAATGTAGAGATGAGCACTTAGATAAAATCAGTTTAACCAAAAGTGTTTCTGCAGATTTTTGGATTTTTCAGAACTGTGAGGTCGGGTATAACTGCGAACTTATATTTAATTTTTCCACACATTTCTTCGAAATGGCTGTTGTGGCTAAAGGAAATCAAAAAAAATCATATTATACAAACTAAACCTTCCACGGCTCCTTCAGCTGGATGTCTTTGACACATTCTGAACCTAAGTCGCATTCGTAGGGAATTCTGAGGAACAGCACTGAAAATTAAGGCAATGTAATGTTACGACGTAAGATTAACACAGAGAGATATAAGGTCTCTTTTCTTCACAGCAGCTCACGAGCTTGCAAAGAGGTAAAGGCGCTATAAATTCGCTTCACATATTTGCCTTCTTTTTTTCAAAAAATACGTAGAAGCATGCTGCAACGAAAGCACTAAGGCGTTGAAAATACGCAGAAATCAGAGGCGGTGTAAATTTTTAGGGTTGCTGCAACTAAATGAGTGAAAGGGATAGGACAGATAAGGAGACACTATGTGGAAAATGGCAGCTACTAGCTAGTTTTTGCTTGTCGCCTTAACTAAGAATGTGGAGGAACTTCGCATCCCAAGTTTCGAGACTTTCCAAAAGCTTTTGATACCATTGGAATTGATACCATTGGAATTAGCTGCTTGCAGTGCGAGTCCCAGTGCAATGCAGGAAAGTCCAACGAGGATTGTAAGCGGAAGAACAACCCGTGCCGATGGAATGAAGTAGCTTCCCGGCAGATACTGTTGCGATGCCAAGTGACCTAAATAAGATGGAATAAATACCGTTCTAACTCACCAGGCTGATAAGAAAGCTTGTGCAGCTCCTATGTAAACTCCACAGTGGATGAATGGAAAAC
>KN549200.1:584515-595105 GCA_000797555.1 Oesophagostomum dentatum | reverse complement strand
CCACGCGTCGCTCAAGAACCTTGCGATGCGACTACGGTTTTGGGCCAAAGGCGGATCGCGAGTAAACCATTCGACAGAGAGTGTGCTTACACATCTGATATATTTACGCGCACGCTTGGTTTTTGCTTACGGGCCTGGGTATACTTGCGTCGGGCTGAGTATCATACGTGAAGGAAACTCGACCGAAATTGAGGTAGACCATTAGCATGCTGTGCATTCTGTGGTGCAGCATTGGAAATGCGGACGTGTTCCGTCTTCCGCATTCGTCTTTTCGCTCTCCTTCGTATTCGTTGTGTATCACTTCTTGGCACTAGTTCAACGCAAGTATACCCAGGCCCGTAAGCAAAAACCAAGCGTGCGCGTAAATATATCAGATGTGTAAGCACACTCTCTGTCGAATGGTTTACTCGCGATCCGCCTTTGGCCCAAAACCGTAGTCGCATCGCAAGGTTCTTGAGCGACGCGTGGCAAGCGGCTATTGGACACCGGTTGGCCATCAGCTGAATACCGCTAACGGTGCCTGATATGGATGATTGTCTCACTGATTGCACTTTGTGACTAAGTGCCAGCGCTGATCTGCTGCTACCGGCTAACCGCTGACCATTGGCCATTTGCCACTTATCGCTCGTGAGCCCTATGCGCCTGCGTCTGGCTTTCTGGCCAGCAATGGATTGCAAGCAAACCATTCGAAGGAGACTGTATACAATATGCAGTGATATGGAACAGCTTCATGCACAATTTACCGTACATATAAGTGTGGTTCCAACCTCTCTTTCCCGCTTGTCCTCCAGTGCCTTCTTCCTAGCTAGCTCCTTTTCCTCTTGTTTCCTCTTACGTTCCTCAATCATTTCCTGCTGGCGGCGCTTCTTCAACGACTGCGGTAGTTCACAAATATCTAGACAAAAATAATAATGTAAAGGTTGCATAGAAACCGAACATGTTACAAAACAACACAACAACGACATTAAAATAAATAAGTTAATAAATGTTCCGTCCAGTCAACGGTAAGCGAGATATAATGGCTTAACGCTTTATGAACTTCCGACTGAATAGCCTAAAATTAGAAGAAAATACTTGACTGAATAGTAAGACTGTAATCGAGGTGTAATTCTGCGGGCACCATCTTACGTAATCCTCGTCCAATTTTGTAGCTGCGGATAAATATGAAGACAACTTGAAGAAGAAGACCACTAATCAGCCAATTCACAAAGGTACGAAAACTATTATTTTGCTGCGCATATTCGATATTATTTTTAATTAAACTGAAAGTGCTTACCTAGCAATTTTGCGCCACCTTCTCGCTTTGACAACTGTCGCTGGAACTTTTTGGGTTCGTAAGTGAAACCGGAGTTTAACTTGCAGGTGTTCTGAGTTGGTATTCCTTTCATAGGCACTAAGAAAAGAGTTATACGTTAACAACGTGAAAGCTATAACTGCGATATCGAAAACAAAAACAAGGTGACTTACAGTCATTGTTTCCGGTACGCAACGTTGACCGTATCTTTATAGGAACCGAGGCGCTCCATAAGCCTGTGTTTCGCTCTCTATTTGTGTCAGCTAACTTGGCACATTCTGAAATTAATGGAGGGTTCTGAAAAATTTTAAAGGACAGAAAAACTGCAATAAAATATAGTCACATTTACTTTAACGATCTCAGCATATTGTACTTTCTTAACAGACAATGAACTAGGCTCTGAATCAGCTAATGCGTATGGGAAAGGTATGTAATTTTCAATGGCCACTTCTTCAATAAAGTTTCCTCCCATTTTGTAAAAATTGCCTTTGGAATTTGTATAGCAGTAGCAAATATAAAATGCGTTTATAAAATCGCACTTTATAAAGCAAGCATATACTTGTTGTCGCTGCGAAAGCAGCTGGCTGCACACCGGTCCACGATAGCATCACGTGAAATTAAAACAGCAACACAGTGTTTCCAGTACAGCTCTGCTGCTTCAGGCTGTTTTGTTTTTCATAGTTTAGCAAAAAGCAGCCATAGTGAGCGCCTCTCACGAATTATAAAGAGAGCTTATTTTACCTCTCCTGATAAGAACCTTAGCGGCAAGATATATCTAGGAAGGGGTGCGAGACATAATGTCGCGAGCAGACCAGGGCCGGCGCCGCCGTTATTGGTTAGGTCCGCCCACATTGGGAGTGGCTAATCAATGACGGCGGCGCCGGCCCATGTCTGCTCTCGATATTACAACTCGCATCCTCTTAGAAGATATTTTGAGCACCTTTGTTAGTTTCGCCTACGTTCAGTAAGCGTTTCTTATTGATGATATAAGCTGTAAATTATTGTAGATGGTGGAGTAAACCTAACTTACCTAGACTAACAAGCACTCCAGAATCATATTACAGACAATTTGTATATGTTCACTAAAATTCTAAAGATAGACATCAAAATACAAGTTTCCGAATGGTTTTTTGAACGATCAATCCTAAGTTGTGTTCAAAGTCTACCTCCTATGCAAGACGACTAGAATTCTGGATGAAAACAGCATGGACAAATAGCGACAAATAGCCGGAAACTGATCTTGCTCGTCAAAAAGCTCCTTGCAGGGGTTAGATGGGCTACAGTCAGGGCCTGGCGTAGGTGTTTCCCGGGGCAAGCTAGGCTTCGTGAAGGTCCAAAATTTCAAACGGGGTTTCGTACCAGGAACAAATGGTGATAAAATTTTGAAACACGGAAATTGTAATAGGAAACACCCGGAATGGTTTTTAAAGCATTCGTAAAATGGAAACATCGGAAGCTAACCTCAGGCTAAAAATTTACTAAAAACATAGGAAAACCACAGAGGAATCCTCAAAACTTCATATCGAGATTCAATACGTTGTAACTAAAGTCGACAATCAACAAAACTTGAGTTGACAGAAGTGTACGCGTCGAACATGCACTGGCCACGCCTGTTTTCCTTACAAATATATTTTTAAAGCGAAAACTGGAAGACGTCGGAACAAAATATACCCATAAGCGATAACCTGTGGGTTGAACAATCGTATGAAAAATGGCCCTCAAATATGACCATATAAAAATTTTATGACCTTTATAGAGTTAGGTGTTCTCAAGAAGGGCTACGGGAACGGTTGAGCTGTTCACAGATGTTCACGGAGAAAGATCTAGCTTCTTTCTCAAAATTATTAGGGTCTCTTAGCTTACGATTGTATATGGTCGTGGTCGCTATCCACCACCAAAATTGCACTTATCAGGTCTTCCTCTTATTTGAGAAATCCGTCAAAAAGTGGAAGTTTCCCATTAAGAATACCTCGCCCCACGCAAAATGCGACCGTTGCAGAGGGCCGGCTGAAGGCATCTGTTTTTTTTTAAGTGTTGATGTCTTCAGTTTTATTTCAAAACCTTTAAGTTCTTTACCTCTCACGCACAGATTGTACAGAGCAGTGAGTGATGCGGTCGCAAGCTTTCTTTCCCGGTTTCCTCCAAGTTCTTGAATCTCGCGTATGATTACTACTCTAGGATCTTTTTTTTTCTGTTTTTTAACCCTCACCTATACTATCATCCTCTTATTTCGTTTCGTCCTTTGTTTTAGTACACTTTTCTTCGCATTTTCGCTCATTTTCGCTGAGTGACGTTCTAAAGTTCAGCTGAGGCCGTCGAAAATAAGAGAAAAAGAGTGGGAAACAGTTAATCTATGGTAAAAATTGCTTTTTCTTTTCAAAGGCAGCTTCGTAAGTTCTCATTTCCAAAAAGAGCTTCGTTTTCGGAAATGCTCCGAGAGCACCTAACGCCAGGCGCTGGCTACAGTGCCTATCAGAAATCTGTGTCCAGCCTAGTGTGCTCGTCGTATACCGCACGCATTTTCTGGACAGCGTCCATACGTCACCGCAGCTTTTCAACATTTCTGGTGCATGAATTTTCCTTGTTCATTCTTGCGCGCAACAGTCAATTTGTAAATACGAGGCATCCTATACATTATCGGGGTTCCACTGTCCAAAAACATGCCATGTTTTGCAAAAGCTGCCCTGCAAGTGTTGGCAAACTGCATCAAAACTGACCCTTTGTTTGCCCAAATTTTATGGTACGCTTCTTGGCAAATTCTTCTGCAAAGAAAAAGACTTTCTCCAAATGTGAGGTCCTACCTAATGGCATGCACATTGCGACAGCTTTTCTGCGAATGCTGGCAAACTGCGTCAAGTGTGAGTAATACGCAGGATTTAACTGCAATTTTCAGGCTTCAGTAGAAAGCAGTCTCAAGTCTCAAGCAGTCTGAGGAATCGAACTGTATACAACATTTCCATGTTTTTCTGGCTGAAAGATGAGATCTCATAGGCGGACTTAGAGGCAGCACCCACGCTAAAATCAATTTGTTGATTTTGGTGTTAGACATCATTTTTGGACCTGTTTAATTCGAAAAAAAAACGTTCAAAATTGCAATAAACCGCAAGAACTCGCAGTTTTTAGGCTTTCTCACCGGGGAGTCGCGAGATGATCTGGACGAGTTGCGCATTATTCGTATGTTTCACGGTTCGCGGCAAAATCAACGAAAATGATAATTTTCTTTGGATTCATATGTTTTCTTTGTTCATGACTTACATGTACGTTAAATATGGCTAACCGTAGGTTAGGGCTTCTTTTTTCAGGAATAATAGTTTGAACTATATTCAAAATCAACATTTTTCCCCAGTTGATTGATTTCTGGCTCATTTTCAAGTTTATCGTTTATTAGAGGAAGGTTTTTATGTGTTTAGTAATTGAACTCGATGTATTCCTTGTAATGCTGTTTTGCTTATGTGTTTTGCAGTAAAATTCTCATGGTTTTCTTACTGTTTTCACTTGAAATTTAAAAGTTCGAATCAGTTCACTGGGGCATCCGGGTCAACCGAACTCGTTCGCCCGCCTCAAATCTGATCACGGGACCGTAGCCTTTCGCGCTGTTTCTCAACCATTATGAGCTTATAGGCCTTCATTGTCGAGAGTTTAGCTACTGATCCACTAACGGTTCCATTGCGTTAAAGATCTCCCAAGGCATTTTTAACGTGGGTGCTGCCTTTAATCATAACGGGCTTGCGTTCGGTCTTTAAAGATCACATGAAATTAGACGTATGCCAGGTTGCAAGATATCAGTTCCCAGTCAAGAAAGTGTGGACATATTATACATCTTTCGAGTCTTCGCGACGAGACAGGTATGCAGAGGACCTCGCATTTGAGACTGCTTTTCATGGAAGGCCGAAAATTACAGCTAAGTCTTTAAAATCAGTCAAGTTTGACCAATTTGCCAGCATTCGCGGAAAACGTCTTGCGAAACCAGATGCGATTTTGGATAATGCAGCCTCCCTCTCTTGTATGAGGACCTCGCATTTGGAAAAAGTGTACATGTTGGCGAAAAAAAAATCAGCCAAAAATCATACCACTGACAAAATCTGACCAAAAAAAAAATGGGTCAACTTAGACGCATGTACCAGCACTTGCAGAGCAACTGCAAAATTAAATAAAGCACTGGATAGCGAGAACCTCGCGGTCTTCTGGGTCGTGGAGAAATAAGCCGCAATCTCAAGTCTTGAAAAAGCAAAGGATGCCGGCGTAAAGGCTCGGTTATACTTACAAATGATGCGACCAAGCAACGATCTTAGATAATCACCAGTAACCAAAACAAAGCAGTTTTGTCACTATAGTGTTTTTCAAAAATATTTAGACACTTTTAGTTTGCGCCACCATCGGATGCTCTGCGTCTTTTCCCGCGCTTTCGTCTGGACTCTCCTATTGCGCGCTGTATTTCGCTATGCTCTGGCCAATTCTTGCAACTGTTGCACAAATTAAAAGTGTCTAAATATTTTTGAAAACGACTATATCATTCCAACTCTGCCATGGTTAAGAATGGGGACAACGACTAAATTGTACAAAATGAAGTATAACCGCGCTGCGACTAGGTCACTGTGAGAAATCCAGACAAACTCGAAAAGATTTACTGCTAACTGTCGACACGAGTTGAAATGCATAAGCAAGTAAATGTCTACGATGTTTTTCTGACGGTTATTATGTAGAACTATCAGCTGCGATTTAGTCTCTGCAAGTATAATCGCACTTTAAGACTGGAAGGGTATTCCACCTATGCACAGATTCGACATCTCACGGACTGTTCATTTTCATACAAATAAGCAAAAAAAGCATCTGAGTAATGTTTGACTTCCTCTGCATACTCTGAATAAGCTGTATAGATTTGCAATACACTCATGCTTTCTACTGCTTTCTATAGCATAATATACTTGTAATAACTGACAATGCAGATATATCAAAAGCAATAGATGCAGAAATTAATATACACTGAATTAATTCACTATTTTTAGTCCCTTACTGCAAAAGGTGTTGACGACTCAATGTGCCCAGAAAGACATAAAGGCAAAGTCAATAACAATTTGCAAATACCAAGCATATAATAATAAGTAGAAAAAAGAGAAAGATGAAAAAAAAAGAAAGGAACAGTTGAACGCCAAAAAGCGAAGAACTCACGCTTCGTCATATCGTTCGATAAGTTGAAAGATTTCGGCTTTTTCCGAAGAATAAAGCATTTCTGCACCTCAGGAGGAGCACCAAAACTAGCCTGAAAGGTGTGCAAATGGGAGAGAAGAAAGAAATCCAAAAACTAGCTGGAAAAACTGAAGCAATGCCCGAAAGCATACCTTATTGACGGAGGTGCTAGCGATGTTGTGACCTTCAGGTGTGAGTTTCAAATCACCTGCCTCCAAATGCCGCTGGACTATAAACAAACATGAAAACGATTTCAAAATATCGACAATCAAAAAGTATAAGTAAAACTTACAACATTTAGTCAATTCTTCGAGCGTTTTCGAAAAGTGTGAGTCTTTGTTAGTACAGGCAGGAATAATCACTCCTGTAGAAGTAATATCCCTAAAATTTAGGTCGTTGCTTAATTCAAAACAGATGAAGCGGCAAGAAAAATTGGATACATGCGAGAAGAACTAGCCTGTACATATCTGCAATTGTTTCAACCCAATCATCGGCGTCTTTACTACCAAGGTCAAGTAAAGTTGTAAGGGCATTGTTCACCTTAAACGATGATTTAGAAGAGACAAAGCAACGACGCAGCATATCTCACCATGTCCATCTTCCTCGGATTCATGTGAGGTATACAACAAATTATCTTGAGCTTAGTCTGAACATCAATGGCCTAAAAACGCAAATCTCAAAAAATTAAAAACCAGAAAACGCTCTACTTTGTAAAAGAAACAAATAAGTTTGTCAGAAACCTGAAAACAAGTCTCCAATTCCTCAAGCATTTCCCTGGACAGCATTGAAGCAGTTGTGCGCCCCGACCAAACGCCAGCATCATTTAACTTTTTCTCCAACCAGTTCACCTAAATTTACACATATAAAAACCAGTCTCTATGAAGGAAGATGCAAAAAAATCAAATTCAAAAACTTGCGGAACCAAACCACAAAACTCACCAAATCCATATCCTTTAAGGTTGGAGCTTGCGAAGAACTGGGAAAATATGCAACCGATTTCCCGGGATCAGCCATATTCTGAACACCAAATATGGCCCAGCTTTGAACAGAACAGAAGAAAAAAGGAAGAAAAAAAGGTGCAAGAAAAAGCGAATTTGGAAGTCGATCGCTTTGGGTGGCGGGCGCGACAGCAGCGTCGCGTCTGCTAGTGGAGCATTTTATCTCCACCGCAGAAGCGAAGTTGTTCGTCAACATTTCACAGAAAAAATCTTTTCATTGCCTGATCGTAACCACTCCTACCTAGTGTGCCATCATGCATTGAGGTCGGCAAATTGACAGGAAAGGAATTCGCACTCGTGATCAGCACTAATTCGGGGGTCCTGTGAGGATCCGTGGCAACTCTGGTAATCAGTTCGAGCCTCTTGGCCAAACCAAAGCGCACATCTGTATTTAACTCGCTATAAGGGATCATTTGCTAACGGAAGATTTCCTCCAAAGTCTTCTGCTTGGGCTTAGTGGCGCTGTTCACGAGTGCGAATTCCTTGCCTGTTGCAAACTGATGCTATATACGCAGATGAACGGTACTGGTGAAATTTTTGGTGCAGAAAAATAGGCCTATGCTAGGAAAGTTTAGGTCAAAATTTTGTGGAAAGCAAAAATTGCGTTATGGAAGTAGCTTATTATTATTTTTAGATTATTTTCGTATAGCGGGAGTGATGGCATAGAAATTCTGGTCGATAAATTTCAAGTTCATTTTGAAAATAAACGTGAGTTCCTTTAAAATAAGCGTAGATGCAAAATGCTGGCAGCAAAAGCTACAGGTTCTGTTGACATCCACTATCCACTTCTTTGAGACATGCACGCTCTACCCATGCGCTCATTGTAGAGTCGGGTTGACCAGTCGGTGCAGTGCTGTGCAGTGTGCACTTACACAAATCAAGTGGGAAAAGGCGTCACTAAATTAGCTGGAGTGCAAACTGATGGTCAGCCGTTACTGTCAAGAGTCGATCTTGAGTGGAATTTCGCTCCATGGCTGATGATTTCTGTTGCTGCAGACCTTGCAGCACTGCACCGACCGGTCAACTCTACCCTCTGTTCGTTCGGCGCAGGCGTCAATCGTTCAACGGGTGCGGTGGCGCCAACGCGGTCAACGTTGGTGGTCGAAAGTTTCACTAGCCGAATATTTGGATCTGCCTTCTACAGCCGTGAAGAATGCGAGCTAAGGTTTCCAGAAAAGATATCGTTTGGGCAGTTTGCTTGGTTTCGAAGGAGTGAATCTGGCAGAAGTCATGTGCATGTAATCGCGCGCGTGGGAAGAGGGGCGCCTGTGGCGAATGAACAGAGGATAATCTAGCTTACGTATTCACAAATGCCGCAAAGATACAGTAGGAACTCCTGAAAGTTGAGCAGACGCAAGCAAGAAAATTTGAAAAGCTCAAAAATTCTAAATTACACAGTTTTTATTCTAAAAACCGACTTAGAATTTAGCGACCAAAATCTCTACAAGGATCGCGTGCAGCATCATGGTTCTGATAGTCACCTGTTGTGCAGTTTCTGTCAGTAAGCCACTATATAAAGGTAAGGCACAAAGTAGAAATGCAGTATAGCAATTAACTATGGATGAATCCACTGTGGGTCCAAAATCTGAATGTTGTGATGTGAACACTTCTGCAACATTCCCTTCGTTCTGAACACGTATTTTGGTTTTGCATTTTGAGTTGTTGCAACATTCATAGCACGGACGAAGAAAATACAAATCTCAAACATAAAAATTATAAAGAATGTAACCTTCGTTAGTATCTGCTGCCCATAGAGAAGCGGCAGGCGGGGACCTGACCGCCCTGGTATTCAGGCTGGGATAAGGGCACTATACAGTGCTCTTCGTCGACAATGAGCCAGTACACATTATGTCACGGCTTGCAATTCAATAACGTAAAAATGGATGCTTTCGGAGTGCTGCACCGACATGTCACAGCTAGCCGAAGCAGCTGCCATTAATAACATAGGCTCAAAATAAGGAATGAAACACCGTTTGGGATTGACCGGGATAGAAGTTCTCCAGCAAAATGGTGTTTCTGCCCATGCACTACAGCTCACAGAGTTGGATTTTTGTACTCTTTCTAGGTGTTTTTCCAAAATAAAAGAAAACACGAAAACCGCAAAAAAATCACCTTTTCACTATTTCCCGAGCATACTGCAGAGGCGCTCAAGGCCGCGTAGCGAAAGACCCTGCAACAGACAGGCGAACAAACTATATAGTGGAATTGACAAGTCGGTGCACAGTTGTAAGGTGTGCAGTGGCACGAATCGTTAGCCATAATGCGAGATTCCACTCAAGAATGGCACTTGGTACGGTTGACCGTCATTTTGGGCTACAGCTAATCTAGAGACGCCTTTTTCTGATTTGTGTAAGTACACCCAGCACTTCTTTGCACCGACTTGTCAACTCCACTATACATCTGTCGGAGTGGACTGCAGGGACTGCTATTTTATGTCAATGACGTCATTACCGGGCGACGGCGGTCACCGCTATCATACATACTTATGTCCGATGGTAATGACAGAATGCCAGCGATATGCTCCTCGTGCTCGTAGACACAAGCGTACTGGTCATTGGCATCGGACCTCACGGTATGCCTGTGGCAACGATTAACCCCAGCATTTCTGTGTTACTACTTGCCGTTGGATCTATATAGATCTGAATGGCGGATCAACGCATTTCCTGGTACGTAGATGATTTCGATGGTCGGCAACCCTGCACCGAGGGTTTCGCTTAGTTTAATTTTCTTTAAGAGGCTGGGAATTTCTGTGCTACCACATATAGTTCATTCATAGAACTAGCATAGGGCGGGATTCCTGGTTAACGACCGACTTTCTGTAACGACCGTAAAAATACAATCGTTGAAGACTGTCGGCCGTTAACGAGAAACCCCACCCGGCGCTAGCCCTACAAATTAACTGAGGTTGCGTTCATGTGATTTTTCTCCTTCTGCTATTTCCCCATAGAAAAAAGAACAAATTGGGCTGATCATGGCTGTATCTACGTTTGCAGATTTTACAGCAATGGCAAAGCAGGTGTTGAATTTCGTTGGCTACCATCCCATTGAATGCACCGGTCGAATGCTCATGAAGTTTCATGGAACTTCGTATAGGGCATTCACCCGACAACC
>KN549200.1:564172-577656 GCA_000797555.1 Oesophagostomum dentatum | reverse complement strand
CATGAGTTGCCGCCAGGTAGGGTGGATTACTACCAGCCCAGGAGAAAAGAATGTATGCTTTAAACACCTTACAAAGAGAGGTTAGAAATGCTTCAATTCCGGCTACGGGACCTTGTTTTTCATCGACGTCATCTATGCTTTTTTGCAGAAAATACATGAAAATGCACAAGTAAGAAGGAGGTCAGAGGCCTCCTTTTCACTAAATCTAAAGCAAATCTCTACCACCAACTCTAGAAAAGTTAAGAGAGAAAGCACTTGGTTCGATGTTTCTTTCGACCCTTAGATCACCATCGACTCCTGCCCTACACAGAGCTATAACACTTTTTTGAAGGGAATCTAGCTGGCAGGATTCTTTTTAAAAAGAAATCCCGGCTTTGATCGCCTTAATGTTAACTTTTAGGGTAATTATTGCATAAAACAACGGCTAGTTCAATTTTCTTCGCAATCGTGTGGCACACTCAGAATTCAAGATATAAAAATAAAAATAAAATAATTTCCTAGAATTTTTGAATAACTTTGTCCATTCTTTCTGTTGCAGTTAACCAATATGCATAGTTGAAGTGCTGTATACCGACGCACTTATATGTTAATTGTTACCTTACAGTGCACATTGAGTGCAATGAAAATAAAAATAGAAATATTCTGGAATCTTTCGCTAGCAGATTTTCACCTCTTATTTCAGCAGCGAAGAGTGCTCCTCGGCTTTATTCGCGTGTTTGAAAAAGGTAAAACAAGCGAATCTCGTGGAATTAGTAGAACTTGAGCAATAGCACTAGTACCACATGATCGCAAAATTATAACGTAAACCGTTTATGCAGGAGTGAGATATGACAAAAGGAAAAGTGTGCCAAAATTTTTGCCGCATGCTGTACATAGCCGCTATTGTCGCTGTTCATCTCTGCCGACGGCCAATTTTTTGAGGACCTCTGATAGGCTAATTGTCCAGATCCCGACTTGGGGTTTCGTTTCTTCGGCTGAATCATCGTGGATTAGATCGGGGCTGATCGCCGCTCCCGCGAACACTGCGAACGTGTTCTGAGCGCCTCGTAGACGCGTCTCAGTCCAATTGGCGGCTATCCATGTTTCGCCGCGAACGCATTGCCACATCTCCAGCTGCTGCAGCTCACCTTCCTTGTCCTCGCTACGACATCGTCACTCGCCTACTCCATATACAACTCGTTTTCGTTATGTTGTGAGATATCAGTGTCGCCGGAATGTCGAGGTAGATTTCTCCGCGGCGATATCTGACATGATAGGATACGACCTTCTCCTCGGATTAAAACATACCAGTGAGCGACCCGAAACGGGCAACATTCACTGCATTCAATCGCCTACTAGATCTACTACTAGGCTGCTATACTAGAATGTTTTCCTCTTGAATTTCTCACCACAACTTTCCTACTGCCCTTTACTCTTATTCCGTAGTAATTTGACTTTCCTTTACCCTCGTACATCCATATATGAGGATAAAGAAAAAGTCACCAATTTTTTGCCATTTTAGATTATTAGCGCGTATTTTGACGTTGGCTTAAACACATGTCTATATGGTTTTCTACCATCATATATAAAGTCATTACTGGTCATACCCCTACCTCAGGGTGCTTGTCTCCCCGATCAACTTTAATAGATGGGCTAGCACAAAAAATAAGAATGTTTCTTCTATACTCTATATAAATAATGAAATGTTCATATGCTGATATTGGATTCAATTAAATATCTTTTCAGAAACATTCTTCTGCACACATTTTGTTTCCGATTTGTTCCTGCTTTGTTCGTTTTATTATATAGCGCATTCGCCGTACTTATCATAGAGATAAAGATAAAGATATAACCCTTAGGTATTCTTCTAGAATTACATGCACTGCTTTGGAAGCTGCTTTAGTTTTTTCGCACAAATAGTGCTGCTTTCTGAGTGACCACTGAAACTAGTTTCTCGCTTCGCCACTCTAATTATCTCTAATTTGATCGAGACCGGTTCATTGTAATGCAGAAATTTAACTTTTTTATTTTAATGACTCTTTTTAGAAGCTCTGGGGGCATGCGGTTACCAAAAATCCGCCTTACTCTGGCGGTATGGATTTTCGCCTGCATGCTAAACACACTCATATCAGCACAAGAACACAACCACAGCAAGCACGAGCCAAGTAAAGAGGACCCACCTAAGGAACCTTTTGAGCTCAGCGATGTGTTGGATTTTGATGGCACGAATTCGTCAATGCCAGAACCGAAACCAGAACCAGAACCTACGAAAACAGAGCATAAGCATGAACATCATCACCCTCCTCAACCTGAGCCAACACCTCTGCCCGAACCGGTGCCAGAACCACATCCAGAGCCAGAGCCTGCGCCGAAGTCAGGCTCTAATTCTCCTCTTGATTCTATTCCTGTACCAGAACCAGAACCAGCTATCAAATTTGACAATATTGAATCAGAAGACTATGGAGATGTAGTGGAACAGGTAAGCTAGTCTGGAACCGCACTGTTTGATTCGGATTCCTTTTCGATTTTTTACTGCATGTTTTCAAGAAAAACCAGCCGGATGACCTTGACACCGAAGTCATTGAACAGCTGGTGGACAGATTCCTCAACACAGGCTCTCTAGCAGTAGGTTTAGGATGTTTCGCAAATGCGCAGATTTTAACTTCAAACCTATGCTCTGCATTGATTATAGGACAAAAATGCTCCCAAGTCCGCTAATCCTGCGGCTCATGCACTTATTGGTAGCAGCAAGTACTGGGATACAGAAGGACTGCAAGTGGGTGTTTTAGCAGCTCACAGCCAAACGATGGTTCGTATCAAAGTCTATATTCAGGAGCCGGGATCAATCAAGGATGAAGCAGTTATAAAAGAGTGGGTTGAAGGATACCAAATAGAGGCTCAAAAGGTATAGTTGTTTATTTCTTCTTTACTGTACGTAGATGGAGCTGAAATTACAATGCTGTGTAGATTTACTGCTTTGCATTGTTCTTATGATGTGCTCTTTTCACTTTATTCCACTTTTTTCCTCATGCTTAGAAGAAAGCTGCTTTGATGACTCATTAGTTTTAACTCTTGCAATATATTTATTTTTTTAAATCATTTAAAAGAGTCCAGGTTAAAGAAGTACAATTCTAACTACTGATGTGAAATAGTAATAGTATAGCACTTAACATTTTATATTACTGATTGAAAAGTTGCATATGTTTTTGTATTAGAATAATGTGCACAATCCAGTGATAGCCCAACCAGCTCTCATTATCTACTTCTTCCGAAAATTAAGTAAAATTTGCGAACTTGTGCTTGTACTCCGGCTTGCAGAACTGAATAGATATGAAATTCCGCATTCTTGCGGAATGCTTCAGAACAGTTAAGCTCTGACTTTTTTTTGAAGAAAAATCCTCCTGAATAATCTTTTTTGCGTAGTATAAATATTATAGAAATCAATTGTCCCTGCATGACTTAGTCACTTTTCTAGTTGTAAGAGCAAAGTCCTCATTTTCATTTCTACAGTAGAGAATTGTAATCGTGGCGCAATCAGCTTTAAAAAAACTTGATCCACTATCTCTTCTTTTCAGACTAAGACATTCAGATTTCAGGTTCTCCGAGAGGTTGCCCAAGCTGGGTGGAAGTACTTCAGTCACGCATCTCCAGGAGCTAAGCAAAGTCTCAACGAAGCCGAGCAAGTACGGTTTGCCAATCTATTCAAGCCTGTCCTCGAAAGAATAGCTTCCGAATGATCAAACGCAACAGGTTCTATCTCGTTTCGTTCGTTCGACTTCAATGCAAGCCAAGCAGTTCGACATGGAATCAATCATGGATGCATCTCTGAAGAGGCAGCTAGCATACGTTTCTTTCGAGGGGATGTCCGCTTTGTCGCCAGCAGATTACGCAGCTTTCAATCAAGCACAGAATTCTGTATGTTAGGATTGCTGAATTACTTAAAATTGGTCAGAAAGCTAATTGAATTAAGGAAAACTGCGATTGACCGTAGTTGAGACCAACTTTTAGACAGTATTTTTGTTTCTATTTTGGAGACGAGGTAGAAGTGGAAGTAAATATATTCTCGGAAACATTCTCGGAAGCTTCTGTAGCGCTCATGAGAAGCTTTCCATATTCTGGAGAAAAAATCCAAAAATCAACTGGTTTCTCACCAACTTAGGCAGTGACAGTGTAAAGACCAAACATTAAAAAACGCTTGAGATTAACCCAACTAACTTTCCACATCATCTGGATCTGGATTAAGAATAAACGATATCACAGAGTCTGCTATGTTTAGTTTTCTCTCCTGACTCGAATTTTGGCAGTTGCACTGAAAATGGCCAGTTTCTTCTTTGTTTATAGCTTAAATTAAAAGCCATTCATGGTGAGGGTTTTTCAACGAATCCAGCAGCATTTTGGAATGTTGCTATAACGCTGTAAACTAAAAAATGCTCGAGATATAACTCAGGAAGAGTAGGAACGTTACAAGACAAAACACAGTCTTTAGCCATTGGTGGAATACCCCGGAATTTTGTCTCATGAGAGGGTGATAGGGACAGAAGGTCCTGGAGGGTTTCCGGGTAGAAAAGGTAAAGATCCTCCTTCACCGAAGAAGACCCGTCGATGGGGAGGGGGTAATAGGTCCTCCTCATAATTTGGGTCATAGGTGACAAGCCCTCCTTATAGTTTGGGTCATAGGTGATAGGTCCATGGAATATCTGATTCTACCATTTCCACCTGTGCCTTTAGCGTTTCCATTTCACCGAACATGGTTGTAGGACCAGCAAAAAGGCATAAATTGACGCTTCACTTGACCGAAAAACACGGTTTTTTAAAAATGGTCACTATTTCCTATACCTTCTCAGAGCATAGAAGTATGACCTCATTTTCAGCTAAACCGAGTAGCTGCGGACGTTAGCATCTGCGACAAAGATCTTCCTCCTCCATGTGCTCTGAAGTGGGTGGACGAAGTACTCGCTATCGTTCATACGACTTACAGTAACCATGTTCAGAAAAATCGACTTGGAGTCTATTTTCCGAAATGAAAAGGACGCCACGCGATTGTCACACCTTTGGATATCGTACCTCACTGAGTTGGCTCGTGAAAAGCCCACTTATCAGAAGTTAATTCAGCTCAGCAACAAAGGCAAGTTGCTGGATTCTTCAGATGTGCGAAATTAGCCACATTCATCGTTCTGCTTTTCAGGTGCGCAGGCTAATGGATTTTCGGACGGTGGCGCAATGTGGAGAAGCGCGTTCGACTTGTCCAGCAAAAACACACCTAAAGTGATGGACTTGAACGCCCAAATAGAGAACATTTACGCGAAAATAGAGCCACTCTACAAGCATGTGAGGGACTAGAGTTTTTTACCGCTGTTCTTTTCGAAGCATTCCACATTTTTAGCTACACTCCTACATGCGTCGCCAAATTGCAGGAATTTACGCAAATCCACCCGGGCTTAGCAAGAACGGCCCAATCCCTGCACACCTTTTCGGTAAGTTGCTCGGGATCAGGTTTCTGGTTTTTGAAATTATGTTGTGGCAATGGATCCTTCAAATATGTAATTTCTCCATGTTCATTTTGCACTTATTTCAGTTGGTATTTTTGCTATCATCTTTTTCTCTCTAATTCCTGATTCAGTTAGCATATGATATGACTGACGTGCCTAGCTTTGCCGATTCAGCTGGCGATATACAGTTTACTCTGCTTATCATACTTCTCTTACCGTCATTTATGTTGTGCTCTGAAAAGTTTCGTTCATTATTTATCTGTTTGTAGTTTGTTTAGATTTTCTCCTGCCACGGGCTTCCTATTTAAAGTAGTCATCGAAAAAAAAACGCATTCCCATCTGACATTTGGATGGTAACAGATTTTTTTTCGGAAAAAAATGGAGCTAGGCGTCTACCACATTTTCTTTTGCTAGGTATTCTGCGTCCACATATTTCGCAGATTCAATCTTTCTAGATCTTTCTAAAAACCGCTGTAGATAGCGCACTTTTCACTGATGTGGAAAATCTATCCAAACTATGTTTGCAAATCAGAACTGATTTCGGAAGAGGTTTCTACGCATGCCGCGGAGTTGGACTTCCTTGACACATTTCGCTAACTTTTTATGGCTTCGCATGAGCGAAGAGTGGTGAAAGTAGCACTGCTTGTGCCTTCGCGGGGCAGAGATTACTTGTTAGAATGGAACGAGAGACCAAGTGGGGTTCTAAATGCTATTTTTTAATTTCTGCTCAAGAATCGCAGCCAATACCGCATTTTGAACAGTCGTATTCAAATCTGGATATGTACAAAGCGAGCTCTTAGCCCACCGTCTCAGTAAAGTTTTTCTTGATTTTGTGGAGTTTTCTTGCGCAGAGATATATCCCATCTAAACTCTTTATTCTGAATTTTCGCTCTTTATCACATCCATGACTGAATCTGCAAATTTTCCATTAACCATCAGAGAAAATGCGAAGCTGGTTGAAAATGTTGTCTACGTTCTTTGAGAGATTTATTTCCAGCTTCCTCTCTTGACCGCCAGGGGCTTTACAGCTTTGCTTCTATGTAGTACTTTTGTAACACTTTCTTCTATGTTGTCGCCGTACTTGCAGGAAAGTACAGCCTCCTCTATTTAATACTGCCTTTTTGAGAGATACTTGCGATTTTTTGGCATGACCTTGAGCGAATACTGGAATAACCATGAACTATAATTATAACTACGAACCGCAATGCTTAGTCTGACTAGTTAAAAATGTTTCTTTTGCTGGACAAGGAGCTGCTTTAAGGCTTTTTCGCTCTCCTTACCTCTGAAGAATCTAATGTAAAAGTTCCTCTTCTTGGCAACTCTCTGCGACTTCTGCATCAAAACATGTGAAACCTAAAATCAGAAAAAAATATTTTGCGGATATTTCAGAGATGAAAAATCCTTGTCAAGTATTTATATTTTTTCTTTATGAACTTTGATAAGGCTATGTAGATTTAATTTGGAGTGCTTCCTGCTTCCTCCTTCCGCAAAACTGCTTCCTTCTTCAAACAGGAAAATGAAGAAATTTTACGCGAAAGCCTACCATGCCACTTTCTAACTTATTTTTGTATAGGTACACAATATTTTGGAGTATTCTACGTGTTTAAAAATGTAGAACGTCTACCAATGTATAGTCCATATTTTCACCCTTTGACACAAAAATATAGAAATGCTATTAGCAAATTTCGAAAAGCACCACAAATTGAATCTGGCTCTGTATAACTCCCGTAAACGACATTGTGTAGCTGGTCAGCTAGGGTTAGGCTACGCTGGCTTACTCTCAAAAACGTCCGCAAATTTCGGTTTTATCTATGAAAGGATGCGAAGAATGCGAACATTTAAAAATAGGGTGTTCAAATACCGTCTGCGCTGCTGTATGTCCATATTTAAATAAAAATAACTAACTGTAGGAATATGATCACACGTGCTACACAAAGTTGTGCTGCTTATACATGTCAGCTTGGGCATTTAATCATCCATTCCTGTTCTGATTGAAATGGAAAAAATTTGTTCCTTCTAGGAGCAATATTAACATAATATCTAGGCTTAGGAGATATGTTCAGAATGCTATCCCAGTTTATAGTGAGCTCAGTGGGCGGTGTTTTGATAGTCTTCTTCAGCCATTATCCCTGGCCTTGCTATTGAACGTATTATTTGTCATGCTTTTCTATAGAATGGATCGAAAGCGTTGAAGAGATTGTAAGATTTCTTAAAATTTAGTATTGCGTTTATGAAAAAATGATATTTTCAAGACTGTGCCTGTGCAGATTAGATAAGGACGCTCCTTCTAAAGGTCACATGTTGTATTCAATCCTTTAAAAGAGTTTGCAAATTATTGACCTGGTCATAATCGTTTAAATAACATTGCAGCCTGTAAGAAGGTCTTCAGCATCCTAATTTTGTTGAAGCGGCAGCGAGTTGCTGAACTTAATTCATGTATAAATCTCAACTATATCTAATGCTTATTTCGACGACTGCCTGAGAATTAGCTACTAATAGTCTAATATTTTGTTGTGCTTAGCGTTTTAGAAACCTACAAATTTTTCAGTATATCCATTACTCTTGAGTCATCTTCCTAGGGTGCTGTAGAAAAATATCACCCTTTCTAACAATTTCTAACACTAATGATTATAATTTGTTCTTCATATTCGTTTCCAATTGGAGGTGAATATTGACCTTTCAGGTTCCGTTGATGGTGGCGATTGGTCAGCACACTATGAGCAGACCAAGCCCTACGACGACGAGTCAACGCTCCCAGAAGACATGCTTTTCTCATTCCACACGCAAAATTACACTACCAAGCAAATGTTTGTAAAGGTAAGTGATAGCACAATTTATTTTTCGATGTCTGCCACATTATATCCTCATCATTTTAGGCATACCGGTACTTTAAATCAATAGGATTCCCATCGTTGCCCGCAACGTTCTGGACACATTCCCATTTTGCTCGAGTGTGGAGTAGAGACATGATTTGTAATCCACCTGCTGCTCTGGACATGAGGGATGGAGCAGACTTCAGGTGCGAGTGGAGGATCTCAAGTCTTTAACTAAGAATATCTTTAATGTTTAGAGTGAAGGCATGCGCACAGCTGGGTTTGCCTGACTTCGAGTTAGCCCACTCACTCATGGCACAAGTTTACTATCAGTACCTATATAAGGAGCAGCCCTTCCTATTTAGGTGAGTATGTGGAAGTAAACTAGCTGTTTTAAAATGATTTGAAGGGTGACAGAAATCACGAATTCAGAGAAC
This sequence comes from Oesophagostomum dentatum, assembly GCA_000797555.1. Taxonomy (NCBI): domain Eukaryota; kingdom Metazoa; phylum Nematoda; class Chromadorea; order Rhabditida; family Strongylidae; genus Oesophagostomum; species Oesophagostomum dentatum. The sequence continues at coordinate 568,938 of KN549200.1, read as the reverse complement.
CAGCTTCATCTTCTATAAGTGAGGCTATTGCGAAGGTTTTCGCCCATTTATCTACAAATCCGCACTATCTTTACTCACAGGTAAGAAACATTAACATGCATATAATATTAAGTAAGCGGTCCGGTTTCAGAAGCTTGTAAACTCTTCACACCTAGACATCAAAGATTCCTGGGTTGTCAATCGGCTTTACAGGTGAGTTTTGCTCGGGATGTCTTCTCTAACTGCGTATTTATGTGATGCATTGAGTGAGATATGACTGCTTCACATGTGCGTATTCAATTTCAGGGAAGCTCTGGAAAACTTTGCTAAACTCCCCTTCGATATCGCCGCTGACAACTGGAGATATGAGCAGTTTGAGGGCAAGATTGCTCCAGGAAAGTTGAATGATAGGTGGTGGGAGCTAAGGTCAGTTACAGGCAAGGAGATGTTACAATGAAAGTGCCTAGAAAATATTACTGTTCTAGGACTAAATACGAGGGTATTCGCGCCCCTCAACCTTACAATGCCTCAAATGTAGATGCTTTGATGCATTCGGCTATATCGCAGGTTTGCCTCAAATTTCCTTGCTTTGCCAACATTTTTGACCTACAAATCATGGCAGGTTAAAGTGATTATAAAAATTTCTTGTAGGTCCACTCCCCAGCTACACGAGGTCTTATAAGCTATGTAGTTCAGTTCCAAATACTGAAAGCAATGTGTCCTCAGGAAACGGTTTTGGTAAGTGTATCACAGAAAATACCAAAAAAGGCAGTTTGAGAACCAAGAGGAAAATCAAAGTCCCAGTAGTTAAAAGTAGAAATATTTGAGTATGCTAGTAGTAGTATATTTGAGTAAGTATGCCCCGTTAGTACCCCAGCTTGTGTACGAATTTTCTTTAATTTTCCAAACAAGCGGCTTTAATTGCCTTGACTTTTTCGAGCACTTTTATCGATTATTTAACCTTGGTTCAATATCCATTAATATTGGCCCATTTTCTTTTTAAAGCGCTTTTTTCATTTGTCATTCAGATGAGGCGTCTGTTCGGTAAACAAGAGCAAACCTTCCATTAGGAGTGCATTGCTCTCCCACTACTGATGTCTATCTATGCTTGCCTACTTATTGCCGACTTCAGCAATCTTAAAAGATCACACTTATACCCCTTTTTTTCCTAACAGAGCTCTCTTAAATTCCTTTTCTCTTTGAAGCCTTTTTATTCTTCGGGAAATTTTATTAATTATGAAAAAATACCTAAGCGGATCTAAAGTGGGCTGAAGAGAACCTCTAAGCATTTCTCTTCGATAGAGCTGTTTGATTCTCACAGAGTATTCCGACAAAAGTGAGACGATTGCTTGAAAAATTGCATCAATATTGTACAAATTGGTACCATGTGCATATACACGTTAAAATCCTTCCCGTGTACAGTTTTTTTCTATTTTCCTAGTGTCACTTAAAAATGGACAGCGTGTGGTTTTTCCCGTACGACGGACTTTCAATATGTTTTCGAATAACGTGACATATACCGCAAGGTTTGGCAATCTATAAAGCTCGCAGTAAGTATGTGCCAAGGAAATAAAAAGTACTATTTTACGAAGAATATTGAGTTGATTTTGAAAATACGTCTGTTTTATGCGTATTATTCATTACCAGTAACCCCACTTCTCCTTTAACGAATCTGTCGTTTGCCTAGCTTCATCTGCTGTTTTTACTAAAAATGCTCGAAGAAGAAACTTTTTTTTCGAGTGTCATGTCATATAGTGCTATTCTCAGCTGTAGGCTATAATAGACACTGGGGATTTCATCCTAAAGTAACATAGGATTCGCTACATCTTGGTCTCGAAAAATATATGGAAAAAAATATACATGAAAAAAGATACACATAAGTGAATTCTCTTCGAGAGTGCTGGTCTTCTATGGGTACAGGGACAAAAAAGAAAGACACTCATGCTCACTTTATTGAGTTCAACACTCATACTCACTTTATTGAGTTCAACACTCAACTGAATTCCTTTTTTCAGAGCGAAGGATGCATTTTGTCCGAAGATACTACGGAGAAGCTTCGCGAGACTATGAAGCAGGGTTCATCGATTACGTGGTTAAAGGCTTTGGAACTTATAACTGGGAAAGGTATATAAGCTTTTGGGAATCAGCTGCAAATTCAAGCAGAACTTTTAAAGCTGAGCTGGACCCCACTCCACTCCTCGAGTACTTCGAGCCACTAGCTGACTGGTTAAGGAACACAAACGAGATTGATCAAACCATCCTTGGCTGGGATGGAGATGGAACAGTTTTCACTGCGTGAGTGTAAAATGCACATTTTAAGGCTGCGAGGGTCTAACCATAAGATGAGATCCGAAGACTAGTTCGAGAAAGTATCAGAAACCAGACATTATTATTCTAATGCTTTCAGGGAGGAAATTCCTAAGCCGAGAACTGGATCAGAAGGAGGCAGTGGTATACTTAGCGAAGATCGTGTTGCTTTCCCTGGTAATACTGAAGATTTCGAATAGTTTAAATATGTGTTCTTCTGCTTAAGACATCCACTTTTATATTAGTGTGAAAATTTTCGCACCTTTTAAGCAGTAAACTCGTTGAGGTGGTCTCTGTGCCAATGGACAGGAGTGTCTTCTCGACTCTCACTGTAATGGAACTATCTGCGTCTGCAACGACGGACTGTTCACACTGGAACTTGGGTCGACGGTGAACTGCGTGCCAGGAAACCCAGCTGACAGCGGATTTGGAGATGGAAAGGTGATTTTTTGCTGCTTTTGCAAGGCATTCGCTTCTATATTATACTCTCCATGTTTTCCTTCTTCCCCTTCCGCATGGTAGGACGTAGAAATTCTCATCATTAGCAGATGTTAACAGTAAATAAAGCACGAACAAGCTCCTCGTCGAGATTTAAGCTTTGAATCTTCCACAATTTTTTGCACGCTCTTCTAACTCTTAGACGGCTTCTATTCCGCGAATATTTTAAAAAGCACTGAACTAGCCAAAAATCATTAGAGGAAACACTCACGGAAGAAGGTTTTTCTGTTTATTCCATTTTTGAAATCATGTTACCATTTGCCGCTGAATAGATGCACGATTAAACAACTCAGAATTTGATATTTTGGAAAAAATTTGCGTAAAAAATAGATCTCAACTAGAATTTCGCCCCTCCCCCTAGCTGATCTTGAGGGAAGCGATAGATCTCATTTACTTTCATTGCTGAGTTTCTATGGAAAGGACATCTGTAGTCGATTTTTACAACTGTAGGGCTGTAGAAGCAGCAAGACCGATCCCTCTACCATAAAATCTTTTTAAAAATGAAACCGAAAGGCACCTGTTTGATCTTTCAACAAAAAAGCGGAGTTCTAGCCAAAATTTCCATTTTTTTTGCGCAAATTTCTGGATAAATGTCAATTTTCGGGGCGGTTTCTCTTGCGTTTATTAGGGGAATGGTGGCAACATATAATAGAAAAAAGGATGAGGAAAATATTTCTCCATGAGAGCTACGTTTAAGTGCAGCACTTCCCATAGGTCAGCTCTAACCGCGACACTTGCATGAGCAGTGGTCCAGTAAATATAGAAATTTTCTTCCAAAAAGAGTACAATAGGCTTTTCTCAACTTATGATTTGCACCTGCGGACAGTTTGATAACAAACGCACGCATTACAAACGTTAGAATGGGTTTTTTAACCAGTGAATGCTTCAGCATTGAGCGTTTTCTTGAAAAATTCCTATACTTTTTGGTAGAACTTCAACTTCTTTGATTATTTTGTTCATACTCGTTCTTGTCCTTTGCTATTCATTATTGTAATGACTTTCCCATCTCCTTCTCTTTTACCTGTCATAGAAGTTTTTTAGGGAGGGCTGGTAATTGGCCTGTTTTCGTCTGAAACTTCCGCTCAACCTGAACCTGAACCAACCACGACAACGAAAGCTCCTACGACTTCACCGAAGTCATCAGTGTCATTACCGCTAACTATAGCGCCATTAATTTATGCTATTATTGTTCGTCTATTCCACTGAGGCATCTCTTGCGATTATTTCTCATTTTTGTTTATTATTTATTTGAACTGGTGCTGCTTGTTGTATAGCTGCATAATATTGACGAAGTGTACTTATCAGATTACTAAGTGTCACGGTGCCGCCCAACTACTTGAGCTCATAGATTGTTTTCCATATCAAATAAAGTTCTAAATATAATGTTCTTATCGAACCTTTTTCATGCATGCTTATTTTCTGAACAATTTTTGAAGACAACCTGTGATTGTGTTCAGATAATTTTTTGCACAGCAACCAGAGCAGCGGAATTATTGGCAACAAAGTGTTGTATGTTCAGAATGTGCTTCTGTTTCTGTTTCATGACCAGTCGCTTGATGTAGGTGCTTCTCGCTCCTGAAGGAGTATAGGGGGAGACAGCTTGTTGCTTGCTCAACCACCACAGAGGGTGGCTGATGGATGTGCCTATTTCGCAAGAGTCCTTAAAGAACAGTGATCTCTGAAAAAGTGATCTTTTAGCCACAGGCTAGCTGTTGTAGTACTTTTCACAATGACGCATGACAAGGTGGACGCAAGCCACCAGCCTCGAAGCTGTAGCTCTTCTAGTACTAGCCAGGAATTTCACAGTTAAGATAAAACGTACGGAAGACTGGACGGCTAAAGCTGGATTACCAGTTCACAAAATAGTAAGCTAAAGGAAAAATATAACCTAGAACTTATAGTCGAGTTGAAAAATCGGAGCAAACTTGTGAAGTGTGTAGTTACAGAAACAAAGGAATGATGTCTCCAGATTAGCCGTGGCG
>KN549200.1:539396-564072 GCA_000797555.1 Oesophagostomum dentatum | reverse complement strand
ATTATTTATTTGAAGTGGTGCTGCTTGTTGTATAGCTGCATAATATTGACGAAGTGTACTTATCAGATTACTAAGTGTCACGGTGCCGCCCAACTACTTGAGCTCATAGATTGTTTTCCATATCAAATAAAGTTCTAAATATAATGTTCTTATCGAACCTTTTTCATGCATGCTTATTTTCTGAACAATTTTTGAAGACAACTTGTGATTGTGTTCGGATAATTTTTTGCACAGCAACCAGAGCAGCGGAATTATGGGCAACAAAGTGTTGTATGTTTAGAATGTGCTTCTATTTGTGTTTCGTGACCAGTCGCTTGATGTAGGTGCTTCTCGCTCCTGGAGGAGTATAGGGGGAGACAGCATGTTGCTTGCTCAACCACCACAGAGGGTGGCTGATGGATGTGCCTATTTCGCAAGAGTCCTTAAAGAACGGTGATCTCTGAAAAAGTGATCTTTTAGCCACAGGCTAGCTGTTGTAGTACTTTTCACAATGACGCATGACAGGGTGTGCGCAAGCCACCAGCCTCGAAGCTGTAGCTCTTCTAGTACTAGCCAGGAATTTCACAGTTAAGATAAAACGTACGGAAAACTGGACGGCTAAAGCTGGATTACCAGTTCACAAAATAGTAAGCTAAAGGAAAAATATAACCTAGAACTTATAGTCGAGGTGAAGTGTGTAGTTACAGAAACAAAGGAATGAGGTCTCCAGATTAGCCGTGGCATAAGATTAAGGTAGCTACCGGAGCTATCGGCGACAACAGTATCAGCTAGTCGTCATTCCCGCTCTGCCTGCCCGAAGATCCTGCTTTGTGCAATTACGTATGGTGCAACTTTGTGCCAACGAGAAACAATGAAAACGTACGGCTTTTAGAAGCAATAACAGTGAAATTTGTCAAAAAATGAAGACGCCAATTTACTTCACCTCGCTTATCCGTTGACAAAAATCTAGAAATGATGATATCATCTGTCAATACCAAATTAAGTCCTCCAACATGTGGCGAATCAGTTTTGTCGCAGAATGCAGTTTCAGTGAGATTACATCGTTTTTCTCCATTTTTCTACTAGGAATTAAGCTTAAGAAAGATAAATCCTTGTCCTACGCGTACGCAGCCCTTACGGGTCCGAGCTCTTCAACGAGAACTTTATGTCTTTGCAGTTTTGCCAGGTTCTGCTCTACAAGTCATAGCCTTAGTCATGACCGTTCTTCAACTAGATCTGGACGGTCGTGGCGTACAACAGATATCTTTTATTTGAGTGATCTATGCTTAACACAGTGTTCATAACTAGCAGAGATCCTGTCTTACAACGACGTATACACATCCGGCAAAAGCATATGCTTCTCAGACTGATTTGCTTAGTTTTAAGGGGTTATTAGCACAGCAAGGTATACGAGCTCATTCGTTACAAATCTTCTTATGAGTGTTAAATCGAAACCATGGCAGATACCACCGTTTATTAGGCTAATGTTCTGGCCAAGTTGCCTTTGTTAGAGCCTTTGGGACTTAGTGGCTGATCATGGCTGATCATCATCCTTACGAAGCTAAATCATATGGATTCCTAGCCGTGCTTCTTCATTTAATCAAGAGTAACGTTAGATATAGATACGGCTCTTCTATTCTCGGACACGATTTTGTTGTTTTCCCCGCCCTCGTTTTTTTACCCGTTCATTTTTCATTTGTACCCTTCTGTTATGTATCGTTTTATTATTAATTAATTAATTTGACATGTAACAGGTATATGTGAATAGCGAAATGAGCAAGAAAAATACCAATCACAGATACTCCTAAACTCGTCCGTTTTACTTCGATTTTGGCCGAAATCTCAAGCTGAATTACAGGATTACATTTAGTGATGCTTAGCATTACTTACTGTATTTGCTAACATGATTTGTTTATGTAAGAAAATGTTTTTTATAAATAGCATCACACTAGAAAATACCTGAATGGAGTGAAGTTAATTTTAAGTTAGATAAAGCTCACTTAATTCTTATATTGTCGTATTTATATCACTTTCACTACATATGTATTTGGTGGCGAATTTCTTTTTAACATTAAACAGCCGCCCACAATGAAGAAAAAGTGCGGAGAACGTACGTGTACTCCACATTCGAACATCTAACCTTTCAAATGGAGAGAATTCAGCATGAATGGGTTTATTGCCTGTTTATCGCAGTTTCTCGTATTTTCCAAATGAGATAAATTTTGTTTTGTGCAAATTGGCAAATGCATACAAATAAATGAAAGTTAATTGACTAGAACAACAGATATGCGGGAATTTATCACATATTTTGGCCATATCCAGCAGTTGGTTTCAACGGCACACTCCTTTATAGCACTTCAATGGTTTCATACAGTCACATCGAAAACAGTCACCACCAGAAGGTACAACGCATGCGCCCTTGGGCGGAACGTTGAACGAAGTCTAAAATACAAGTACTTAAACTGGAGATCTTCTGTACTTGATAGACTACAATGACGTATGTGACCATAACTAGCTGAGTCATGAATAGCAGCGGCTATCCGAGGGGAAGGAGAGCGCCTCCCATGAGAGTGGGTCCGAAAACTTCTGATAGTGGCCAGCAAGACAGGAAGAAGATTGGAAAGGGATCAGTTGTTAAAAATAGCTTTCAATATTAACTTCAATATAACAATCCTTGTTCTTCAAAAACTCCAAAAATATTTTTCAAAATTTACAACCAATTTTCCTTGGCTTAGCCCACTTTTGACTTGGAGGGCATCCCTCCCCGCTCCGAAAAAAAATTCTGCGACCACCACTGATGGATTTCAGTTAAGAAAAAAGCGGGATCCTTTTTCCTGCGTAAGAGGATGTTTTGGACACACTTTACTCCATTTCGTAAGAAATAGTTGCTTGTTCTATTGGTCCCAATTTCCTACGCTATATTATTAACCTTTACAATATAAAACTGAAGTGTGTTAGCGAATGTCTTCCGTTTCTTATAATTTCGAGGAAAACCCTTTCACAGCGTTCCACTCTACCGAATAAGGAAGTAAGGGCTGTTCTCCTGGGAGAACTATTTGTGGGTTAGAGCTAGTCTCATTCATCTTTGTTTAGCTAGTCGAAATCTTGGCCTACACGAAAATACGAAGCCTCCTAAGTTCCAATAATTCGAGTATTCGAAGAAAAACTTTTACGTAACAGTATACAAGTTATGAATTCGAAAGCCGCATTAATGTAAATGTTACTTACCACTGTAACTGCTAAAGCGAGAACGATGAGCAGCAGAACTATGGAAATCTTGGAGCTTGGAAGCATCCTGAAACAAGGTATTCTCTTCGAGGAAAAAACAGTCGATACACATTCTTCTTGCGAACCAAGACTAGTGAGGTTGGCGGGAGCAGGAACCCACACGTGTCCAAGCTGGTTAAAACAGCGGAAGCTAACTTATCGTTAGTTTTCATCAGCTTGAACACGTGCGGCGTCATGGCCCCGCTCACCTCACTGGTCGTACTCGAAATAAAGAGAATATTCATGCAAACAATCCTTTGGAGAAACATAGATTCGTAGAGATTGTTAAAGATGATGTTCAATAGCAATATTTAAGTTGCCAGTTGTTCAAAATTTCTCGCTTTTAGCAAAGTCTGCTATTCCTGCACTTGACAATGCCTTCAGATCATTGATATTTTCACAATGCAACAAGCAAAAGCGAAAATCTTGCTCAGATGCAAATCAGTAAACGAATAACGTCAAGCTACATTACCAGAAACAAATAAACCAAAAGTAAACGTAACTGCTACTTGAATTTCAGTAATATTAGTCAGATACCAAACAGAAAGCGAAGTGAAGCGAGCGCACTGCAGGAACATATCCAATATCGTTTCGCTAAACGTTCCAAAATGCGACTATCGCTCATATCGTCAACAGTTTTTTGAGAACTGCTACCGGTTTCAATAAAGTTTGCGTAGCAAGCAAAGGCATATAATGGATTGCTGTGTTTATTATGATGACACCCAATAAACACATCAACATTTATTGCTTTTAAAAAATAGGAGGTTTTGGATCCCAATATTTCACATATTATTCGTCAATATATAACGGGCTGTAGATTAATGGTGAGAAACGGCCTTTCGGATGACCCCGCTTTCTGTGCTTTTGAAGATTTTGAAAGAGGAGAACTTCGACGTTTTGCAGATGCGCAATTCGTGGTGGAACATAGGTGTACTGAAACGGGAGAGGTGGCGAAATAAAGGGAGTGACTGGTTATGCGCTTTTCAAGTTGTGGAGGGATAGCATCAAAGATCAGCCATTTCGGCTTATTAATACAGTATGAGCGGTAGATAGCCGTACTTATCAAATAAACCTGTCCACCAAACCTTAAACGAGATCGACAGAGAGCCCGAATAGGGACCATCGGAACAGTTACAGCTGAATATAACCGAAACAGTGACCCAGTACGAAGACTTTTGGCCGTATTCATGTATGCAAAGGTACGGAAAGAGGCTAGACCACATTTTATTGGTGAGTATGTAGGATGAATAAGTGTTTACAACAATATTTATAAGTGTCCACCGATATACTTCCACATATGCTTGTGACGCGAAGCGCTGGAACTGCTAGAACAATGCAATTTTGGAAGTTTTTCGTTCCTTCTATTAAAAACACTTTTTTTATTTCTTTTGTAGAGCAGAGAAGGCTTGAACCTTTCTGGGAACGCTCAAGACAGCCCTGTCGCAGCAATATGAACTAACTTCCGAAAACAACGACAGTTTACAAGGAACTGACCAAAACTGTACGACGAACCTAGAATGATGACAAGGTTGTTTTAGTACGGCCTTGTCTCAACAATGTAAAAAAGTGGTTATTCAATGATCTCAAAAGAACTGTTTTTCAAGCATGCTCCTATCAGAAAAGGAGCTAGGCTCTTGGTGCATAAAATTTTTTTATCGATTATAAGCACCCCCAGTAAAGTCCCAAAAATGGCAGCTGTCGCTGCAAGCCACAAACATATTTAGAACCATAGCTAACCTTTGGAATAAGGAAGGTCCCCTATCACAGCGAGAGTTGTAAATAAAGCCAAAAATTGTGGAAAAATCAGCTAATTTTTCGCACGAAAAAATGCTCATATTTTCCGTCATACGCGGAGTGGGCAGCTAAAAAGGTTCGCATTGCATGTCAAAGATAAGGAGCTACTAGAAAAGCTATATCGTTGACCCGATTCTGTCGGAGCGTTCAGACCATTCCTTTGTTAGAGATATAGCTTCAGAGAAAGATGGAATTTAAAAAAAGCAGGAGGAGACTGCTTTACCATATGAAGTATACGCAGGGATTACTTTGTTAACGGCACCAGTAATAGGATGGCAATAAATCTTGGTGCAGTATGGAAGAGGGGCGGAACTTGGCAAAACTACACGCAATTGAAGAGCAACCCCTTCTGTACTATTTTACAGATGCATATGAATTCAATATCCTTAAAAAACGATGTGATGCTGAGAGGTGACACATAAAGCAGCATCGTACTTCTCTTTAGTTTGTCGTGGTCAAATGTAAAGGGCTTTTAGTCAATATTTACAGACTATGCACATAAAAAACCATTCTATAAGTAGCATCATCTAATGGACCATCTAATTCAGCAACTACATGGCACTTAGCCTTCCTAAGTTAGAAGTAATCATGGACTATCATATAAATATAAGCCTAAGCTTCTTTGGCTGCTGCGTTTTTCTTTAAAAAAACTTCTTTTTTAGTGTTTCACTCGGTAGTTTCTTTTACAGAAACACAGAAATCTACCAAACGATAGTTTCAGAGCAAAGTTTACATAAAATTTAATTGCTAAGAATATGACGAACACATAACCTTACAAGCGCTCTGCTTATCTTTTGCAAGCTCTGACTGAAGCAACAATTTCGAGAAAACTGACTTTTATGATGAGTCTATGATTACTTTGTAGTAAATCATGTTAACACTTTATATAGAGTTTAGGCAGTGGCAGGCCTAAAGAAGGAAACTTGTATGTTTTTTTTACGAATAAAGAAGCAATATAAAAACCGCCGTCGGCAGATGAAGCGTTTCGAATACCCCTTGACTCCGTTCTTTCCGTCGCCGACTGTCAGTAACTCCTATATTTCCCGAGCTTGAAAAGGAGTTTTTTTTGAAAGTTTGAATATCCAGGCAAGTCATGTTTCATGCTGCACGCTCTATTTAGGTGAGGATGTTGCATTACCAGGAAAAAACAGAGAAAAATATCTTAATTTCAATGACAGCATGATAAGATGGTCCGCCATTCAGAACAGGCTGGGCACTGTTATCGTTTCTTTTGTACGCCACCCCATGCGTAGTCATAGGTTTCTTGGAAATGTTGCTTCATTCAAAGCAGACAAAACAATTCCAAAATGGTATGTGCAAACAAAACCATTGTTTACAATTTATTTCGGCACTGTTTTCGATATGAGTCATTGAATTTAACGATGTGATAAACTTTACTGGCTGTTCTTCAGACCGACTGTGAGGCAGAGCAAACTTGTCTTCGAGCGATATATAAAATTATTTTGTTTAAATATTCTTTAAGTATTCTTTACCATGCTGACGTACTAGTGCGCATGGATGTGCACAGTATCTACAAATGATACATTCGCTTTTTTCTTTAATCCTAAAACGCCCCATTTTTACTGGACAAACATTCAATTGTTTTCAATGTATGCCTGACCCTCTCACCCTTGTTTTCCATGAAGTTCTTTTGATTTAATCTATGTTACATTGAAGGCATATCTAAATGCCTATTTAATAAAAAAATAAAAGAAGCAAGTCTGGGAAGAAGACACACTGGAAGAAAATATCGGATTTTGAAGAATAAAAATCACGCTGGTGAATAGCACTAGCAATACATCTTGACCCCAAATTTTAAAGGCTTTTAATTTACGTTGAAAGGTTGCGGATTTAGCCTACTGTATCAAGTAAGCATCGCCAGACCAGTCCTCTTCGCATCATTTGTGTGGAGCGTCTAAATAAGGAAACATAATCTACAAGGAAGCGTCTTCGTTCTAAGGCCTATCGCATTTTATTTTCGAACAAACCGCAACATTCCTATAAGTATCGGAGATCTCGGAACTACAACGAAAAGGACCACTTCAAGGAGTTAGCGGCCAGTTAGAAAAAAAAAGAGCTAAAAAGCACTAATATTTGTTTATAAGCAGTTGTGGCGTCAAATCACCACTTAACTTTACTTCAAATCAACCAAAGTGGAGCACTTTTTAACAAACAAAGCGGATTTGACGTCCAAAGTTCCTGCGGATTGCAATGCTAATCAATTTTCGTACCTAGGATATCCAGGATATTTAAAGGGTGTACTAGCGAAAGTACTATATTATTTAAAATTATAAAGCAAAATTAGGCGACGTTTATGATGTTACAACTACTGGTAAACAAAATGTAACGTCTTCGCACTTGGAGGGTTTTTTTCAGCTGCTCCAACATCTGTGGAACGACGGTGGTCCTGCGAATTACCTAGCATATTTCTTTTGCGTAGTAAAACTTTGCTGGGAATTATCAGTGCACTGCACGTACATGGAGAATAGAACAAAGCTGTAGTACCAGTACTTCTGTTATCTGTTAACTAAAATAAACAAAAAAGTATGGACCTAAAAGTAATATTACTGCGAAATGATACTCCCACTATTTTCCTCTAATAGTACACTTTGTAAGAGTTTTGTACACTTTCGCGCAAATCTGCCATATTCTGCGTAGGCGTACAGGTCGTTTCTACCATAATAATGACAGCAATTAAAATGGGATCACCCATTTGCCCTAAGTATACCTTTTTCGCATTCTAGTATGTAATGAGGTAACCATTAAAAATGTGAGCACATATACAGACCAGGTCGGTCCTTTACATTGATGTCAGAAATTCTGAATGAGTTCAGCAAACACACATAAAATAGCATTAGAAAAAGTTCAGCAAATTTTAAAGATGCCCTGCAAATTACCTAAATACCTAGCCGAAATTGGTTTCTTACAGGAAACCAATTTCGGCTAAGTAGTCGCAAGGACATATGTTCTGGTAGAGCATTATTAGGAATTACACTTAAAATCTCCTTAGATTTTCATATTATGAGACCTAATGTTTTATTCTTTTGAAATGTTGTATTATACAAGTTCACAGAGATACCAGTAACAGACTGAAGACTTCTTCCAGTCAACCTCCTGGTACTAATTCTGAAGGATTTCTTGAGGCACAGTAACAAAGCAATACAGTGGGCTGATGAAAGAGGTGAAACAGATAGGAAACGAACAATAAGTGAATTGTGAAGTTATTCCGGTTTCTTCCAAAACAAAGGGAATTACGAATATGGCTTTCCCTTCAAAGTGCTCCTAAGCAATAAACTGAAGGTCATTTTACTTTAAAATAGCTAATGCGAAAGATTTTATAAAATCGCTTGAAGGTCTGAGCTATATTCACAGCTGCATGCACCATAAATAAAGAAAAACGTCATAAAAAGTAGCAGTTACATAACGTTAACATTAAGAGCAGCGAATGCAGATGATAGGACTGCTCAGATTTTTGGACGGGCTTTGGCCTGTCAATCCCTCTTAAACTCGTTACTCTGATAAGCTGGACCAGAATATCGCGTCGTTTTCGAGAAAATCGGATTACCAGCGACCTTCGACCGTGCACTCAGCTAGAGCATGGCCAGACAAAAACTGGCGCGGTTTTTACCTAATGACTCTGAAGGTAGAAATCTGAGCAACTCTTTGAAGCCTTTCCGTACAGCAGAAATGCTCAAGCACTTTTTATGGGAGCATGCGACAAGAGCTATCATTTCTGTAAACCGACTGTATCTAAAGAACACCGTTTTTATGTGCAGAGCAAAACTTCTTCATCGTTATTACTAGTACTCTTGTTAAAGCATGTATTAAAGATTATTACTATGGTAGCGCTCAAAAAACAGAAATTCGAATATTTTGCTAAATATCTTTGTATTCTGCGATGTTTGTTCGTCAATTCGTCAACAACGACGGCCAAAAAGAAAATCTAATGCAAAATTCAGTGCTTAGAGATGGAACTGTTTCGGAATCGTCTGCACAGAAAGTGTCATCTCTCTCCACAGCCTCAGCTCATTTTGTTGGAAAGGTTTCCAGAGCTTAACACACAAGAAATGAATGGGGAAAATGTTTGTGTTGAAATACTTAATAGGAACAGAAGCTACTGAAGACGAGAGGTTGTCAGTTGAAGTTATTGAAGAAGGAAATAAAAAGCTTGACGATTTGTTTGTGAGGAAGAGAAAAGACAAAAGCATGAAGACAAGCGAAACAAGAAGCTGGTGATTGGATGTTTGCATCAGAAATGAGCTTTCTCTGCAGACAAAAAAACCTTCCAGAAAAAAAACTAATGTTCTGTCTAATGTTCCCACTTCCTCCGAATAATTAGAGACGTACAGAATGTTACAGGAGAAATCCAAAAAGTTGGACACTGTTTGCATGAATAACGCTTGCCATTTATTTTCGTAATCTCGAATCAAATAGACGTGTAATATTAAACAAACTGCGACCGAAAATTTGTTTCCATTGCGTTGAAGTTTTCGCAACCTCATACTGGCTGCGATTTTGGTCCGTTAGGAAATATCGGGACTTCAGATCCATATTTTTCACACGGTGTGGGATACGGTTTTCCAGACTGGGGGAGATATTCAGTTACTGGCAATGTAACTGTTCTATAAAGTTTATGAAGTCGGCGAATTTATATAAGGAGGAATATTATAGGCAATCAGGAAAGCAAGGCACCAATACAAGCATATGTTGTGACTACCGCCTGACAGAGCTGCTCGACTTAGACACGTCTTCACCATAAGCGAAAATACTATACTCGGCTGCTTTATCATAAGGCCCTTCACTCATTCATTTGAACAGATGACTGAGATTGAGGGGGGGGGGTCAAGAGGCACGTCGAATAGTAGAGGTTTTCGTGCAGCGAAGTTAGGCTCAACATCTGCAGAAAGCCGCTGGTTTAGAGGAAAACAAGCTTGACGAGTCTCAGTCCTCTAAACATTAGTTTTTACCTTGATGGGCGTACTAGAGCTCGTACGTCAGGTAAAGGTGTCCGGCACCTTTAGTGGTATTAGGTTGGAAAGAAAGTAATGAGCCTTTTTACCTACAATTTCTAAACAATTTTTCAAAAACGTACTGGAGGGTGGATCAGAGATAAGCACCGTCGGAGTTCACGACCCTCTGCCAACGTTCGGGTAGACTCTCGTTGCCGGCCTCCCAGAAGGAGGGGGGGGGGGGAAGGGAGGGGTGGGAGTTGAGGCCGACCTGACCTCTCTTCATCATTAAGGGAATAGTCTCCTTTCCTGAACCCCGCGAACCAGCGCTTCATCGTGGCGTAGGACGCAATGCCCTCGAGTTTGTGGTGAGCTGCCGTTGCGGAGTAGCCGTCGGTGAAGAGAAGTTGGAATTGTCCAAGATGAATTTTGTCGGGTACGAAGTTAGCCGACATACTAGGGAAAGACAACGATGAGTAATGATGACGCAGTTTCTGGGGATCCAGGAAGGAGTCCTCTGACCTACGACGAAATAGTTCCCTTCCTGCTCTTAGGAAGAACGTTATGAGTTTTTAAAGCTAGGGCTCATTTTCTTTACAACCTAATAGCTAAAATTCCTTATAAACCTCTCCACAACTTGTGCCTTAATATTAGTGCTTACCCTAGCTACAGAGTGCCAGTGAACTATGTACTGTCTTTTTCGCGGACTATGACCAGTGAGGTGGGCGTGGCAAGGCACCCGGCGGAATGCCACACCTGTCTATACCGATCGTCTGATTGGGCCAATACTCGCCGTTTAAATCAATTTGGACACGTGCGGCGTCTCATCGGATACCTGGTCCCGCCCACCTCACTGGTCATGGTCCGCGAAAAGTGAGTATCTGCGCTTAACTTTAGTACTGGGAACAGACGTTAGTTGGTGGGAGTCTACATGTACAATGGAATCAGTAAAACTTCCTCTTTTTAAAATACGACTTTCGGAACAATACACATTAAAAAGATATCGTCGTAAGATGTTTCTCATGAGCTTTGGGTTATAGTGCGAAGGAAGCTCGTGGTAGACATTTATGGAGAACGTTATTAAAATACACTAAAACGCTGCTCAACGCTAGATCGTGGAGCAAAGGAAATTTGATTGTGTATAATGAATTATCCGCACTTAGATGCAATAGTCCTGCAGCATTTTCACCAAAGAAGTTTTTCGTATTTCTTGTTCTTCAAAAATGGTCTTGTTGTCAACCCTGCAAGCAAATACATGCAAGAAGGGTTCCTACCATCATGGGTAGCACTGTTCTCAAAAATAAATATTCAGGCTCGACTCTGGCGCTTTCTTGTTGTAACTTCCACATCAAGCAGAGTGACATTTGTCTGATCAACAAAGAAAAGTGTAAAAGTGCGAAAGCGAGAAATATAATAGCTTACATTTGACCATTGTCTTTAACTATTTCGGTTTAAAAAGTCACCGCAAAACAGGATAGTTTATGCTTTTTCACTGGGGAAGGAAAGTACAGCTGTAAAGTGCGGCTTATAAACAACGCGTAGTTTATACACGAACCCCACATACGATACGGCTTCGTTCAGGAAATAAACAGTAGACCTTCTACTGCAGAACTACGCCTTTAACAGTTTATTCCTTTCGAAGTCGTCACAGCGATCAGCACCCTTCACTTCACCTATTAAGTTCGCCCATGCACTAACTAGGAACGACAGAAGAAAACCGTCAGATCTAAGGTGAGTATTTACTATTTAGTTCTACTTGTTGTTAGAACTCACTCCTACTAACAGTCGTGTCTGATCCTACACTCGTCCATCCTGAAAAAATCTTTTAATTTTGAAAATCTTCCCGTCACTTCACCTGGTGTCCAGAAAAAAGGAACGGTCGCACCATATTGAAACTCGTAAATGACCTTTATACTCCAAAAAAGGGAGAAATAACTTTGTTTTCTTTGTTTGTAGAAAGCTTCCTACTTTTTGAAATTTCCTAATCCATATTCCATCTGTCGTAAGAAACTAGCACATTTTGCAATCTCCCCTATTGTTCCCACAATAGAAAACCAACCCACCATTTTGAGTGCCTATATCTGTCTTGTGGCCCCTTTATAATCAAGACGGCCAAAATTAAACCCTCCAACCGTACACAGCGCTTTTTGCAAAAGGGAGTGCAGGAAGCAGGGAAAAGAACAGGAGAGAAACAAAACATACAACAAGTAAGAATCCAAATTCAGCTCAGTACAGTTCCCTTTACTCGAAAGCTTATCCCTTATTATTAAGGTTACCAAGAAGCTTTCTCCAGAATGGAAAAAACAACTTCTCTCCTACTCCTGCTAGGTTCTCGACCGACTAGCAACAACTCCATTCTGGTACCGCCTTCACCTCTCTACCATTTATGAACTTCACTGGTGCTGCGAACGTCACCACAGTACGCGATTTTACCCATCATACCTGTTCTGCTCCATTTGCAACCAATCTGACCACCCAAGAACTGTTGTACCCACTAGATTCTCGGGTGGTCGGGTTGGTTGCAAGTGTCATTACGCTCTACTGGACCCGTCACATGTGGAAGTAGACTTCGATGTAGTAAGGATAAGAAGAGGTGAAAAGTTACACTAGCAGGGTGCAGAGATAATAGTTTCGGGATGCAACATTAAAGAGGAGTAAAATGTGACGTGAATAGAACTCTGATATACTGAAAAAAGGGTGGCTGGCCTTATGGGTAGCACTTCTCTCACAAAAAAAGACAATCAGGCTCGACTCCGGCATGACCAGAAACAGATTAGGAAAGCGAGCGTCCAAGATAACCATGCAGTAGTTCTCGTTTTTAAACTCTTTGTTCTTTTTATTGTGCCTATTTATTATTTCACGCGATATTTGGCTTAATCATGTAGCTGCTTCCTGCTTAGTTATCCTACCCCAGATAAAGGCGTGGTTTAGCTAATGTTCTGTTATGACTACGGGTTTAAGCTCACAAGAATGTTCTTGTAGGGATTCATGTCCCGGGAATGATAAAAGGAAGAACCAGTTGAAAAACTTGATTATCATCCGTTCCATTTGCAAACTAAAACCTCTACGGAACAGCCGGCGTTACACTCCCATGTTTCTCTAATTTTGTTCGTTTAATCTTTTGTTGAATGCGCTATGGCAGCTATGCTGGTTCATCGTAGAATGGTCAGAATTGTTCCAAAGTGTAGCCCCATTTCATTTTGGTGCTGAGCTGCTAGCATATTCGAAGAGACCTCGACGTGCTTTGATTTTAGGCTTCTGAGACTCTCTTTCTCTAAGCTACCTAAATAAGCTAAAGATTAACGATACATTCGTTATTCACCAGTTACAGTTTGGGCAAGACTTTTGTGGTACGGTTCGTGGTATACAGTTTCCTTTAGTGCGTAGTTATATGCAGAGTGGCAAATCCATCTAATCCATAGTAATGAAAAACAGCAAATGAAGCATAAAATGAAATACAGCCGCAATGTAGGTGAAACAGGAAGGTATTCAAATCACATCTTCAACATCCAGATGCCGTAAAAACTAGCGCGGGAAAGACAAACGGTTGGGGCACTAAAATGGATAAGCAACTGTATACAACGAAGACAGTAGCTCGTTAACTGGATCTGCGATAATGTAATAAAGTGCTTGGCTGTCCAATTTTGTAGGTTTGACTGTCCTACTCTGACGTAAATACATCTATCAGTTTCCAATTTAGATCAATTCAGTTCAACGTTGTTTACACTGCCATTCTATCCAAGCTATTCATGATGCTAGATGCTGCGAAAGCTACTTGACCGAATATGCCTAATAAACTGTCAAAATGGAAAGTTTATTTGAGACCGTTTGCAAACTGAAATCCGAAAACCTGCCGCAGTCCTACGGATGCATTGTAAAATAGTAAAAGCTGTTAGAAAATGATTTTTAATAAAAGCGGCGCTAGTTTTGCGGCAGGAATTTAAATATTTAAGAAATCATATCAGCATTGTAAAGTGTAGATTCGCGTTAATGCAAGAACAAACGTAAAGCACGAATCACTAAAATGCTAAGCCTCTCTTTAAGTACTGGGCAGTGACAGTATTTGACAACGAACGTTTGGATTTTTATAGTAAACGACCGAACAAATTTCTATGGATCTTTCTTGCAGAGGTTTTACTTCCGATCTCTATTCTAGATTGTACTGTCCATCAACATCTTAATCTGGCGTCGTTTTTACTTGAGGAATGGAAAAAGATATCAAAGATTGGTACGAAATTCTTCTACATGTGAAAAACTTATCCATCTAATACGCACCAATCAAGGAAATTGCTGCAGGAAAGCATAGAAAATGCGTAAAACGAAGGCAAGTGAAAGCGTGGAAAAGATGATGAACTAGCGTAGCAGTGAACATCTTTTTAGCACTGCAGCATTCCACCGAAACAGAGAGAACGCGAAACGATGAGCTGCCACTAGCACTTAAGTCCTGTCATAAAATCCTCTTTCGTTCCTTTAGACCACTATAGACTAGATTTCTCTTGGATAATTCTGATAAAAAAAGTAGAAAAATTGCGGAGGAGGTGCTGCCTTGCTGCTAGAAGAGGCATCGGTTGAAACGAACCAGCTGTTATGTCCTAGCGGTCAGAGAAGGTGGTGAACCTGAGTCACACTAGCCTTCCTCAAGACAGGAACTAAATGGATAATCTCGTTAGTTACTAGAAATATTAAGAAATCGCACAGCTCAATGGATTTTATTTTCGTTAAGATCTTGTTGAAAAGAAAAGCAGTAATGCTCCCTAGTTATTTATACTGGCAACCATGGGTGAGCCGAAAACCAGTGAGATTTCGGAAGCTTCGGAAACGAATATAGCAGGCAGTTATGAAGACGGCAGGATTTTTGAGTTTTTATGTAAAAATTTTGGAAAGATTGTGCACTCCACATAGTTCATAGCAAAGGCATGAAGAGAACAAGGCTTACTAAAGCCAGAATAACACAATTTTCAGCCATGAAACTTCCAAAACCTCCAGATTCGCCCTCGTTCATATCATAATAATTTTGTCATGGTAAGAAAAGGTTCGAAGGTCTTGCAACTTTAGGTCACCCAACAATAGGTAAACGAAAAAATAAAGTAAACAGAAATATATAGATTTTGGCGAATTCAGACGAACTTTTTACAAAAACTGGTTATTCACCTGGGAGCGATTATCTCGCACGTGGAAACGTGATGACTCACACCGACACATCAAATTTTACTTGCGAATATTCGAAAGCAAGATACTAATTGATATGTGGATTGTGACTGGCATCCTCAGTATTAAAATGCAGACGATAATACCGACAATAGTGTTTCGCTGAAGTTTAAAGAGAATTTATTTGTGAAACCAGGAGAGATTACTCAAATAATCGAATAAAAGTCAAGATCACAGTAGCACATACAGTAGCTTGTCGGATAGTAGGTAAATAGGTTTAAAAAATGTAGACACCATGTGCTCATACTTATCACATGTATGTAGAAAAGTTGCTAAACAAAAGTCCACCATGGGTATGCTCTGGTATGGTAGCTATCCCCAACAGAAGCAGTGCAAGGAGATGTGAAGGTGAATAATGAGCTGAAGATTTTTTAAAAAAGGTTAAAGTCTTCCTTTAAGTTTTTGGAGGTTCAACGGTTAGGTGCGTCGGGGAGAAACGTGCGTAAGTGTGAGTGACAAAGTCTACGAGCATGACTGTATTACAGACCGAAAAATGAAGTGGACACGAGACCTATCGATCGGAGTACGATCGTTTCCGCTACGTCAACAAGGATTTGCTTTCAAATCCCCGAACAGATACGTTGTAGAACACTCGTGCAGCATTTGGGAGGCCTATATAAAGGCCAAACTTCAAAGACTATAAAAAGAGAACGAATGCGACGTTTGGTTTGCACCTGGCAAACGGAAAGTACAGGGTAACCACACTAAATAAACATGGCGATGCCGCTCAGTAGCCTCGTACAGGCGAAAAATCAAACTGCTTCATCATTCAGAAATTATTTATTAGAAATCAGAAGACACAATTAATGTGTTCCAAGTCAAATTTCTTGAAGTGCTCCCCCCTTCGCTCGAGATTTTGTAGTATATACATGCATATCTGCTCTAACTTTTGTAAACACACTAGTTAATAACTCAACTCAGTTCATTTCAACTTAACTATGCAGCGATTTAACTATGCAAAAAGCGCTGACCTAATAACTTCATAGATTAATCTGAAGAAAAAGCAAAATTTTAGATACAGGGGGAGGGGGTAAGAAGCATGAGCTGGAACAATGCGCACTGCCAAGAAATTTAAAGCTTAAACCTAACGCTGCTTTCCTGTAGGATTTCTTTACAGTCTTCTCCGCTAGGACAACCAGTTTCGTTCACTTCTTTTAAAATCGCTCCATCTGCAGCCAAGTGGCCAAACGAGTGTTTATTGCCCACCAACTCGTGGTGCACTGTTACATGATTCCAAGCATTGTGACACTGCTGAATATGTTGGTATCTAGAACGAAGAAAAAATACAAACATGGAGTATTCGCTTCTGTAAACGACAAGAGAAAATGAAAGTGAGTACAGTTTACTCACCATTCTGGCTCAATTGTGTAAAGCTCATGGAAACGAAAGAAACATATAGAGATCTAGTTCTATTCAGGGCGACAGCTCGCATGTTTGTTGTTTAAGTATTATAAAGAAAATGAATATTCAAGAAAAAGAATTAGGTATTCAAAACGGAATGCATTTAAAAAGAAGTGTCTTCTAAGAAACGTCAGAAACGTGGGAAAATTACCGAATCTGTGCAAATGATTCAGATTCTTTCCAGGCACTTACTCCGACTTAGACGAAGACGAATTACACTGTGACCATCGGAAACCAGCTAAGAAGGAAATAATCGGCACTCTTCATTTACTATTATAAAAAAGAACACTGAAAACTATGTTTTTACTGGGAACTATTACTCAAATGAGGAGATAAAATTATTTTATTTATTATTTTGTTGAATATGCATAAAAGTGTGCCTGACATGAAATGAAAGAATAGAACAGTACATGAAGGTTTTCGAGGATCTTTTTGGATTTGCCAATAGCTCATCTCATATTTTATTTCATCCTGCATAAGTGGTTGGCTCGAGGAAATAGCCTTATCTAGCACATAAAAATTTTCAAAATTCTTGCACATGCTTTGCTTTTCATAGAAGTTCTACGGTGAAAGCGTTTATTCGTTATTCCAAAAAAGCTTTCTTTCTCAGAAAACTAAGATATTATCTACGAAATACAGCTTTCATAAGGAAGAACATGCCACATAGAAAGAGGACTATCGCAGAGCCGCCACTAAAGCAAAAATATGGAAATAAAAGTGTAATCAGAAAAAGAATCCATCAATAACCTTTGTAAAGCACGGCGCTTATGAAGGATGTTTCATAATCCTTCGAAATTCTCGCGACGAAGACATAAAAAGAAGCAAAAGAATGAACAGCATTTATAGTCATTTATTACTTCGCTAAGAACGAGATCTGCTGTACGCGAGGAGGCTAACTTAGTCTACCGCTGGCAGTTGCTGTCAGAAGCTGAAAAAGAATGCGAATTCATTTATCAGAAATCTAAGACTGTTCGATAATGCGGAAGTAGACTCCAAATGGTGCTAAGGGAAACTGGTAGAACAGTTCTGATCATATGCTTATTGTGTGAAGGTGGAGAGAGGGAATTAGGCTCCCAGCCCCCTGACCGAGTGATGTTTTCCAGATATTTTATGCCTAACAGGCATGCCCTTAGCTCTGGACCACTTCGCGCCTGTAGAGGCCTCATCGGCCAGTCAGGCAAATATGAGCTATAATGAAATAAATAGCTGGGAACGGTAAAGTTGCTGAAAATCATGTCCAAAGACCCTCACATTTCGATCACATAAAGCTGTTATCTTTTTATTTTGTTTTTATCCTTTACTTTCGAAAAATATATTCGGTGGGAAAACCGCCGCTCAGTGAACGAATGAACTCGCTAGAATTCTTGTAATTGCTGCTACTTTGTTTGGTTAAATTGATACAGATGGTATTAATTCTCTTTGGATTCAAGTTCACCAAGTTCTCGAAAATCTCCGGAATTGAGCTGTTCGAAATACTATTGCTATTACAATGAAGGACACTAAAGAGGACATATCAGCTGACTTATTCTTGAGTTTATGGGACAAAAAGAAACCTTTGCGGTACTAGTCGTACTAGGGATGATTAATGCTTAATGAGGAAGGTGCCTTAGGAAAAAAAACACCAAGGTTTAAATGATTGGACAAGCTCCTCACTTTTCAATCAACCGCTTTTTTATAGAGTTTTGTTCAAAAGAATGCAAATTTTGCGTTACCGTACTCGAAAGGATGCACTTTTTTTTGAAAGGGGCTTGCAAGTACTCTCTGTAAGCGTGTGTAATAGTAATAATAATTAATCGTGTAGTAATCATTCGGCAAAGGAATCGTGAGGCTGTATTGCATGTATATTGGATTTAGCGATTTCTGCTTAGAGTATTAAAATACACATTTCCGTCTTTCAGTACTCTAGACAGAAATCGCTAAATCCGGTAACATATTTCGTCCGATATCTTGTCCTTTATTTCTACTGTTCACATAAGTGCAGTAGATTAAATTCTCTGAGCGGCGATTTTTTCGTAACTTTTACTAAATTCTTCTTTCTTGAATGAAAACCTCATGTAGCGCAAATTTAGAAGTCATTACAGCAAGTTTTTAGCAACTCTATAAACCTTTTTTCAAATGTTTATTTTACTGTATGAATTTTCACAAAATTTTTCAGTTTTTTTTTGTTCCGTCCTATTTACCAGACAGGCTGGCCGATGAGTTCTGAATAGGCGCGAAGTGACCTGGAGTTAAAGGTATCTTTGCAGGGCATGAAATGTCTGGAGGGCATTCCTCCCTTAGGGTACTAGGAGCCTAATTTTGCACCGTCGTAGAAGGTGTGAAGGAGATAGGCAATATAGCTGGCAATATAGCTAGCAATATAGTTATAGCAATATAGCTGTAACGTTCGAGTAACTGAATAATCGAATAATTAAACTATTTGGGGCTATAAGTAATGTTCGTATGCACGTTTTAAACTGCAACTGTGGTATACAGGATTAGCTGCGAATCGGTACTGGTATAGCGACTTATTCGATTATTCGAATAATTCGAATAAATGGCCGAGTTTCTTCATCTTTATCATTATCTTTGAACCATGTGAAACAATACAATAATGATACACCTCATCATAAAGTAATCATTCAAAACCACTGCAAATTTATGAAAAACTTATTATTTTCGAGAAATTCTTCAATAACCTTTAGAAAGGAGGAAATTTTTATCGGTGTGACGTATTTCTTACTAAGCGATAAATATTCGGATCCAGCCCCGTTCACAAAGTAGTAACGCCTTGTAGCTGTTCTGGGAACAGCAGATCCAGTTTTGATTATTGGTCCTCCAGTTGTAGAATCTAAAAAGGTGAAAAAATCGGTTTTGTTCAATCCTACATTGCCATATAGTATTTTGTGCACCATAATAAGATCGTTTTTCACTCTTCTTTTATAAACGGATAGGAGTCCCAATTCCTTATTTCTGACAGTAGCATTAGGGATAAGGTTATAGTTAATACCTCGTTTTCTGAGGCAAAACATACGTGTAAAGCTGTTTTGAACTTTTTCAAGCTTCGCAAATGAAAAGCTTTCCCTAAGAACCACCTAGTTTTTGTTTCTCTCCAAAACTAGGTGGTTCTTTACCGGATATAAAGAATTTTCCACTTTGTTGTAAATTATTATTACAGAGAAGTCACGAAATTATTTCGTATGTCTCGAGTATCAATTATCATTTTTTCTTAGAGGAAGCTTTATTCGAAATTATTCGAATATTCGGTAATTACAACTATAATAGGTAAATGGCTTGATAATTCAATTCTTCTCATGATTTCTGCATAAGTTCAAGCTCGAATGGACGGTACATTCCATAGTTCAGTGCAAATTTGACATCGTTTTAGAACAATGTTGTCACGTGACTTGTTCAACTACTTTAGTGTGAATTGTATCAAGGTCAGTTTAAGGTCAATTTCGGCAAGTCATGACTGCATATTCATCATCTGCAGAACTGTAATGCGCAAAACTCATGATTCATCGTGTGAATAAGAAGAGCTGCGTATTGCAGTTCTGGCATATTTCCTAGAAATGTACGAAATACGCGTGACTTCAGCTGGCAGTCATGAAAGGGTAGAATAGTACTTGAGTACAATTCTTTGTTTCGTAAACTTGTTCCTCTCTTCAGGTCTGCTGCTACGCAAGTAATAGAGGTAGTCTTCACACGCATATAACTACAGGTCTGTGAAAAAACGTGGCCTAGAGAAGACTTTTAGAGCTTCTAAAGTTTACCTAAATTTTATCAGTAATAGTTCTTCATATTCTCGCCACGTCTCTAGAGAAGTGCTCAAGATGGGGTATCATCTCCCCTTTTT
The DNA here is from genome assembly GCA_000797555.1 of Oesophagostomum dentatum. Lineage (NCBI taxonomy): Eukaryota > Metazoa > Nematoda > Chromadorea > Rhabditida > Strongylidae > Oesophagostomum > Oesophagostomum dentatum. The sequence goes on along the minus strand of KN549200.1, from coordinate 543,639 downwards.
GTTTAACACTGATACCAATAATTTACCTCTTGCTGTTCTTGGATCCGATATTCGCTGTTGTTTTTGCTGAAGACTTCAAACTTTGTACGACCATAGAAGTCAGCAGAGGCAACGAACGTTTTCCACCTGCTATAGATGCAGTTTCTGGTTGGACTTATATTTGGCCTTTGCGGCTGTCGGACGAGAAAACTAACATATTGCATTTAGGAGGAAAAAACCTTTATTTTCAATAGCATTATATCACCGATCCCGACAGTGCAAGTGAGGTTGGGATTAAGTTACCCGATAAGGAAAAATCTTTCCTCTGATCTCATTGTAGAATGATTACAAAAGGGGTAGTGCTATGGTGCATAGGATTTCCCGTGCTTTCACCACCAGGGACCCCGTTGTACTCCCGAATCCTTCAAGGCTTACCTTAAGCCTCTAATCAGTTATGGTACTGTTCTGCTTACTCCTTTCGTGCGTGGTGTTCTTGCTTGCCCCGGTTCGGTACAAAATAGTTTCACAGCTGAACTAATGACTCGCGTAATAGACTTTCTTTACAAAGCATCCCCGCAATCGCCGCAAGAAATGCTAACTCTGAATGGGCACTGTTAGCATTGAGAAGCATAAGGTTTGATTTAGTTAATTTCTATAGTATTGTCGGGCTGACCCGCTTAAAAATAAATGACTTTTTCCGTCTACAGCAGCAAAAAAAACCAGTGGCGAACATTTATCCCTACAACTGCAACAAATCTGAGCCATCACTTTCTAACTATCCGAGCTGCTAAGGAGTTTATTAAAATTGTCAAAAAAATTAATAACAGTAAAATTTTCTGCCTTTCTGAGGTTACTTGATAAGTTTTGTCATTCGAATTAACTATTCCTACTATCTCACCTTCATGAATTGCTCATTTTCATCGTATTTTATTGCAGCTCGTTTCGAAATTGTTCGTCTGTTCGTTTTACGTGTTGCACATAGTTTGTCCATGTAATAAATGAATATATACATGTTATATACATTTATATATACCTGCTCACTGTTATCACGTAAAACTACAATTACACATATAAAAGTGTTCCAAGTAGTCTTAAGAGGCTTTGTTTGTGGGCTAAGAACAACGGAACAATGGCAAAATTTCCAGCGTAGTTCAATTGGAAAAAATTCAATGATACTTGTCGAAGCTAAGCTCTTAAATGACCTCAAAGAAAGACCAGCTTTACAGTCAATGACTCGCTCTTGTTGCTGTTTTTCGATCGGAAGCCTCGACACTTGAGCTAGTTCGCTCCAGAAGGAGAAGCATGGAAAAGAGCATGAAAAGCTTATTCAAGAAAGCACTGCACCTTTTCATCTGCTGCATGTAATCCAAATGTAAAGCTCAGGTTTTTAATTTTGTTTACTCTCTATTGTTAGATGCTAGTTGACGTCGGTCCAAACTATTATTTTTGCTTGTTCGATTCTGTTCAAGCATCAGACCAGTAGTGATACAGCAGTTTCTTCTTGTCCGCATTACAACGTAGTTGAAATGTTACGGTAAAGTCAGTCGTGTAAATGCACAGAGGGAGTTCCTAATGAAAAACGTTGCTATAAAGGATCTAAAGAAGTTCTCGTGCAGAGGAACTCAGAGAAGGCAGTCAAAATTTGACTTCTGCTCTCACTCAGCTGTTCAAGAAATTGCTTATACCTGTCAGTAAAAAGTTAGAGGGAGCAAATCCGTTCAAGACCTCCCCTCTCAGCTTTTGCGGCGATGATTAAACTTTGATACTCTTCTCTTAACTTCTTGAAGGCAGATTTCACATACATAATTTAAAACCTATTCTACGCTTCTTATGAGGATGTGTATTTCTCTTTTAAATCATATCTAAAATATGCAAATGTTTCTTGTAAGATAAGCATGACGCTGTAAATGCTGATTACCCAAGGTTTGTCACGCAAAACCACGTAGCATTAACACTGGGTGACGGACTTATAGGCCTGGAATATTGGGCTCTATTTTGCTAAGGTTTGTTTCAGATATCTGCACAAATTGCTATTTCCTTCTGCTGTGTGCACGTAACATTCTTAACGGTTATGCTGTGTTGTGAACAGTGATCCCTATTATTATAGCCTCGTGATTCACCCATTTTATCTGAAAACTCTTAACAAAGGTTGGACGTTCTTGTGTAAAGCTTTGCAAACGGTACTGTACGTAATCTGCATTGTAAGTATGCTCAGTTAGCGGCGATGCGATTCGCCAGGCGATGCGGCGCGGTTACGTCGCAGGGGGTACAATGTAGCCCTTAAGTTCTAAAACTTATAGTTAGTAGGAGGAGGACTCAATTTTGAGAGCTTGTGAGAAGTCGTGCAAGGCAGTAGCTGCGCCGGTTGAATATTCAGCACCCATGCCGGAAGGGAATTCACTGGTTCATCATAGTCGATAGCCTGCCTTCAAGTGGCCGTATTAGGAAACGGCCTGATTTGAAGCAGACGTAGCCCAGTAGTATTTTAAAATCTTATAAACTAACTATTTCGGAAACCTTGGCGCGGATATTAGTTGACTGCATATTTGAATTTTTAGACATCAGGCTGGTATAGCACATGACGTACAAAACTCCTAAAGAGGAAATCTCAGAAGCACCGCATAATTTATGTTACAAGCTAAATTATTTCGGAATACGGGCATAAACCTCCAAAGATCGTTTTTTTGTTCTTTGTGCTAGTTTTCGCTTCATTTAAGGCCATTTTGAAACACGAAGGCGACGGACAGACCCATTCGTGTTGTTGAAGGTCTGCCTAGCGTTGTCAGTGGAGATGATCTCCTAGGCGGTATCTGCTGTCGTGTACTCTGCTGCACTTTGTTCAAAGATTTTTTTGAACTAAGCAACATTTGCCGGATAACCTAAAAGATCGGTCATGCAAGGATAGAGCGCTCAGACTGAACGCTGCAGACGAATATGCTCTAAAATGATCAATCCTGATGTATGAAAAAGCGATATTAATTTGAAAAACGCTCGGAATTTTTGAATTTTCGTCAAAACCCGTGTATTGGTTTATTTATTTATTTAAAAAATCGTGATAAAAATGAACAACAGTTACACGGCACACGAAGGTAATAGGCTAATTTGTGAATAAGAAAACAAACTCTCCTACACAGAAAAAGCATGCATTTTATGCAAATGAAAATTAGTTCGCCGACGTTATATTTCTAGATATACGATAGATATTGCCTTCATTCATTGCTAAAAAATCCCTATACTTTTCATAATTGTATTTACATTGTTGCGGAGCATCACTAAGGTTTTGGTATAAGGACGGGTCTACCAGTCGTTTTGATAGGCTGGGATAATAATCTTGAAAGAGTGTTGAAACTAACTTAGCAGCAGGAGGACCTTGGTGGTCTCGAGTGCAGATAGCACAAAAACTGCGAGGCACTATTCTGGCTTTGGAAACGACGAATCGGTAAAAGCGCTATGCCAAACCAAAAGTAAGGGTTAAGCAATCTGAGGCAAATAGCTGCTTAAAGGTTTGATTACAGGATACCCAGGCACGAGGAAAGAATCTCGACGTTTTCTGACTGCTGCTCCCTCTTCACGCGTATTCACCAAATTAGCGCAGCAGAAAGGATGCACAGATGCTCTTTTCATAAAAATTCCAGAAGTTTTCGCCAATTATTCTTCTCTTCTATGCGCCATCCTATGCCTAAGAGTGCACTGAAAACAAAAACAACCCAATATAGTATTTTCAAAATTCTTCAGACTTTAGAAATTTAATAGCACGTACACTAGATGGATGATATTCGATGGAACTTTAGTAATCAGCGAAAAAAAAACTCGAAGAAGCACAGAAACAATTTTAAAAAATACGACTTATTAACTGCGCCAGATTCTTTTCTTCTGTTAGAGATGCATCTATCTCAGAACATCTGCTTTGCAAGAGTAAGACCCTAGAATTAGCGAAAACAAAAGAAGTCCTGCACTAGTTAGCTTTTTTTGGAACTGTCACCTAGTCGGTATCTAACAAAGGAACTGCCGCTGTGGATCCTCAAACGTACGAAGATGTGTGACTGATGTATGAGGATATAAAGAAGTTAATGTATAGCCAAAAGTAGAAAACGCCTTACAACTTTCTTGGAGTTTCTGGTCTGGGCCGTCTACGAGCTTGCAAATCCTTATCTTTCCACTCAAAATTCAGTGCTTGTTTTTTCTGATTTTAGTAGAGAGTTTCGTTAAGAACTTCTACTTCGTTTCCTACCTTTGTTTTTCTCTAGATGATTTGCTTTTATCT
>KN549200.1:468719-500302 GCA_000797555.1 Oesophagostomum dentatum | reverse complement strand
TTTATTTGACTAATTCTGTGTGCTTATCTATGATCACTCAGTTTTCACATACGTCCTTTTCTTCTATCTTTCACTTCCTTCGCGTCAGAAATTAACTTTCCCAGGAAAATGCTGTCTTGCTGATTTCTACTTGATAACTTTTAACCAGAAGTGCTATCCCTTGTATCTGAGCTTACTTATCAATTATATTCGTTGCTAGTTTGCTTTATACGCGACGTACTTCTGAATGGCATTATTAATTACTCTCTAATATTTCAAGGCAAAATTTACGTCGAACTTGATTCTGTTTTGCTCCTACCTGCTTAACATTAGACTGGCTATCAAAATAAATAAATAAAACATTGTTATTCACTGTAAACGCTGTGAAACTGGTAGAACTAGTGGAGTACTAGATTCTATACTCCGCATCTGAAACAGTGATCTACGTTCAATATTTACCTTTCTTACAACAGCTACTGATCCGAGGTTATTTCTCTTGTTACATCTCAACGTAAATTTCCGAGGTTTATTATAATAGTAGCCCTTAGTTCCACATCTTTTCCTTTCTCGGAGTCTTCAGTGACCTAAACTGTATTTCCCGTTCTCGCTCCAGCTCAAGAATCTCTAACTGCCATACCTGTTTCAGTTTTTTGAAATTTATTTTTGTATTGAGGAGTAAGATACGGGGTAGAACTTTATAAAAATCAACTGTCTTCTTTAAAGGAACTATACAAGAGCATTTTCTTCGAGAAGTCGGAGCGCTAAGTTTTACTGTTTAGGCCACTATCTCTCAAATCTTTAATATCAACTTTGAAGAAGGTAGAACTTACAGCTGTCTCTTCTTACTTGCTGTAACCTCTTGCAAAATTTAGGTATTTAGTCCTAAAATAACATGTTTGGATGTTACTCCGTATGCGGGGAGTGTTTTCATTCATTGCTACTCGTTGAGGTCTTGAGTTCATTTTTTTCTACTGCATCCTTATAGGCGGAAGGGAACTTCATAAAACTTTAGCAGGATATGAAAAATGGAGGCGATTTAAAGGCACAACCTCACCTCGTTCTAGTGTTTGAGGTTTTCCTGTAGCCAGGTCCGTCTTGTATACCTAAGCCACATAGAATTAAATCAGAAAAACAGGCAGGAAAACCAGTTGCTGAAGTCTGAACTAAAGCAGTCCTGTACGCACTGTCCTACCACAACTGCTCCCTGAGATCGTAGTTGCCCCAAGCATGTTACTGACCTAGCATACTATGAAAAATTCAATTTCCATCCCAGAACTCTTCAAAATGCATGCCTGGGTAGAAATAGCAATGTTTTCCGTTTTGATCTAAGCACGTCGATCAATCTCGCCTGAAAACTATTGCAAGCTAAGTGCCTTTTGTGAGGTGAATCGATCACGATTTGAAGGTCAGAAACAGGCCCTCGGAAATACCAAAAAAGAAGGGATTTCCACTTTTTAGTAGCGAGATTTTCTGCATTTTCAGCCTTCAATCTGTATACTTTTGGCGGTATCTCAGCAACGACATAAGCTGGAACGGTGCCTTTAAAGGCAGCACCCGCGCTCAGAACGCTTCTGGAGTTCACGATAGATTTCAAAAGAGAAACTCAAAAACGGGTTACGTCTAAATTTCTGGACACAGGAGCCATTTCTGACAGAGAATCTCGCTCCAGAGGACTCGTCTGCGATTTCGCGGATGTTGTCCATTTGACGTTGCACACTAGGTAAAGCGCTATCACCACTGGGTATGAGTTGATCTGCAAGACTTTTCCATATCCTCGCGCTTGAAGCTTTAGGCGACTCCAGCATAAGCCGCGCGACGAAATGGAAAACTCGTCCACTAAATTGCGGATGAGCCTTCTAGAGCGATTTTCTCGGTCAGGAACGATTTTTAAGCCGAGAAATTTCAAGCTCTACCATTTTGAGTTTCTCTTTCGGAATCCTTCGAGAAATCAGGAGGCGTTCTTATCGTAGGTGCTATGCACAAGAGAAAGGCTTCTAAAAGTTGTCAGCTAAGAGAGCCGCCTAGCTGCTAAGGGATGGCTAGTTATATACCATAGATTTTGCACATTACTGCATTTTCTGTCTTTTGCTCATAATATGGGCATGGTTCCGCTTCTGTAAAGTGTCGATCAGATGCGCAGGAACCTTGTATCTTTCTTGCGTTTTCTACTCAATTTAACTTTATGCTGTACTATGCTTGCCAACGTTGCAAAAACAACAGCTTGCCATACTGAACCACTAAAAATAGTGAAGAATCATGCAACAGGCCACGTACAGAGCGTGCCACATACTGAGAACAATCGGAGGTGCACAGCCAGAACACTCCTTATAAATGGCTTCGTCTATCGCAGGCTTACACAGCAAGCTTCCGTGCCCATTCGAGGCTAACTTCTTTACAGACCAATTCGCCTTCACCGCTGCTAACTTATTCATAAGGTCCGCTGTACAGCTGCACGCTTCTAAAATATTCGTACTTTGCCACCAACGGCGATTTCAAGAGAGTGGGTAGAAGAACTCTTTTGAAGAACCCACTTTTGCATAGAAATTCAGTGCATAGTAGTTAACAGCTTCCACTGCAGCGTAATTTCTTTGCTATATAGCTGTGCCTTTCTACCCTTTTCTTTCTTATTTCCTCTGGCAACCTAGGCAGTGTAAGTCTGCAAAGCGCTTCGGACAGTAACCTTAGCCATTTTTTCAAACTTTATTTACTCCTAATTCTTTACAAATAACTTCTTAAGATGGGCTGTTCGTGGCCTCAGTTTAGGAAGTTTAGGCTGGCATCTAAATTCCATAGTTTGCTCGTTGCCTCACACTCAACCAACGTCTATCTTCTAAAAATAATTTGGTTTGACTTGCCCACCCTTTGTTACAACTGTCCATAAGCTTTTCCCTTTTCTGGTACAGAAAAATTGCATTCAAATTTAGCGATTATTACTAAGGACACCGTCGCAGAAAGATTACGAACCTCAACCTGGACCTTGTTCACTAGGGCTTAGTAAATGTTCGTAACCGTTCAGAGATGCGCCTATCACACGCCTATTTCTGCCACAGGTACAAAATCTCTTGTTCTGTTTTAGACAGCACTGATAGTTCATTTACAGGATTAAGCATCCACAGAAGACTCCACGAAGTTATTTCTTCATGTAGACTGCCATCTTTTAGGCAAAATTTAAAACTATCGTTTCTCCAAACGTTGCCAATGTTACCATAGTTAAACGATCTATACGATATGTTTAAAATAAACCGTCGAAGAGCTGAAATAGCAGTGAAAAGAGTAAAAAAGACAAACTAATGAGACTTGGCAAACGGCTTTAGAGTACATTTACTGACCGTGATAGCACGAACAGTCTTCGCAAATAGGTAATTATATATTCCCTACTATTCCTGCCTTGAATATGTGTTTGCCAAGTGTTCTGTGACACTAAGTTACATGACTTCTCTTTCACATCCTCATCTTTGAATCATTTCCGTTATTCCCAATCTTTTGGTAGTGTCGTAATGTTTCGCAAGGTATTTTACTTGTAATGTATGCGCAGAGTTTTTCAATTTAACGGCTGGACTTTTTTTTTATTCTAAACAAGATTATCCCTTTGTATCTGTCAGATAAGCTTAACCAGCGATAACTTGTTTCTGCCCCTCTTTTTCGGAACAAATGCGCTCAATTGCTTCTTGAATGTTTGTTTCTAATGGCCACGATTGACGCCAACAAGTTTGTCCTATTTTACGATTGTATACAAGTTCCCCTCGCTTCAGCACAGCGTGTGCCCCACTTGCTCAAGTTCTCACGAGTTTCTGTTGTTGGGCCACTTGAAGACTTCTTCCTCTTATCCACTATCCTAATGGCATACTACGAGCGTCGCTAAGCCAAACTTTCAACCCACTCAGAATACCAAAGAAGGAAAGCGAACTCTGCTCTAAAGTACTACTGCAGAGCGCTGATCGATGAGCAAAGTGCATTTTCGAAACTGGACGAGTTATGGAGAGGTAATGATGCGCGTATGGTTATGATTGCTGCCTTTTCTTCAAAAAATTCTGCTGAAAAAGCTAGTTTCGAACATTAGCTATGAGACAGCAAGGATCGTACGAGATAATGTGGTTTTTTGCCGGCTCGCGAAATGATTGAGGAAGTGCATTCACGTTTTGGGATCCGACCCAGTTTAACCAACGATCGTTAAATGCGAAGGTTTGTTTTGTAAACGGGGCAATTAATCGATCAGTGTCACTCATATTCTATCGAGTTCCTATACCTGTAACATTCTCAGGACAAAAACTAAAGGATTAGCATCCCCTCATTGAGTACACGATTAATTTAATGAAGATTTTTCGAAATCAAAGTGCATTAAATATTTGAATTTGATTCGCTTCGGAAGCTATGCTCACCAAATTTAGTTTTTATTGCTTGTCTCGTGCACTATATATAATAAGACATCAGTTTTGAGTTTTGGGTTTTTTTTTGCTAAATACCATTTGACTTTTGTTTGCGTTCAGTTGCACTTTTTCGCCCGTTCCTTTTGTGCATAATAATAGCATTCCTTTCTCTCATGTTTTTAAACTTTTCACCTCTTCATTGCAGAGTTTCGTTAGATACAACCCAATGAGATATAACCATATGTGACTAGGGACTATGTAAATACCAATAATAAATTATGTAAAGCTACCTAAACGAGTAACTGTGCTATCTCTGCTACCTCCAGTTGCCTGTGCGGACTTTCCTTGTATTCCATGCTCTACGAATTTGTTTTGAAAAACTTTATGAACTTTAGAAAATGTTTTATCATTTTCAGACAGAGGTTTTGATCTAAAATTTCTTCCACATTAGGGTAATCTATTTCATGAACCTTTGAATAAGTGCATCATGTGTTTCGTAGTGTTGAAAATTGTCACAAGTATTTTTTTTTCGTAAGGATGGAGACAATGGTTTGGGTTTTCCTGAGAACCACTGTTGGGTTTTTGAGATTTTGACCCATCACACAGAACCGTTCATTCATTTATTATGTCTTGGGTACAGAATATGGCAAACCTCATTAGAATACTGGTAACTTAGAAAACTTTCTCCAGACAATGCAGGAGAGGGGTTGAAAATAATTATGCGACTCTACAGAATACATCTTACTTCATTATATCACGAGGTTCAATTTACTTTTTTCTACGAAACGATGAAAACGATGTTCATAAGCTTTGGTATGAAATTCATTTGCAGCCGAAATCCATATTCTATAGAACATACTGCACTAGAAACAATTTCTAAAATTTCTAATTCTAAAACTCCTAAAATTCTAAAACGAATAAGTTTTAAACTAGCGGAGCCCCCCAGACCTCGAAAATGACAAGAAGTAAGCTTCTACTTTTGGAATCCTTCCACCATATTTTTCTCAGAGATACCTTAGAATGCTTTGAAGCTGCTGAAATACGAGTTCAAAGAGCATGACCATTAAATGGTCCTCATTATTCTACATCTGCGAACCGCCGATTACCTAATTTGCTTCCCTCTTTCCTCATCAAATGAATTGTTCGCCGCCAAAAACGCAATGCTCGCTGAGTCAGCTACCTTCTAAATACATGCATGACCCGTGGCACACTCGTGCCCTTTCTCCCCTTTCAACTCTGTCCTTAGTGCCCTCTGAACTGCTGGAAGAACCGCTTCTTCTGCAAGTTTATCAAAAACTGAAGCACACACATTGTAATTAACATACCGCATTTCGCCAACTAGCACTTAACCAATGAGCCGTTCCACTATGCTAAATATATGTGCGCCTTACCCGTCTTGCATCTTTCGAGATGACATTTTTCTCCTTGGCTCTCTATGTGTTCACAAGCTCTCATCATTTTGCATTTTCAGAAACGCCGTTAAATAGCTTCTCATCGATTAAAGTTTGTCGATCCTCTTGAAGAACAACTTTACGAATCTCTGCTTTTTTTTCTTTTCTCGAAGCAATATCAGATAGCCTTTCTCAGTTCTTTTTCGCTGCTCTGATGGCATCAAAGTAGACGAATTTGAATGGTCTTTCTTGTATAAATGAAATCATTCAGTGTTATAACGTAAAGCAGCTGGATACGCATGTTTGAACATGCTGACCTTCTCGCTGCATGCTCGTGACATTTAGACGTGCAACATTTGTCGTGTCAGACACTATTTTGAGATGAAACAACCTTCAGACGAGCTTTTTTGTGTAGACAAGGCGCCCCGGGCACGCGTCAGAAGAGCGGCTCTGCTATTTGCGGCAATGTTTTCATCTTTTTTTCTTGTATACCTATTTTATCACGAATAAATGTTACGGATTTCTCGCATACCTCTATTTTCGTGTATGTTCTGCGACCATTCAACAGCTACCGAAAATTTTACCTGCGAACTTTCATGCGTACACAACTCGCTTTGGCTCAGAATGTCCACGCTTTCAGGATTTGCGCAAAGGATTCAATTTCAACGAGGATTCCTTTTTTATCTCTGTTTGAGCTCTGGACTCGCTCGACAAGAAGTCGCTTGTTACATATTTATTTGTTTCATGCACTGTACATGTGGACTTTACCATTTGAGACAATTCCCGACATGACGCAGGTATGGACCAAAACTGGTCCAAAAATTATTTTCGTCATAGTAGTGGTTTTCGAAATCACTCGAAAATTCGAAATTGCAAAGCATAGTATAACATTTTTCAATCCCGAATGACTCCTTTCCTGTTTGCGCATAGGTATTTTAGCTTCGGAAATACGTCATATCCAAATCTAGCCATGCTGATTAGGAAAAAAAATGCTAGATGGTTCGAAATTTTCTCAGTAGAGTCGTGGCTCAGCCAACTCCATTTGCAGCTAGTAAACAAATTAATACGTATTAAAAATCCTAACCATGTGTCACTAATTTTCGAATTAACTTTTTTAAATAAGAATTTGAGAGGAAATCTCCGTTCTTTTTGTCTCTGCCCTCGATATCACGCTACCAATGTCGCTTCTCTCTTGACAGAGAGCCAAGACGTGATATAAGAACGCAATTCTGCATTTAGAGCGCCTTCATGAATATTCATTTCCAAGCGGCTAGACTATATTTAGTTTAACAATTATGTCTTCTGTCGAACAGTTATAATATTTCGCTTAAACGTTGGCTTTTAAATTTCCAAATTTGTTATTTTATCTAAAAACCCAAAAGTGACGACTGTAAATACTCGTACTCTTGATTTTCCAGGATATCTAATGTTCGGTTCAGAGCGTTCATTTCCCTTTCTTCGATGTGTTTGGTCGTGTTATGCTGTTTTAAAGAGGGACACGAGCAACTGAAGCATCTCACGGTCCTACTCATCGCAGTGTTTTTCTCGCAATAACAGTTTTCCCATCACCTCTTTCACTCTTTGAACGGCGGCCACTTCTTAGAAGAACAGGGTTTATTTTCTGGCGTTGATAGCTCAGAATCGTTTTTCTTCCATGTGGAATACATTCAGATAAGAGCCGCATTTGAAAACCTTTCGCTTATGCTTGCTCCGGTCCCTCGCCTGCCTTCTGCGTTATCGCGTAAACTCCATGTGTAGTCTATCTCGTTGACCTAGCCCTGTAGTGACCATTGCCGGGCATTTCTTTTCTTCTTAATAAGTCAGAATAATCAAAATTACTCCGTTTCTCTGTAGAAACGAAATATTTTTTTCTTTTCAATCCATGCTGACAGCACTATTGTGAGCTTTTAGTGTTTGAAATTTTTAAAATTTTTTAAAACCCTCTCAGTCAGCTTGAAATAGGCTGCTGGAACCGCCCTGAGGGTATAACTCTGTGTGGTTGACTAGAAACGTACTGGACTAACTTAGTAGTGATTGCGCAAAATAAAGAAAAAGGACTGTCTTATATCTGTCTGTAAAATATAGTCGTCTTAAATCAAGTAGCATTCACCGTTCCATAGTGTATAGTCACTTTATCTCCACCTCTTCATTACTGCAGTCATCACTTCAAGACATCCCTTCTCTTATCAGGTTGAGTCGACTTAGCTTGCTCGATTGTTAATAAGTTAAATGCAAAGTTTTACTCTGTATAAACAGATTTAATTAATTCGTAAGTCATTTCAACAGGTGAAGCTCCACCTTACGTTACCCTTACGTTACTTGCTTTCCTCACTTTAATTTTTGTCATATTGTGTAACCACTGAGTTCTTCTTTTAACTAAAAAGTACACATGAAAATATTTTTTCATGTTGTCATGAAGAAAAATAGAACGATATTTCATGACTTTCCCGGAATTCTCTTCGTTGCAGCTAGTTTCAAAAAGCATGTATACTTAGCCTACGTAAAAGTACATACACACAGCATTATAGAGTGAGAGAAACAAGCAGGTAAATTTACATAGCGGCAGTAAAACCTGTTTACACCATGACTGCATTTGCTCACCTTCTTGAAACTAACTTGTTCGTTAGGAAGAACCGAAAAACCGTAGTACGCAGAAGTTCTCATTCGTGCTAGACTGCGAAAGCGCAGGGGTTAAGGGTTAAGTGTTCTCGCTCCGAAATGAACAAGCTCTCTGTTCTACGGAAAAAAAGACAGCAAGACTTTATGCTATCATAGTTTCACAAGAAAATGAAAGCCTAATCCAGCAGTGGCGGGTGAGGGAGTACAGCACAAACATGCGAAAACTATATACTATGGCAAATTAAGAGGATTTTCTTTTCCATGTTCACTTCATTTTTGCCTTTTTTGCACCATACCTATGTTAGCGACATGTTTTTTTTGCTAGCAGTTTGGATCCCAAGACTATTTGTAACAAGAATATTCAAGACCAGTATTGTTCATTGCTACATCTACATAAGAGTACAATGATTTAGAAAAGTACTCCTAGGCATTGCTGCATTGTCGTACATTCACGATAGAGAGAGCAAATATGACTGGCAAGGTTGCCTTAAAATCTGGGTGACTTCGTCACCATACTGAAAGTTGGCCTTGCTCTCTCGAAGTTCTGCTTTGATTATTTTTGTGATTTCATCTTTAGCTAACTGCTATGTTATGATGCTCATTTCGAAAACACCGCAAAATATTCAAAACCTTGGAAAAATATATTATGTATATATTATTTATATTATTATATAATTTTTTATTACTTTTTTATACTACTGCATGTATATATAATTGACTTTTATGTGGAAGTACAGCAAAGTAGAAGATGTCGAGAAATTAGGAGTAGGCGAGATAAAGTTGCAGTTTTCTCCAGTGCAGACGTTGAACGGCAGCACTATTCTTTATCGTTATTTGTAGTGAAATTTATTATAATGAATCCTACAAAACCGTACATTTTGCAAACATGATCTTCTATGCAAAATTCAAAAATTTTATCGATTCCATTGAAAATTTTATCCGAGATGGAGGTTAGACAAGGAAGAAGAGCATAGCCAGCGTAATCCATGTTAGTCAATACAGCATTAGACTTAGGTCACAACTCTTTTAGATGATGCCTCAGGCGAACAATGGAGATCATTCTCGTCACTCAGCTCTTCCCTGTAATCCGTTCTCGACATCTTGTTTTCCATATAGAACAACAGCTATCGTCGCTCTCATCTGGCGTGGCCCATATTTTCGTCGTTGTGCTTTCGAGGAGATTCTGTTCCAGTTCCTGATCGAATCCACCATCTTAGCTAGTATGTCCACGTGCTGTACTATTTCTCCTTCTACGCTTTACTAGGTCTCCGACCAAATGAGGTATACTGGTAGGCCTTGACAATCACTGGTTGTGGGCAGCAGCGAAGATTGATGTCGGGCCGCTTTTGTCGTCCCGTTTTTGGGCGATTTCGCCCCAAATTGGGTGCTAAAGTCGCCTTTTGAAGATCTTTTACAAAAAGTTGTCTCGAGCATTTGAGTCAGCTGTTCGTGCTCTGCTTACACTGGTATACTGATCAAATACGCTGTTGACTAGATGCACTGAAACCGGCCTTAAAGAGGGGCCTGTTCTCACCTCATTTCTTTGCTTAACTCTGCCCTGGCATTTCGTTGCTGAATCTTGTTTCTTCCTTAGCAGCTCTTCCAACGATCTCGTAGTACGGATGACTAAGCTTATAGCGAAGAGGGTAAATTGCGCCCTGTTGCTATGTTGTTTCGTAATGCCATGTTCAGCAAGGTGTCGAAGGTCTTACGCCTCGTAAAAATCTCGCTCTCTTTCAAACTAGCTGCTTTTCGAGAATCTAACTCGATCCGCTCTTATTTCCCCTTACTTGTTTGACACTGCTTTTGGCTGCAACTGCACCTATTTCTCGTTCTCATTTGAATTTCCCATTTCACATTCAAATGAAGGTAGAGAATCACATTCTATTACTCTTCGCTCACACTTTTTACGTTTTGCGTATCCGAAGTGTCCTTTTTCGTTCTCGAAAAGTGTTGCTTTTTGCGATCAGATAACACCGCGAAAGTTCCCACTGCATTTGCTTCTTTTGTGCATTTTATCCAAGCCTTTAGATTTGGAATTCCCTACTAATAAAGACAGTGCGGCCCTTGCCATAATCCAGGTTTATTTTTCTGCTTCAAGAGGAATAGTACTGATGAGTCGCCCTAATGCAACCGGCTATAACTAGTTGCTGTTACTGGGAAGTGGATCTGTTGGCTGTCTTTTATCTTCAGCTTCTTTTCTCTGATTCTCAACAGTGCAGATCTTTCTTTTCCAACAATTTTTGCCCTGATCTCTTTTCAAAATCTTGTATGGCACTAATGGCCATCTACCAAAGTATCTATTATTGGCTGAATCACTACTGGAAGTCACATAAGATTTTAATGGTTATTTCCTTTAATTATTGAATATCTATACTGCTGTTATGATATGTTGTCTGTTTTGAATGTTTCTATTGGTATTTGTTAACGGCAGTTCATTAGCGACAAATTTTCCTTCGTCTTCATAGTCCAGATTTCCTAAACACTAATTAATTCAAAGTTAATTTGGTATGCTGTAACCTAGCTTCTCGGTGATTTTTTTGGAAAAAGGTATACATTAGCTTGCATTCACTTTCAGAACTGAATAAAAGTAGAGAAGTTAATGGCCCCCAAATCATTTTTTTTGCAGAACTTTTACTGTTTTGCTTGTTTGGATAACCTCCAAGTGTTCGTACTACTGTTCATGCGGGTCGGTGTTCCGTTTTACTTGCTTCCACATCGGCTGATTTTACGACCAACCACATTTGCGCAGTAAATTGTTTTCGTAGCTGGCCCGTTAACATCCTCGCCCAAAAGTCACCTCCAGCGTTTTCTTGTTTACTCGGCATCTGTAGCATTACATGAGGCTCCGTTATGAGAGAAACAACAGCTTCTTGATGGGCAGGAGATGGCATAAAACGCTACGAATATGCTGTGTCGGCGATAAGTTTTATGTTCTCCTTATCAGGCAATGCAAAACGTTAATGGCTTTCTGGAGTTGCTTATGTGCCTAGATTGTGGTAGACAATCAACAGAGTCCAGTACAAAAGCTACGAGAGATTTCGTACGATGTTCTTCAGCAGGATTAACCAGAAATGTCAGTGCCCTTTACGGTAGTAAATAATTTTTTTCAGAAATTCACTTTTTTCGCTCCGTCGATTTATACCTACTGGTGGATTTTGTTTATCTTCAGTGAGTCCCGCTTCCTTGCTCGACGAACCTGGTTATGGAAGCATTTAAAGACTTTTCTGGCGTCCTTTCACAAAATCGTATGCACGAATTACTCGAGCGATAGTGCGCTCATACAACTTTTAAGTCAAAAAAAATCTACAGGATCAGAAATAATTACTAATAGCCATTCGTATTTCGCCATAGCCCAAAGACGTGGAGATTTTATCGAGCGGAGATGCACACACTTTGTTCAGGCGATCTTAATTTTTCACGAAAGTGTCAGGAAAGATTTTTCTTGTTATGCCGCTGAGTGAAAATTTCCTTTCTTCTTTTATCCCGCTTTCTTAGAACAGTTTTTAGAGCTACATATAATGCTGTCATTGGCATAGCTTTTCTGGATGTTTTCTCGTGCCTGCCTGCTCATGACTAAAAAATGATAGATTATTTTCGTCTATTTCTTCGCAGAATATTTGTTCGCCTTTCTTAGCCGTTTTTCCTTTACTGCTCATCGTTACCTCTTTCAGATCCGAACGACCTCCGTTAGGAGGAGGAGGAGTGACCGAAAGCGTCGTGCACGAGTCAACGTCTGCACTGTCGCCAGTCTTTACTAGTCTCTAATACTTCATCGTTACTTCGCAGTATTTACTACTAGTAAGCGTTAGCTGACATCTACTCCACTACTATTCATCCTGCGCTATGGATCAACCGATCGGTCACGTTCGTGATAATCCGTTCGTCAAGGTCAGCTTTAGAATGTTTCGAAATATTCGCATAAAGTGGTCTGCTGTAATCCGGGCACATATATGGACCGGATAAGTTGATACAGGGGGGTTTAGGTCTGAAAATTCCGTAGAAGCTGATAGTTCTGAACTGGCACTAGCACTATAAGCAAATGATTTCCCAGAAAGACGCGAATTGCCGAAATAGGTAGCCGTTTTTGTCATCTCAACGTCGAGAAGAACCCGTAATAAGCACGCGACGCCCGATTTTTCTATAAAACTGTTGCAAGGTCGATTACTATCCAAAATTGAGGTCGCTGCGGAATAACAGTTTCGCCTGAACTAGATTGGTGGAAAACCTCAAAGGATGTCCGATTCGTCTCACGCTCTTTTAAATCAAACTTTCTTTTCTTCTTCGCTCTATTCGCGTTGAATCAAATTCATCGAGATGAGAAATTCAGAAGTTCACTAGTTTTTTTTCAGTTGGCATGCTATCAAAAGAACTTGATCCTAGTACAAAATAAGTTAGCTACAGTAAAGAAGTTGAGTCTTTTTTGCGGCAAGGTTTTGTGCTCATTTCAACGCTACCCTTCCCAAGGGAAAGGTAAGTTCTTGTATATTAGCTCATTATCACAGTCTGGGAACTCTCAACTTAAAGCGACAGTTTCAAGTGCAGGAACAAAAACTTCACCACTTATGGTTTCGCAAACTGGTTACGACCCTGAAAGGAGTTATATCGCAATTTTTAGGAAACACTTAGTCTCCACTTACCACTATATCGTAGTTCAGAATCCTTACGCTCTAAGGAATTTGGACAAACACAGCTTTTGTAGCACGTATTTCAGCAATATCTTTGGTTTCACATGCTCGCGGTAATTTTGTCCGTTTTCTCCAACGTTGACATTAATTGCTGAAAAATTTCCCACTTCACTATTGACTCCCTCGAAAAATTCAAGTTCTAGCTTTAGCACAAAATCAGTTCAGTCCGATTCCTTTCACATCTGCAAAATGATTTAATTTTTCACAGTGGATCTTTTAAGTTTTTCACTGCTTTTGCTTATTTCAGTGTTTTCTACTGCTGAGGTAAACAATATATTTGGCTTATCCAGCGCAGTAGGAACGTATCGAATAAGTTCAACTTTAGGATTTCGGCTGTCTATCTGAAAATTGGCTACTTCTGAATTTTTGGAGCCTAAATTTGCGACCTTCTGTGACGGAAGTACTGTTTTTTCTGGGATTAGTGTAAAATTATGCGCAATAGATGTTTGCCAAATACCGACAATTTAGCGAAAATAACTGTATCGAGTTTGTCGACTTTAATTTATGTTGCTTCCTTTTTATGAGCCAACAGTATGTGACGTACAAATATTTTGCAACATCTGAACTTATTGCTGGGAAGGTTCGCGCCTTTCTGTTACGCAACTGAGTAGGTTTTTAAAATCAAATCAGCTACAGATGTGCTTTTCGTGAATTTATTTAGCTGCTTTTTAACTCATTTCCAGGCTAATATCCCAACGTTCTCTCCAACTTTTTATTTTTTAAAAACATATTCATATTCACATACATAGAAATATGCGCTGAATTTGCAATACCCCTTCATACATAAAAATAAAGAAATTGTTAATAACTTTTACATCTCTTATCAGTGAAGCCAGTGTAGTACTACTTATGCTAACTTTCTTTTAAAAATTAGCCTATGTAGTTCTTGTATTGTCTCTTTTAGTTCTGAGCCAGTACTTTTTACTTGTTAATTTTAGTACAAGAATCAATGCCTCATAAATATTCGAAAATGTGATTTTACAAAGCTGGGACGCGATGTGTGTGGAAGTGTAGCTAGAAAACTGCAGAAAATCGTCCAGAACACAGCTCCCTAAATGTTTCCCCCGGAATTCGCAGCTAGTAGAAGTCTGACAAGATTTATTTTTGGCAGAATTCGCTATCCCTGTTCTTTGCAAACCTTTTGAATTAAATTGAGAAAGTGTGACCCATTTTTATGTTGTGCAAAGGATGATCCACCCATATTGAACAATTTAAGCACTCATGCTTTTTCATTTCTTAGTCTGGTATAAAAAAATTCGTATCCGCAACTCACTTCTTTTTGCATAGCCGGAGATATGAAATGCGTTCTCCTAGAAAGTGGATATCTTGTTGCTAAACAGAATGAAAATGTGCGAAAACAACGAAGTCTGTGGTTAATTCAGGAATAATAGAAATATGTAGAAAACAACATAAATGAAAGGAAACACTCTACGAAAGCTTATGAGGTGATTTTCAGAACGATCTCTGCATGAGAGCGCGATCGCTACCAAATACGCTTACGCGACGTCCTGCTGCATTGCCAAGAGGTTGTTTTTACTGTTATACCATGCTTTTATTAGAGAATGTTTCAATGTTTCTTGGTCCTATCGGAAACACTCACTCAGTCTCATACCGTAATGCAGTCTAGAAATCCCCGAAATTTTCTCCTGCTTCTCGTATTAGTTTACAGCTTCGCCGATTCTGGTTAGGCGTCGTCTTCGTTGTTTTACAGCTTTACTGCCATGCCTATCGCTTGAAATCTAATAGATACCGAGGTCTCAAGACCATCTCTGAATGATTTTTTTCTCAGTTTCTTTCGGCAATTTTCACAGAACTTCCTATTTGCTTTCGACTCTTTGCATTTGTTTTGTTCGTTCCCTTTGCGTTGTGCATCTCAGCCACGGTATTGCGAAGACTTTCAAACTCTCAGTAATTTTGTGTACAAAGGCAAAAAATGGTTAAAAAGACATTTTGATTGAGTCAAGGAAGTATTATCTCTCCGATCCTCGTACATACCTAAGAAGACTCAGACCCTAATGAACCTCGATGTCATCTTACTGCTGCTGTAGAATTCATACAAAATAAATCTAGATGAAACCCTTGGACTCGAGAGCAAAATGTGTTGCGATTCTACGTCAGGCTCCATTTTCTTCGGATCTTCTCTCGAATCCAGTAACTTTACAAAGGGTTTGTTCTTTTTGTCCGGAAGCGAGATGTGAAAGATTTTACTCAGCTTCTGTACTGCTATGAAGTCTACTCGAGCAATGTTACAAAGCCTATGAGCCATGCTATGTTCAGTGACATTATTGCTAAGCAATCTACCACCAGTGGCCACAAGTTTTAGAGGTTATAATACCTACCCTCGAAATTAAAGGTGTGGTTTAGGCAAGAAAGCTTTTAATTTTTTGTTTTATAGGAAAGAGAGGACAAAATATTACTTTTAGGTAATATTTGCAGGCAGCGTAGTTGTACGACGCAGTTAGCAAAACTCTTCAACAGCGGTTATTAAAGTGCTATAAAACTTGAAAGGCCTTGAACAAGATGCTTTTTTAGGCTTTTTTTTAGAGAGATCGAGTTCTACCCTGATTTTGCGAATTCATTTATAGGGACATTTATGAGCGTTTGTTTTTACGAAAGAATTCTTGCTCAGTATTTCTATACAGAATCATTTACCCCCTTTTCGTATTTGTAGTGCTTAGAAAAAAACTTGTTAGAAATTCTACAGTGTGCTCAATTCTCCAAAGCTGCAAATACTAGGACTAGCTTTGCTAGTTTTCGGCTGACAACGAACGCATGCGTAGTAAGCATTCCTGTTGTCTTCACTCACTTTGAGCAGAGTTGCTCCAAAAACATTCTCGTTTTTTTTTCTTTCATGGCTTCTCTGTCACCCGTTATTCCTCGCTGTGATTGATGTTTTACTCGTTTTGACACACTTGTTTTTTCATGTCTGACAAATGACAAGAGAAACGCAGTCCTTTATCCGTCTCTTTAGTTTCCATTCAAACTCCATCCGATTTAGTGTTCGAGATGTTCGTGCTTGAGATCACTGCCAGACACGGATCTTTGGCCCGACAGTTTTCAGAATGCTCCATTATGCCCATAATAAGCTGGATTTTATCACCTTCCCAACTTTGCATAGAATCGATGAGAACCCCATAAAGCGTGTTTGCTGATAAAATCGCACCGCAGCCACCTCACTGCTATGTGAAGTCGCCACTATTCTTTCCACGACACCAGGGCGTTCGTTCAAGGTTCGCTCGATAAGAGGCCAATCTACAAACTTTTTTCAACGCTTAAAATACCACGCTGTCTAACGCTTGTAATATTCTTCTTCAAAACTGTATCCTGATGTTTTGCCATAGCATCAGTGAGATTACGGTCGAGTAGCACCGCATGCATAGCATCCCTTATTTACAGAGTTAAGAATTCCTCTAATTTTTTTCGCGAGAGTAAGAAACCAAAACCTTCTCCCGGATTCAGAGATTTAGGACAGCTTTCACACACTAGT
This sequence comes from Oesophagostomum dentatum, assembly GCA_000797555.1. Classification (NCBI taxonomy): domain Eukaryota; kingdom Metazoa; phylum Nematoda; class Chromadorea; order Rhabditida; family Strongylidae; genus Oesophagostomum; species Oesophagostomum dentatum. Next base: position 483,771 of record KN549200.1, on the reverse strand, counting down.
CAATTCAGTTTTATGATATTTACTTCTTTTCGTCTTTGCTTTACAGTTGCAAGCACTGTTCTATCTTTGCTTAAGGAATCTTTTCGTCACGTCCTGTTTCATTACTGATAACGAGGCCGTTACTGTTACTCGCTTGATACGTGTCAGGGCGTCTTGACGAGATTTCGCTGAAATGCAAGCTATTTCTTTTCTCTTTTGTATTTTTGATGGAATATGTCTTTTTAATATAGAACTGCTAACAGCTAAGGAGATGCAACTTTCAGGATCTATATAAAATATCCAATCATTAACAGTAGTTCGGTCACTCTTACATACATACAAAGGGATTTTCAACCTTTTAACTTTTTGAAACTATCTTAAGTACATGAGTGACTGCATTTCTGGAAGCGTCACGTTGAACTAAATTTTAACTTAATTTTCTATACTCTGATTAGAAATTTTTTTAAAAATTGGCCTTACCGCATACCTTTCTTAAGATTTTCCTTCGCAGTCCTAAGCAGGACTTTCTTATCCAAACTTGTGGTAGTTCCATTTAAAAAAAGCGCTCATACCGTGCTCCTCAACCTATTCCATATTATGTCCTATCATCATAACTCATATTAGCTCCTCCTGTTCATCCTCACGGCTACCTATGTAATCTGATCTTGCTTATAGACATTTTTTGGCAAAATTTTTCCTACTTGTAACGCTTACGAAGCTCTGCTGAGCACTGTTACTGTTGTTTTCTGTTTATCGGTTTTCATTTCGTATCCTAAGCTCAGGATATTTTTGCGATCGCCAAATAGGTACATTTTTAAAGTGACAAAGCTTATCATTTGTAACTTAGCTGATGTACGGAATGCGCCGTATACCTTCATGTTTGGACAGTATTGTTTCTCCTCCAACGGTTATCCATCTATACAACCGAAAAATTTCGATAGGTAAACAGAGAACATTTTTATTCTAAAATGATTAAATGGAGCATCGAGCACATCCGTACTCATCTTTTCAAGCAAATTCCAGTTTGCATTTGTTTATGAATTACAGACTGACAAAATCGAAAATTTTTACGCTGCTTGTTAAGAACTCAAAAAAACTAATCTTCAAAACCAGTCGTTAGGTCGATTGCAAAGTTTGCTGTTGGGAAATGAAATTTATTCCTATATCTGAAATTTAGACGAATCAATCTCAAGATATCCAAAATTTGGACAGACAGAAGTCTCGGCTAGGAAACAGCTAGCGAAAATTTGTCCCATTTTAAGCACAAAACGTGTGGAAGTCTTCAAGACGATAATGAGTCGAAAACAACCTTCCTCGAAAGTTTTAAGTTTTCGGTATTTAAAAGTTGAAATGTTCAAACTCGCATACTTATTCGAGTTTTCATGTAGTCTCTTAGTCCGATTCGAAGCACGCAAATTAGTGCTTACTGAATAGTGAACCGCACCCTCAAGAGACTGGAAGAGTGGGATTTCGTAGAAATCATATCCACATATTGTATATTTGTCAGAAACCATTCTATTGCACTTCCTTCCTGAAGAATTATTTCAATGAATTTAAAATTGTTCGTTATTATCTTTTTTCTGCATGTTTATATTTTTAATTAAGAAAACTTGCTTTATCTTATCACCTCTTTAAATCTGTACCTTCATTCTACGCTGGAGATGCTACGACAAAAGTCTGCAAACTTCATAATTTAATTTCGCAAACGGTTTCTAACAAATGGTTTAAAATTTCTGGTTTCTCAAATTCTCTCTTTCCATGTTAAAGAGCGCTATACTTCCATTTTATTCAAATATGTTTTGGATTTCAAAAAGAACAAAACATGTGCATCTGTGCAGTTATCATGTAATAGCATATTTACAGTATGTTTTTGAATGTTTGCATTCTAGAATTAGTCATAGTCAAGCTTTTTCAATAGCCAAGGGTTGAGACGTTTTGCTGGCAACGCTGGCATCATTCTTGTGTGCACAATCATCCGAGAGAGGTGCAAAAAATCCTCAGAACTGATATGGATATCAACGCTCCTGAGTGCAATCAACGCTACTTTCACTTCTTGTCCTAGTTCACTTCGAAAATATGTTCTTAAAAACTGTCAAGAAAGCAAACCACACAAAAATCTGGTTCAATTAGTTTCTGCATATCGTCTCACCTCGAAACTAGGTTATGACAATAATTTTCAACGTAGTGCTGAAAAAGTGTTCGCTCAAACTTTTCGCTATAGCTTGTGTGTATCCTGTCATATGAGAGATGCACTTGCACCTGACTACAGTAATTGACAAAACGTCTTTTTTAACTCTTATCAGCATTGTTTCATAACCCATAGGCTATATTAGTATCGTTGTATCAAATCACTCAGTAATGGTTGTACTCTCTATTTCTTTGAACGATTGCTGTATATGTGCTAAGGTGGCAAGAAAGCACTTGGTTTTTTTTTCTAACAGGTCTTCTGTACTTATCTGTTGTCCTTATGCTTCAGTGACAGAGTTAACCAGCTCGTGAGAAAATCCAAGTTACCTATCCGTAACCTTATTTAAAATCAGGTCCTAGGGATAAACTTCCGAATAGAGAAAAGAAAGTGGGCAAATTTAGTTAACTGCAGTAAATGTAGCACTCAAATGGCCTTCAATGCTTTGCCAATTTTAGCAACTTTTTCACAAATACTGGGGTGTAAAAAAAGACCAAGACCTTTTCTTCATTGTCATTCTTTGAAATCAGTCGTTGTTGCTTCTGCTGTTTCTATACATTGGATGTATTGCGTAGGTCGTTTAGGCTTATAGTTTCTAACAAATGCTCCGTATTTGTTTAGTACGCATTTTCTTATTTGAAGACTGTAGTTTCAGCAGTACCGTGAGAATCCCAAGTATAGTATAAGTATACGATGCGGCAAAGAACCTGACGGTTTTCAAATCACGTCGAAATCAATTTCCTGTCGTGCTTCGTTTTTGAGACGAAGAAGTGAAGATATGCTCGAATTTTATTATAATACTTTGGGAAAACTGTCCGACAGAGCCACCTATGTACTCCAAACCACACGCATTCCCATGTACGCGCCCCAGATTTTTGTGACTTTAAAAGCAAAAGTTTCCGTAGTCAGGCGAATCAGTTGTTCTAGTGTTAACAGTATGCCAGCTTTAGCTGATTATCTGGATGTTATGGGTTCATCAAAGTAAACGCTCCTGCAAGTTAATCGTACTAGTACGCAAATAGTTATCAACATCTTCAATAAACGGCGCATTTCATAACGTCACATTTAGTTCATCACTTGAACCACTAACAAAATGGAAATGCATTTTAAGAAACTCAGATTTTTTATCAGGGTAGATTCATAGCATCGATTTATAGTTTCTCGCAGCTTGGACGGTCAAACAAAAGCCATCATTTTTTGCCGTATCATGCGCCAAATAATTTTTTAGTGTAGGGCATCATGTGTTGCGTGATTTCTGGTGTACTTTCAGGAAAAGCAATCATTAGAACAGAGAATAGCGAAAAAGGAAGCTTTAGCTTTTCATCCATTTTCCAGGGTTTTTTCTTGCTCCTTCTCGAAGATTTAGAGGTTCTTTCAAAGTGAGAACTCTGTAGCATCCGACTACCACTGGCATAATATTCGATATGAGTGGACTAACGCGTGGAGTCTGGAGTTAATGCATGAAAGCTGCTTTACTTTATCGGTGAAACATGAATGGAGCGGCGTAAGATGTCAGAGAACGATAGGAAAATTAATTTTTGAGTACTCTTCAGGTACAGAATGTTGCTTAGATCTGCAGTCTACTCTCACAATTTTTATCAGTTTTGGTTGCTAGAATTTCTGTCGCAGTGATAGTTCGCTTTTGATCTACAATAGTTCCACAGTGATCACGTCATAACCTAGAACAAATTTATGTTCACGTAAGAGAAGAGTCGAATGTGTCTGCTTTTGAAGAATAGCAAATGTAATAGTGTAGAATACGATAGTAAAACACTTTAGGATAAAATACTTAATGCGAGATCTGTGCAGGAAAGTTTTGACCCGATAGAGTACTGCACCCAGGACTAGCCTTAAGAAATGAAGTCGTTTTTTAATTGGCGGATCTGCTTGGATGTCGTCGACAATTCACACCAACAATTTGATTAGATTTGAGCGGTTCTTTGGTTTTGGTGAACTCACAGCTTCTCCGTGATGTCGGAATTACAAGGTTCTAAAGTTCTCCAGTTGTTGTGGATTTCTGTTTCTCTGTTCACCTTCATAAATATACGTACAGTGGAGTTGACAGGTCGGTGCAAAGATGTAAAGTGTACAGTGACAGAAATCATTAGTCAAGTCGCAAAATTCCACTCAAGACCGGCTCTTAACAGTGACGGCTAACCATTCGTTCGGGCTACAGCTAATCCAGAGACGCTTTTTTTTCCTGATTTTGTAAGTACACCCAACACAACTTTGCACCGATTGGTCAGGTCCAGTATAGTACCCATAGAAAAATCAATGCTTCTTTTAAAAAACTGTTAGTTTTATTGAATACTACGACTTCTGAAAAAAAACACTTCAAAATGCTTCACATGGTGCTATCATTTGTTATCTTTGCGTAATTTAATATGGCTCTGCTTCGACGATAATAAGAACATTGTCGTGTCACATTAATTTTTTCTTTGCCGATTGAACGAGTCAATTTTGTATGATGATCTGAGCGAAAATAAAAAAGTAAAAAATAAACAAAACAAGCGGCTCTCCTATGTTGTTATGGCAGGGTAGCGATGCTACTAGTATCTGAATGAAATTGTTTCGCTCCTCAACTAGGAATGCTTGCAGCAGTCTTGAGCTGTATTCCTTGCTCGTTAGGATTTTCGTGACTCATTTACTTAATCTCATCGTGTCATCGCCACTCCGGTTTTAATATTATTGGCATTGGCTAAAAGATTACGGGAGTTAGGATTGATTGCTGGATTACTAAGCGTCTTCTTTGTTTCGTATTTGCTTCCGCATTCCTAAAGAACGTAGATAGCCTATGGTTCGAAAGTAGAGTCTGAATTGAATCACATCGCTTTGACTCATCCTTCATCTGCCTATATCACTGAGGAATTTTTGCGACTCCGAGAACCCTGTGGTAAAAGTAGCACATTTTTGTCAGAAAATCTATACAAGCGTCAACGTTTCCTCCTTATCAGTCTTCAGCAGCCATTCTTCGGATTCGTAGGGGAAGCATAGCTTGACTTGACGTTATCTGTATATTCGTCATTAGTTTTATTGAGATAATAGACTATTTTTTTTCTGTTTTTCAGCTCCAGCCTCGAACGGCACTCTCACTGGTGGGTTGACTGCGTTGCGGACCATACGATCAGTTGACTGTAGCAAAGGTTTGTTCGGAAGTTTTTTAAAAACGTATTCTTGGAACCACCGCATGTTTTCTCCAATACTTGTATGTGGTCGCAGTGGATTAAATTACATTGAGTTAGAGTAGATTAGATTTTTGTAGATTTAGTGAGCAATTGCCTAATCGGTCTTGAAGTCCTCATATAAGAAACCCACGGCTCGTACGCAGGACATATGTAGATGTTCTTTGTTGATGGTGTAGTCTCTATTGATTTATCTGTGATACCAAAGATGACGATGACGAAGATAAAGAGGCTAAGCTAAGGCTAAAGACGGAGAGATTAAAATTCTTTGTTTCTGACCCAAATTAGCCCTGTGCACAAAGATGAGCGTCTTAATCTCATTAGTGGTAAAGGCACCGTTGTCCTGCCTTCTAATAGAGTTCGAGTTGATGTAACTGCTACCGAAGAAAGCAGAAAATACCTAGTCCTGTCTTAATCTTTGGTAGCCTTTCCACGTTCATGTAGAAGAATTCTTGATAAGAGAATTCATAGGAACTTTTGAGAATGTCGGGGAAGTTACGAAAAGACAGCATGTGGGAGTAAACTACAGATTTTTAAAGCAACGAAGTTACAGGCAAGTTCTGAAAAAAAAACCGACGTGGTATCGTGATCATTATGGCCTTATTAGATCACTTGCCTTGACAGTCATTTAACTGTTTGCCATTGGGAAACGTTGGCATTGAACTTTTTAGTTAACAGCTCAATCCTCTCATAAAATTTCGAAAGCATTACCAAAAATAAGACGTACTCATTGGTATTATATCCAACAATCTTATCTTCAATAACAGCGTAAGCTTAACTTAATCTTCTATCTACAATCTTATCTTATCTTGTTTATCTTCAAAGCTTAACTTGTATTATACCTGGCAAATTATAATAAGGAAGGGTTTTCGATTTTCATGTCGTTGAAGATAAATGTGGAGATTTTTGTTTCTGTGCTTAAATCTAAGTTTATGAAAATGCATCTTTTCTATCTATCGTTTACCCTAAATGTGGTGAACTCGATCAATTGCCGGATTGCTTCGGTTTTTTGAAGCACATTTGTTGAAGCATGTTTTTAAAGACGCAACTGCGCAATACTTCTGAAAATCAGTCAAAAGAGCCAGCTTTTTAATTTTGAATGAGTTAATATGGAACTGTGGAGAATCCATTTCTTTGGGTGTACAGCCTTCCATTCTTGAAGAGAAAAACATTCTAAAGCGGTTATATTCAAAGAAATTTTTAAAAAGGGAGGATCCTTTCCATATCATTTGGTCAGGGAAGGTGGTATCATATGACAATAGGTAAATATGTGTATTCATGACAACTCCGAAAAGAATATAGCACGACTTTATTTTCAAAAAGTCGTCCGTGTTTTCCTCTTTGAATACGACAGAAAGCCGAAATTCTTTATACATCTATTTATTCTACATTTATTGTATAAATCAAGTTCTTTTATTGACTTGCCCTAGCATTTTTTCAGTAGATTTATAGCAAACTTTTTGCAGGACTAGTATTTCTTGAACAATTTCTCTTGCCTATTATTCGTTCGCCTTTCAGGCTTAGAAAAGACAACTTCAACTGTGAAGGGAACGATGGAAGACGCTGATTTCGACACCTCATCCACGGGATCAGGATCAGGTAATTCACATTCCTCCGTGTTTTCTCCGGACTTTAAGGCTTTTTGTTCAAGAGTTTCTTCCTCGGGTGGCCTTAATACCTTCATTAGCGCTCTTTGAGTATTGCAGTGGGCTGAGGGAAACGCTCATTATTCAGTGTTCGGACTTTCGGTCGACGATTTTGTTCGAATTTTCGTTACCTAAATATTTGTTCAGTTCTCATGCATATTTTGGCCTGAGCGAACTGTTCCAGTAATAACGAACGAAAACAATACTAGTTTAAGAAGTGGGCTCTTTAGAACTACAAAAAACGAAGTACGAAGAAAGAAAGTTGCTTCTGTTTGCTTTAAAATTACTTACAAAAACGCAGTGCTCCTAACTTTCTGTGCAAAACTACTTGTCCAATTACTCAACACATCGCGCAACCGGAAAATGCTCCCAACTTGGGAATGTTTCCTAGTAGTAGGAGCATGCGCTAATCGCCGTGGTGGTCACCTCAACTGATTTCAAAGGTAGATGTACTTTGGTCTAGGGTCATTCTCTTTGGCCATGTTTCATCTATAAGAGCTCATCCTTACTTTCTAAATTTTTAGGAAATTTAAAAAGTCATAATTACTGAAGTAATTTCTCCGTGTACCTCGCACTCACTTCCTTAGAGGATAAGGACTGTCAAAAAGCCTTCGCCGTCAGCTCGTTCCAAGGCTTCCTCCGTGACCAGAAGACGCAGATGTCCCGGCTAACCTGTTTCTTGACGCCGTTTCATTAGCATATATTGCTGAATGTTAACCGCGAGAAGGTTACAGCATTTCTAGCCTCATTTCCCCTCATTTATTCCTTTGGGCTTTTTTTAACGAACTATGTAATCCGGTTGCGTTTTGGGCAAAGAAGGCTAACTTTTGTTGGTTCTTTGAACGCCGCTTTTGCTGAAATTGGAGAACGGAGGAGAACTCCTTCTTTACCGTTCTTTTTGTTCACCTCTCCTATGCTTCCCTAGTTTTTTTCTCATAAGATTCACTAAATCCTGCACAAGTGCAAATAGTCCACTTATTTTTGAAAACTCTCTAACCATCAATCCCTTTTTCCACATCGCTTTGACCTATTCCAGGACCTGTTTCCGTTGGGCTGTCCAGTCTGGACCTGCAGAACATCGACACTTTTTCAGATCACCTATGACCTTTGGCAACCCTAAAATTGCTGTTTTAGATAGGTGTTTTATAAATGAGGTTGAATGAAATTCATATTTGCCGCTTTCCTGGAGTCTCGCGCTTGGCGCTAATAAAGGAAGTGATTTTTACTGCCGCTTTTCAATTGCGAGGCTTAACCGGACTGGTAGCTTTCCTTGTGCGGTCGCTACTTTGGATTTTTTGCGGAATAATTCGAAAAGTCAATTAGCGAACGCCCCAACTAGGTAGGGCAACGCTGAAGTCTTGGCGTCGCTGTCAAGACTGGCTACGAGTAGAAGATTCAAAGCAACCCCGACCAAGTTTTCCTGCAATGTTTTCAAATTTTCTTTATGCTGTTGTTTCTTGACATTTTTTGTGCAGCGGTAACGTTGTAGCCTCTTTTCGTAAAAGAATCTCTACCGAACAGATTTTTATGCCGATTTGCGGTATCTTTCATTGCAACAGTCTAACTCGAGAACGCCCAGATGAGCCGAGCGGTTCCGGTCCACCGTGCTCCGTAAGACGTCAAATTGTCACATCTTGTTTAATCTCGATAAAGCGTCTGTTAGCGCACGGCTTCAGTGAGCTAGCCACCGGACAGCACGATATGACGTCCGCACGTTCGTCTCATACGCACTATACTTCCTCATCCACTGAATTCCAGTTTCTGCTCTCTTTCCTTTGCAGGTGCAATTTACTGTCTGCCCAGTATTGCATAAGTAGGATTCTTTCTCCCAACTATGGTGGGCACGGGCGGAACTTGTAGACGTCCTTTAGGTGTCCTCCAAACTTAGCAGAATTTCGGCATTGATGATTTTCTCCAGTTCATCACAGAACCTTTTGATTAAAGGAGACATTCTTTAGCCAATTTACCTTTTTCGCTGCAAAAAAATCTATTTTTAATATTTTTTTCGGACTAAGACGAATATATATGGTGAACTTCACATAAATGACCGGCTATCCCCATGTCCAAGTAAAATTACCTAATAGATGTCTCCATAGTTTCGCCTGTTTAGCACTGCTAGATCCATAAATACAAAACCGACGTACCAAAAATTTGTAGGAGCTTTTCCTACGGGAGGGGTGGCTGAATATTTTGAGCCAAGAATAACATAGAAATCGTCTCACTTGATCAGATTTTCTCAAGAGAACCTTGAATTTTGCAGATCATTGATGTGACAGCGCGCTGCCTTTATCGATGTACTTTCGAGAACAGTTACCAAAAAAAGTTGCAACTTTTTAGCATCCTTTTTGCAGTAGGAATGGTAGCGAACCAACGCTTTCAGTCTCATGTTCCTTCAGTAAGTCTAATTGCAATGAAAATTGTTTGCATTCCGCACATTCCTGAATAGTGATGCACATTGAACTATGAAAATCCGTAATCTTTGTTTCATAACTGAAACAGAACTTTATTAGATTTTTGTAAAAGTTTCTCGAATTCCTGGACAAATGGCAGCTTCCCATGAATATTTTCCATGTCGCTGACCTTGCGCCTTTCTTTAATGAATACAAATGTTCTTTTCCAAGTTGCTAAAGTGCTTGAATTTCCGCACTAACCTACTAGAAGCGTACAACGAAAGGCTGGAAAAAGTGCCTCTTTGTGGCCATGCATTTATCTCTGCAACAGCTAATTAGGGGGTTTTTTTGCTGAAGTTCAAGAGCATTCTGAACATTGTTCCCAGCAAAATTCTCGTCTTCATTTTATCTCAACTCGCCATGTCATGAATCTCTTTCAAGCACCGCACTCGACAAATTGCCTAACCTCGACTATCAATCACCAGACATTGAACATTTTCATCGACAAAAACATGCAAATCTTCGGAATGTCTGATTATTCGCCGTAAACTTCTCTGTTTTCCAAGGTGATAACTTAACACGCATGTAGCTATAGTTATATACGCGGCAAGGAACTGGATTCACGAGAAAGTCTAGCTCTGTATCAACTGAGTTGTAATCAAGCGGCCTATTTGGCGACTCGCCGCCTCCTGTCCCACTAGGTATCCGATATCGACATAAACTCGTCGATTACACGCGGTTATCCGTTAGAATTGCTACCAAGCCGCTGTTTCTTCATCACTTTTCACCAGGTGAAGGGTAAGCATAGTTTGGCCCTGAAAATCTGGTTGAAAGCCGCTCTGCCTTACCGTATAGCGCTGGTGTTCGAATAATCACATCAGCAAGCTTTTTTGAACGTCCACATCTAAGATCTCGAAAATCTTTTTCTATATCAGCGCTAATGGAGCTCTGAGATTCTTGAAATGTCAGGAAATCGATAGTTTGAGTATGGGTTTCTAAGGTGAATTATTTGAATTACCTTACTGTTCTTGAATGAAAGTGAGTAGTACCTATAGTAGCCGGTATTAAAAGTCTCATTGCATAGAAGGCGAGCGATTCGTAAGAAAGAACACGCCGTTTTAATTCTAGTTTGCTCCTGTTGTTCCTTCTCAGTACTTTTGATTTCCGTTGCTTACAGCTCCAGTTCTACTCCACTCCAAATCCACTCCAGATTGGCCGATTTTTCGAAGAGCATCTCTCATATGGTTAATTAGATTATCTCGTAGATTTTGCTTAGGCCTGCCTGCCCAATCTGAGTGTCCCTCACTGGGCATTTTATAAATTTTTTAGAAAAAAAAGTAATGAAAAACGATCTACTTATAACCATTGGAATTTTACTACTTATGTTACCGGCACTTTCTACATTTTCAAAGTAGCTGGTAGACGTGTTGGTTCCTCTGGAACCTCAAAGTGTTTTACGCCTGCTTTTCGGTAGCAATTTACTTACAGCGTATAGATTGCAGTAACACTGAAAATTTTCTAAGAAAATGCAGTCTTTTTAGCAAACGAAATACCTTCGGAAGAAGCAGATTGTGCAATTTTAAGTATTTATACTATGTCAGAGAACTTCTGCTTCAAAAGACTTCGTCTCTTTAATTCAACCGATCAGAAACACGTTTTGCTGGATTCGTTTTTAAATATCGTCCTGGATAACCATCTAAGCTTCTGTCGCTGAAAATTTTTTTACGCTTTATGATAATGAGATGACATATTACGAGGCTAAAAAGGCTCAGAAAGTCACGACTGTCTGCAGAAAGAAGTTTGTGAAAGGATTTTCTCCTCAAAGTTGTGAAGTTTTTGAGGACGCTAGTGAGAAGGACGCTGAACGAGCTTCCCCTTTTTGGCTATAGACATTTCCCACCATCTTCAGCGGTGATACAGAGTCAATTCATAGTTTGCTTTTTATTTATCTAATTATAACGGAGTAAAAATTTGAGGTTAGAAAGCTTACACACCAGCACAAAATACGAAATTTTACAGAATCCTTGTTTCTAAAAAAAAACTAAATAATCGAGCTATAGCCCGCAAGTTCCATCAGTCTATGTAATTATTTGAATATGGTCCCAAAATGCAGCTACGTAGCCTCAGGACAACTTAACACTTTGATCGGATCTTTGGTATCAAGAAGATTTTAACTTTTATACAGATTGAAAAAAAAACTATGGCATCTGATGAGACGAGGGTCTGATGGGAGGGTCTCAAACAGGATTCGAAGGAAATTATGCTAATTTACAAATGGGCAAATCCTGCCAATTTTTCTTTCGAGATCAAGTCGAACATGCCATATGTCTTGAAAACTAGACGAACAAACCGTCCTACTTTTGTAGAGAGTTTCGAATGACATACGACCATTTACTCTTCAAACACATTTTTTACTTTTCCCTTTGTGACAGGGGTTACTTGTCCCTCTGTTGTGTTGCAAATTTGGTTGGTCTGACCAGTTCACCTGTACACTGATCAGACCATCGCTGAGCTTTATTTTCGGCTCTATTTCACAGAAAGCAGTGCCGATGCTGGCCAACGCTGCAATTACCGATTAATGTACGCGCTGTCTCACAGCAAGGAGGGGATTTTACAGCGCTGTAATTCCTGAGAAGAATTTAGTAAAGACATCACCAAGTTTTAAGTTCAGCAGAAAAAAATGAACTTGCTTGTGCGGCGCAAAACAGGAAAAGAACCAGAGAAAGAGTACTCAGCTAAAGTGCGCACACATTGCCTCAAACCCCGCCGAGGAACAGCCATTTTTTCGCTTCGCTTTGCTTTTTTTCTCGGTTTCCGCTTGTATAAAGAATGCCTTTGTTAGTGCATTTTTGTGCCACGCTTTGACTATTAAGCTACATTTTGCGGCTACCAGTCTCATCATACTCTCGTTCTTTCTATCAATTACTGCAGAGAGAGTTTTTACGCAGGAACATGCGTTCCTATGATGAATTTCTTTTTTCTGAAGAGTAACGAGAAAGGTCGCGTCGAAATGAGGTGTGTGTAGACGCGCGGAAATGCTAGAAAAAGATAAAAGATAGGAATGAACTATTAGCCGCTTTCGAGTCGACTGCAGCGCTGACCCAGTTCATGGATATTTATGCTCATATTTTCACACTATTGCAGTTTATGCTTCTGAGCAGGGTTTTCTTGTCGCCAGTTACTTTACCATAAACTAGCCTAATACTTCTATCAGGCATGTGTGAAAGCATCAAGGATCCATTCAAAAGCAGATTTGGCATATTCGACCATTCATATTGAGCACTTCGTATTTTGTCATTAATTACTTCCATTTTAGATATTTTTGCACAATAACAACAAGCATGATGTTATCAAAAAAAATCACAATATACCCTGTTCTTTTCCTTCTTTAGCCTGTTTTATATAGAAGTTACTATATCTTATTTAATGGTGTGATCTTCCCTTTTCTGAAATTCAATCCGTACAAATATGTGCCACCTATACATTTTCTTGTGTGGACGACTTGCAGTTCTTAATGCATAATTAAAATAAAATAGAATAAAAAATAACTCTTTCGCGTTGCTATGAGCCGAGAAAAAAAGCAAACTAATTGGCAAACTTTGAGTTTTTTTTACGTAGCAATAACCAACTCTTCCTGAACTTGTCGTCGCATCCAGCTGTCGGTCATTTACGTCTTCTCCGACTACCTGATCTCCTAATTCTCCACTCGAACTCTTTTTAAATCTCCAATTAATATCTGTAGCTTTTGGATATATCTTCGTGCAATTGCTTTATTGCGTCATCCTCATCCTAAGAATCTGTTTTATCCAGAGAATCCGTGATGACCTCTCGGCCATACATCTCCAAAGTTCCCGTTGAAAACTCGCAAAGGTTTCGCAAAAATAGTGAAACATCCCATATTCAATGTCTGCCGGATTCTTTCTCCAACTATGCTGATGTATCGTGCCTTCGGCGACCTCAGACAAGCCAAATTCAACGCACAGACTCTAGCCTGAAGAGGAAAATAGCACGTACCCAATCAGAGAAGCGGATTTCTGTTCCACCTTCACTGGTGAGAATATCAGAGCTGCAACCTCGACAGCTCGACTATGCAAAGATTGACCAGGTGCTGAAATTCATGGAGACTTATGGAATAGACCCATATAGACCAGAGACTTGGCCTGAACCTTCTGTGGACCGTTACTCAGATCGGTGCTGTCAGTTGGAAAGGCCTCCCTCAAAACAGCTGCGTCGTTCACTCTCCGAGAGAGATCTTTCAAATCTGAGACCTCATTCAGCCGAGCCTTTTAACTACTACGGAAGCGCAGAACAACTACCTACTGAAAAGAAGAAAAAACGCAGAAAATCCTTTTCCTTTAGAGTGTTTAATGAAGGTAAAAGGGTCACCTTGGTAGCTTTTTTTGCACTGGTAGGCTCTCTTAGTTTCATTTTTTCTTTCAGAACTTGAGTATGGTCCTGGAATTGTGGAAAGGCTCAAAGCCAAATTCCATCGTTTGTCTGGGCTTGTGAGCCGCGACGCCAAGGTGAGACCTGATTATATGCAATGCAGTTTTTCCGAACAACTTTGATGAATAATCTAAATGAAAAATCCGTTCATCTTAATCTTTTGTGCTAGTTATATAAAAATTCAGTTTATTTGAATAATGCCGACGTTCTCTCAAGAGAATAGGTTAAGGTCTCTCCGCACGCAACCGGTAAACGATGCCCATCAATGGATGATATCCTCTCGTCAGCTGAAGAGGAGCCGTTGTAAGCCTGCCTCATTTTACCAAATTTTTGCCTAATTTTTACTTAGCTTAATAGCCCTACGATTTTTTCAGACGTACCACTACGGCGTTGAGCGCGCGATCTTCAACACCTCTGTCGCCACTCTCCAAGCGCCAGTCACAATCTACAGGAGATATGCTGGGTGAGTAGTATAGACCTTACAAAACTCCCGATTTGCCTTTCTTAGGTTTTTCTTAATTTTCGAGACCTGAGAGTTTGATTTCTCAGCGAAATCTTGTTCACGATAACTATAAAACTATAGAACGAAAAAACTGCAGTCATGAAAGTAAACGAAAACGGTTTGCACCATGCTAACAGAATATTAGAAAAGTATAAGTTTACACTGTAAAGTTTTTTTTTGTCACGAGGCAATAATCGCGATCAATAATCTAGTTCTAATCTTGAAACCTTGCTAGTTTTCAGACGCAGTAGATGAGCGCCGTACATTCCTTGTACATCGAACGATAAATCTTCAGCCAGACGAGTACCCAGATGTAAGTAATTTGACCTACCTGTTATGCTGCGGTAAAAAGACGCATTTCAGACGAAATCGATCAGTGCACTCCGTCGCAAATTCGAAATCAACGTTCATCGAAGACCATCGCAAAACTTGAGGCATGTTAAGGTGGGTTAATCTGCCCTTTCTGTTCATTAACTAATCTTGGTGAAGATAGAAAGTTCGAAAGTTTGAACAAGTTCAAACACCTGATAGCTTCTATTAAGCATATTGTCCTCGAAAAAAATAACTACCTCTTAGATCCTATTACTAGTTCTTACCCGAAACAAACATATTTTGCGGTTGTTCTTGAACGTTAGGCAACACTAGTGAAAAAAAATCTTCCCATTTTCTCATAGAATCATTCCTTTCATCTAAACCTCCTTGAGCGCAATAGAATTTTTTTT
>KN549200.1:409008-432943 GCA_000797555.1 Oesophagostomum dentatum | reverse complement strand
AAAACTTCGAAAACCAACGTTCTAGGCCATGCTGAAGCCATTCCAAATGCGAAAAATGTTTTTTAGGAAACTGGTCTTGGTCGACGTGAGAAAATACCTCCTTGCCGTCTTCTGGAAATTAATATGAGCTCTAATAAAGGAGGAAGAGGTCTTAGAGTATGTACCTCTGAATGTCAGAATTCAGCACTACATATTAACCCTGCACCATCGGTATATGTTGACGTTACACAAATACTTGTACATAGGTCAGGTGGGCTAATTATGTGAAATTTGTTTGTAAAATTACCAATTTTTGGAACTGCAAATGGTGCTTCGTCTCGGTATATGCCGCTGACGTAGCTTCATTGCTTCATTGATTTATGACCCACTTGAACGCCAGTTTATTTCAAATATAGTCTTACACCCAAGAGATTTAGAGCTTCCTTTACCGAAGGTTGCTCATGAATTTTTTCTTTATAGAGAAAGCCCCAGTTTTCGAGTGGGACAAGATGTCTGGGTACTCTTTCTGCTATCTATATAATCCAAAATTTCCCAAAAGTTTCATTCCAGCTACAGATTCAGAGACGTTTATCACAGAAATAGAAGAAAGGGTTTTACACGGCAGCAGCGGAAGAGTATGACTTGCTAAAGGTACTAACCAATCCTTATCCAAACTTCCCGGTCCAATTTCAACCTTTTTGGTACAGGCTCCTGTGTGTGATCTAGGCCATGGTGTTGCGGCTGTCGTCTTCTTAATAAGGCTCACATCATTTGCTTACGAGCGCATCGTTTACAATTTAAAAAAAACTGACGGCATTACCCGTCCCCTTCTCCTAACATTTTACGCATTAGCTGTCAAAAATGGTGACGATGCAAGCCAAAAACTTAAAAGTTCATCCACTTTCGTTCCTTTAATAGCGCAATAAAAACACTTTACAGCTAATTTGACCGATGACTGATCCCTATTGAGAATTTGTTCGCTTTAGGTGTTGCGAAATTTTGAAAGCTAATGTGTAGAAATGTGTGAACGTTGCATTTCCTTATGCTGCAGTTATTTTCGGATTTTAACCACCTGCAACGAACAGCTGTCGAGTGGAAATTGATATAGCATCTAACTACGCATCGAGAGTTTTCTTTGTAAATATTCAAAAAATCCAATGATTAGCGCCTTCCGCTGAAAGCCGTTTTCGAAGAATTTATGAAAGATCAAGCTGTGTACTGAAAACTTCCCCTCGCACAGAGCTGATTTGTAGAGGAAGAGAATAGCAACATGATTATGAGATATTACCGTAGTTTTTATTAAACCGTGGCATAGGTGAATTTTCTGTTAATACTGATTAGCAGCTATAGAAAATGGTAGTTCTCGTCAAGGTACCCGCGGTGGCAAGCGATTTTCATGGGGGCTGATAAGAAGAGCAGACACTGGAAGGAGCTGAGCTTTCAGCTGTATCGAATATGTACGAATGTTACCTGAACCCAAAATGCGCACATATGTTCAAGATTTCGAAATATAGCTCCTATTCAACTAATGCGGGCAAAAAGAAAGTAACGTAACAACAGCCTAAACTGGAACAAATTAAGTGATTAAAGATGAAAATCATAGAGGAACAACAAGGAATCTAAAGGAACGAATGATGTTTATTCCGGATATTTTTACCCTTCTTAGATCAATTAATTTTTTACTATAAGTTATCGGATTCATATCAGTTCAGTGTTACATGAAATGCAACTCAAGCAAATTTGGATACTACATTTTGCAGGCTCTAGTGAGTTAATCAATACTGCAGTACACTGGACTGGATAAAAACTGCGTACTATAGTACCAACCCTACCTGAAAAGCTCCTCTGGGAAACACACCGCGATATAACTAAAATATGAAACTTGCAACATTTGTTTAAAGTTTTAAAGGCCGTGTTCCTGGAAATTCTACTGTTTACTTTTTATATTGCAGAGTCATCGGTAACGGCCTGTCCTACCGCTCCATACCACAGTAGGATCATGAAAACCCACTCGTTTTGGAGAGGACTCTCAGTAACGAGTTCCTAAATAATGAGAGCTGCAACACTCAAAACCCATATTCCTTAGGAATCAGCTTTAGTTGATTCTCCTTGTATGATTATGCGTTAGCAGAGGTGGAGACGATGCAGACAAAACGCTAGCTTACTTCTCTTTGTTTAGACCCCCTACTCCGACTTCTGCACTATGTTGTATTGTAGTTATTCTAGGTCAGAATTTCATTTTTGATAAGGCAGCGTTTTCAAAATGAACAACTTTCCTAGCCTCCTAAGTGGTAGTCTTGTGAAGAAAGCCCTTAGAGATAGTTCCACTAGAAGAAATCATAGACAAAGTTCTGGTGCAATACCGTCCTTAAGCTTAATCTGTATCTTCATATGCTTTCTTGCTTGGCCTCTTCTCTTCCCTAGTGTAGTGATGAGCGCATTAGGGTAAACACGCAATCTCGACCTCTTATCGCTTTATTCCTCTGAAACAGTGGACGGACAAAACTTCGTCAAAATAGATTTTCAACATTAGTAACCTCATGAGCATATCAGGTAATAAGCAATCCATTATTTTCATTAATAAATAACTTCCCAGATTTTCCCTATCATCTTCAGAGTTTGACAATGTTTTTTGCATCGCTCATCTTTTAAAGACCCAATGTGCTTCCAGAACATGTTTCACTTTAGAGTTAAGCTTCGTAATTTATTTTTATCTGTTTTTTAGTTATAGTGCAGTCATGACAGCATAGACGTACTGTCAAATGTTTATCTGCTTCAACAGCAGGTTTCAAAACTTTTCTCCTTGTTCCGCTGCCATTTAAGAAAACCAACATATCGTTATCTTACCTGGAATAAAGAAAGTAACAATATGTATCGAACAATGGCATGGGATAATGAGCGTGCTTCTGACTAAAGTGCCTCATTTACTAATGAGGCTCAGAAATAAACCGTAATCTAAACCTCATATGCAGCATTCATTTGCAACACTAGGCAAAAGTGCATGAGAGGAAGTAGTTTTCTGATTAATGCATTGCTTCAATGTCATTAGCGAATTTGACAGGAAAGCTAATTGTACATAACACATTCTTCAAGGATTTTCGGCTTAAAAAAGTACGGTGACAGAATTCACATTTCCGCACAACCGCGAAGAAGCCACTAGCGAAAGCGATACAAAGCACTGCGATTTTCCATTCAAACTAGATTCATCATTATTTTTATCCCATTAAGCATTCTTAGGTTACCTTTCAGTATGTCTAACAAGAGGTGTCGAATTCCATCCATGCAGCTGACACAGCATTAAAACGCAAACTTTATTGCATTCTATACAATATTTTCTGTGGGCAATACGAGGCACATGGTAGTGCACTTGGAAAGCATACGGAAATCGATGTGAGAACAATAAATTCACAAAAAATATACCTAGTCGACGGGAAGATATGAAGCTGAGCATACTAGCCGAAACGCCAACTCGAAATTCTCCATCATAGAAAAAAAAGAAAGTTGAGGTTTCGACAAATTAATCGAGAACAATAATCGTACGGAAATTCTCTGGCAAGGCAACACCACATATCTAGATTCGTAGAAGACAAATAAAACGCGAATCATCTGAGGTCTCACCATACTTCGATGATCAGCAAATAAACATCAAGTAATAAAAGGACAAAATCGGAAGAAAAAACATGACATCGACAGCGTTCGATACCCGTGTTTGGCACCAAACACTTCAACACATACCTATATACATCAATACAGCCTTCGTCGACTAGCAAAAAAATGATATCTCAATCTTCAACACAATTGTGAGATTCGCACTACACCGAAATTAACTGTGACTCTTACGTAGTTAAGTAGAATACCGCTATGAAAGTAGGTGAATATGAGCACTTAAGCAGCACGTCACGACCGTTGTGACGTGTTTTCTCCGGAACTTTCTCGTTCCGCATCGCTAACGCTTCGACGAAGCATGTTGTCAAGTCTGTCTGTAGCGCACTCAATTTCCTGAAAAAAAAAACTTGCGATGAAGATGGATCAGGTGTGATGCCAACAGAAATGTACTTTCAGCATCTGTCATTCAAAAAAGTGCTTAAAATTGGATGGATTCGCACTTGCTTTCGAGAAAAGCCCACCTGGATTAGCGTGGAATGGCTTCGAAGCATTCCAGATAATGCTTCATCATCTGTAAAGCCGAGACCAGATGTACGCACACTGGCTAAGGACGAAACCTCAGAGGAGTCACTTGGTGAGTTTGGAATTCCCTGAGGCAACGTTCGGTAGCTGACATCTGATGGAGACGGTGAGTTCAATCTGAAAAATAGTAGCGATACTAAACTCAGAGCCAAACTTATATCAACAGTTATTTCTGGAAGACAGCCCTTTATAAGCTGAAATACTGTGTGATATTACTGGCATTCCAAAAGAATTGATTTCGCTGCTTTAGAGGTTTACCCTGAGTATTATTTGCCCCTAGCCTGTGACTCATGAGCAAACTCATCGCATAACTCGTGGGTAAACGCATAGGTCCAATAAACCCCGCAACCAGCTATGGATTCTCCAGCTTGGTATACGTAAGTTGCACAATTCAATGCCCCGTATTGTTCTATACCTTGGGTAAGCACACATGTAGTAAATGAATCCCTCTCCCCGCGTCGACCAATAATGACCCAGGAAACATTTGGACTTCACAGATTCAAATTTTTACTTTTCTTATCTATGAACCAATATACAAAAGATTCTAAGAACTCTAAAAACAAGAAGGGTAGGCGTTATTGTGGTATTTCCAAAGCAAGCTTGGACCTGGGTCCGTAGCGTAATATTTTCGGAGGTGGACTATTGCTGTTGAGTGCGAGGAAACTCGTCCAGGCTCGTCCCTTAAAATCCACATGCGCCAAGTTATACGTGTGATCTGGACGAGTTTGTTCATGCCAGTTTGTTCCCGACAATAACTCCGCCTCTGAAAACATCACGCTACGGATTCCTTGGATCTTTATCCTGTTAACGTTTCCGATGAGCGATCGGTATTTTATCTGCTAAACGGTGACAGCCTGCTTCCACTTCGAAGTTTGACTATCGCAGTTCAACAAAGTTTCAAATGCAAAAGTACTTTTTCCTTATTATTGGTTTCTTCAAAAGCTGACTTTTTACATGTACTTCCGCTCTTTTTAAGAAGACTACTATGTTTTGAATTATTTCATTCGTAGTCTGGTTGTAAAATCGTTGCATACTACAGAATACATAAGTTCTGCTGTGAATTCAAAGTTCTCATTGACTTTAAGGCCTCCGAGGGAAATAGTGCTGTCGAAAAATGAGGCCAATAAAGTCCTTCTACAACAGTCTCGGAGGTGCAGAAGAACTTATGTAATACTACTATGCATTTGCATGTATTTTGTTTAAGGGTCCTAGTGAGAATTTTTCATGTCTCAGTGGCCGTTCTTAGACTTCTGTGTTTCTAGCGTGGCTTTGTTATAGTCCTTAAAAAATAATATTCTGAAGAGCTGAGAAATGGAGACTCACTGAGAATTTGTCGGTTCCACTTCCCTCCTCTCGCCGCCACCAATAAGTTGCTGGGCTAGAAGGATCACGCCGGAACCAATTCCTGCGGGACGTTGAGGCCAATCAGCGCAACCATTCGCACGCATTAAGCATAGCACTGGAGCGATAACCTCGTCCTGAAATTGGCCGTGCTATGGATTTGCTGCTTGACAAGAGAGCAAAGACTCGCGTTCCAGAACGAACCGTTTCTGGGTTAATCGCATATCTACCGTCGTCGTCCTCATAAGGTGGTGGGGCGGTAGGCTGGTACGGTGGTGGATTAGCGGGCGGCTCGCGAGCAGATCCTGAAAATTCGAACCTTAATTCTGCTCTTGGAAACGGCCGTTTACTAAAATAAACATACCGCTTCCAATACTCCTCTGCTCATGAATTGAATCTGAGATCCGTTCGAGGTTCCGTAATGACGTCGTATAGTCGCATTTCTTTTGGCGTACCTGAAATAGCACACTTATATAGAGTAGTTTTGATTTCCCCCAGAAGAAAATATGTACTTTAGTCTGCGAATCTCCAAGGTGTGATGATTTGTTAGAGAAAAGGAATGCAACATGATTGATTTGCATTATCACAGACACAGCGACGGAAATGGACGCATCACATGAGAGCGCATTCAACAAACGGCCAGTTCTTCCCATGTACAAGATGCCAAGCGTTTTTCACATTCCATCACTACTTTACTGCTTAGAACTCGCTGAACGCTCGCTTTGTTTGATCAATGCGGTCTTTGTCTGAACTCCTACGCCAAGCACCCGATGAGCCAACAGTCAAGGAGTGATTCACCACCCCGTTCTCACACCCAGTAGAGCCATCTCCCATCAATGATAGACGGTTGATTCATGGGCCACGGGATTACACGGTGTGACTCACAGCTTATGGATCTGAGCATTGCTTGCAACCTGATCTCCAAATAGCGATACATAAGAGATAACGAAATATATAGGTTCAAAATCACAATTGATCGGGCGTTAAGTTCGAAAAATGAAGACATTCTCCGCATAATACTAGTGAAAAATTGTCCCGAAGATGGATTACAGGAAAAGAGTTTTAAGAAAGTAAGATTTAACCGAATAATATTCAAATTTTCCTTCTTATTCTTCTTTTTCTTCTTTCTTTTTCTTGTACTACTACAGATACTGTAAATATCTCTCCCACTAAGTGCTTCTAATATTTAGTTCTAGTCTACCAAAAACAATTTATGGAATGCTGCGCGAAACAAACAATTAAACAAAACAGATAGATATTAAGAGCTTCAGGCACTATTACTGTAACTAACATCAAGTATACAACTACTTACAACATCACTGCTAAGTCAGTGGTTTATACATTCTTAAAATCATCTTCCACCGAAAACGATGCTCTTTTGTCGAAATCCGCATGTATTCCGCCGAAACCACAATGAAACGAAAAAGAAGTCAACTACCCAGTTTTACTAACAGCGCTAGAACACAAGTGTTACAGCTTCTTTTGGAAAAACACTCGTTTCGTCAAGTAGCAGCTCGCTCGGCTCAAGGGAAAACTTAAGTGGTCACTTCATATTGTAAACCTTCGCTTCGTTCTATACCCGCTTCCTAAAAAGTACACCGCTTAGCCCAACTTCTTCGCAGAATCTAATGCAAAGGAAACTCAGTGAAAGCAAATTCTGAAAGCGAAACTCTCTTAGCTTAGCTAAATAGGTTCTACGATAATTGCTAGTGGTCGCCATTTCACTCAGTTAGCCCTTACTTTATAAATGTTGTGTCATAACTAGACATTCTGACGGATGTGTGTCGTATAATTAGCGGAGAATATCCCCAAAGGTGCCCGGAACCCGGTTTGTTGCATTCCATCTGTCTTCGACACATACCAGTGTCAGCTGGTGTGAGCTTAGCGAAAAAGAGGACATCAATCATCTTCAGCAGTGAGCAAGTGTTCGAATTCATTCTCACGTCAAAACATATTATGAGCTAGCAAATGAGAGTTTCAAACAATAAACTAGTGAGCGCACAATTCCAGAATTGCTGCAAAAATCAAAAATTTAAGTTCTCAAAATCATTTTAAGTAGACTGCGACATTAAACAGGTCAAAAATGCATTAAATTGAAATCCAACATTGACGAAATTATTCTGAACGGAAGGGAAGTTTAGTCAGTTTCACTTAATTCTCAAAGACGAAATAGCATCCAAATTAGTATAAGAATATAAAAACACTAAGAAGAAATATCACCTCAGAATTGTGATCAAGATTCTTGAGTAAGAGATTTGTTTGCCAAAATAAACTTTAAAAAATGAAAGTCTCTCTAAAATCTACCGCATTAACTTCAGAAGAACGAAATTATTCAAAATATATTGGTAATTACTGAAAATACTAGTATTCCTTACAATGGCAAATATTAGTATAGATGTTAAAGCGGGAAAAGAATCACCCTGGAAAATTTGGAGATATTTTCGATGGAGTTAACTTATTTGAAGAAAATGTACACATATATAACCTGTCCTGCATAAAGTCACATGGACTATAACCGAATTCAGATGCAGCTTTAATAAGAACAGAAAGTGGAGAGGGTGAACTGGATCTCCTTTCATATCTTAGAAAACTGTACGTCTATACTAGCATCCAGTAACTATAACTTTTTTAATTTTTGGTATTGAACAGTTGAAATATAGCAAGAGCTTAAAAATTTAGTAAATAAGCTATTCATTCTTGTGGTATCCTTTTTTGTTTCTTATCCGCTCACTTTGCTTTTTAATATATCCCCACTGTAGCACGTCTTGTGGGTACTCATCGTGAAATAAAAATAAAATAAAAATGTTTAGTGACTGTCCAACGTACTCGGTAAGCGGAATTCTGCAATGCTCCTTTTATTTTCTTACACCAGCAGTGCTTGCAAAACTTCGCTTACACGTTAGAATAGGGTTTCATTGCGTTTACAGTGATCACCCAGAGACCCAGATGACCCATTTCCACGTTTTTTTTCTTTTGGACACCCACGCTATAAATGCAGCGGACGAAGATTCTAAAATTAGCCCGACTTGCGCCGAATTGGGGCAATTCATTCCTTCACCTCTTAACAATATGCCATTCGAGCTTTTCTATCAATCCCCGAAATAAGCCTTGATGTTTGACTAGCTGACGCTGACGATCAGCTGCAGCCTCGACCCCGTGGAGATGATGCCGAAAGGCAACCCGACGAAAATGCAAACAGAATTGCTGCTAGCAGCGAAACTCTGCTCGGTTCCGGAAATAGATTAGGGCTTCTCGAAAACAAATGTATCGCTTCGCTTATGCATATAAATTGACACACAGTGACACCATTAACGGCGCATATATGCAAATCGGATAGGGCAAACGCAGGAAAATTAGGTGCATTTTCAATGAACCAGTCCGGCGCTCTAGCCTCTCTTTCACGGATGAGGAAAATTGTGCTGGAGACAGGTGAAAAACAAGAATATTTGGTAAAGTGTCGTCAGTTGCGGCATATTTTAGCAAGTCTAACCGAAAGGCTAACACAAGCTATAATCTGGAACCCTTATAGCAGAATTTACGGAAAGAAGAAGGAAACCTTCACATTTTCGCTTCTATTTACAATGACTACAAAAAGTACAGAAAATAAGCCAACGTTTTCGTACAAAGCGATTGATGTATTACAAGAGTTCTTTGGCATGGCTGACAAAACACGCCGTCATCACTAGCAAAAGGTTAGTTCACAAGGAAAAATGCAAACATTTGTCATGGTATACCACTCGAACACCTCTTCGTACCACCAAAGTTTGCCTAGAGAAACTAGCCTTCTGCTTCGTCCTTATACTACTGGATTAGCTCTAGCCAAGTATAGCACGATTTAGGGGGACGCGGATTTTCTCACGAAAGTTGTTCGAGTTCGAGTAAATTTCGTTCCAACATTTTCGTCAAAATTTCTAAAAACTCCCCGTTTAAAAGCAGCATCCATCGAAATCTTTTTCGTCCTTGTGGCAAAGTGAAGTGAGCTGGTGAAGTTATTACACATTCAATAAATGGCCTCGTAAAGTAAAAAAAAACTCGGTCAATGTCGTTTTCGATTTTTCCACTACTCCGGCACCACTCATTAAAACTACTAAAACATGACAAATTTTCCACTCTACTTACTCCACTCTCCATGCATAAGACAAGGATGAAAAAGCTGCAGCAGTTTTCTATTAATTATAAAAAGATTCAGCATTTTAGGGCGTTTGTCAGTGAGGTAAAGATGTGATATTCTGTGTCCATTTGAAGAACTTGCATTATTAGAAACACGGAATGCTGCGCAAATTTATCTCCAACTCAAAAAACCTTGAACTTTAGCTTTCAGATAATCTACCAAACTGCAGTGCTTGTTCCCACCACTTTTTAGCATAGTTCTGTCATAACACGACAAATACAGAAAGGAAGGCTGCCCGGACGTTCCCCGAAATTCACGTGCATTATCTTCCAAGCACGTGCAGCCTCATGACCGGCGAATGTTTTTGTTTCCATGAACAAATAAACAGTTTTATAACTTCCATCATAAAACCACGTCAATCACAACATGTTTTGTTTACTTCGCCATACTAAGCCACCTTCTGCAACCCTCTGAGCAATTCATCAGTGTGAAAATCACACTTCACTCAGAATGCCAACGCCAAAAAGTGACGTCTGTTGAAATTTATGTTTGAAAGGGCAGCTGACTAGGATCATCAGCTGATCCAGTACAACAACGGCTCGCCAATAGTGTAAGGTATCCACATACACGTTAAAGTATTCAAGTACGTATTACTGAAGAAAAACAGAAAAATGAATGTCCAAAAAAGCTAGTTCTTCTGTACCCTATTCTCAGAGAAAAGCTATGCCGAAGTTTTTTTTTTGTTTGAAAAAGAGCATCATCAGCGCAGGGCAACGAACTCTCAACAAGTTTTCATCTGAACTGGAGAAAGGAAGAACTTGTTCAAAAACCTTTTCGGACTAAAAAAATCTGTTCGGATATGAAACTTCGCCTTGCTTAGCTCGTTTCTCCATTTCTATATTATTCCACCAAGTTTTCCACTGGATACACTAAAGCTGAGTCCTCTCTGCAATCCACACCACTAATAAGAAGAAAAAAATAAGGCTTGAAAGGGAAAAAATACATTATTCAGCAGGTCACTTTCATACTGCTTTATCTAAGATCGTGAAAACATTTTCATCAAAAAAAAACATATATTTCCCATATGTGGTACAGCGCAGAGGTCAAAGAGTCGAAGGAAAAGGGTTATAATGATTTTTTTCTCGGTAGTTGCTTTTTCAGTCTACAATGTTTTGCCTATTATGTAGCCGAAACCATAGAGCAAAACTGCCTCTTATCGATTAGGAAAAAGCACGTCCATGTAAATTTAAAAAAAAAAACTATGTTAAAAATGCGGTCCCTCGTCCCCTACATACTGGCTGAAACGAGACCCAGTATGCAGCACTAAATCAACATTAAGTACGTCTTGAGGCTGAGCCTCCCTAAGCCTCACAACGTAATTCAAAACTCGTAAATATCGGCTTTTTGCAGTGGCCACAGGCGTCCCATTATTTCTGCTACTTCATGTTGTAGCCCTTACGCAGCGAACTAAAAACTACCAATACCACTCTTATCAACCCCTGATTGCGCTATCAGAACAGTCGAGGAATCTCGTGACGCAATAAACAAAGGCAGGAATGATCAATAAGCAATCGGAGGATAGTAGTGTAGGAGTGCAGCTGGAGAAAGAAAATGATGGCGTCATTTACCTCAGCCTCAAGTCGCAGGATGAGCTCCTTCTGTCGCTCCAAGATTCGAGTGAACTCTAACCGCTGGTCAAAGTATGTCCGCGATTTCTTTATGGATGATCTGAACAAGGATGATAGGATTGGTTCAGTGAACAATACTGAGCGAGTAGGTCTCTCACCTCTGGTCTTTCTCCATCTTCCGTATCTGATCCGCTAATTTCATTAACCGCTCAGAAATTGCGCGATGTTCATTGCCGCTCGCCAGGCGTTCTTCTTCTGCCTCGTTTACACGTTGAATATGATGGTTGAGTACCTAGAACAGAAGTAGTTCAATAGGACAACTTTTTCCATACTGCTGTAACTCTACACGCACTCTGTACAACTCTTTCCTATGTGAAAACAACGCTTCCCCGAAAACATAGGCGTAATAAGTCTGAGGCAACTGGTTGATGTTCACTTTGCCCGTAGAACTGCTTCGCTTTTCTTCACAAGCAAATCCATAAACAATTTTGAAGGTCAGCTCGTTTTTGCTTTAGCGAGAAGCAATTGAACTTCGAAGAAGTCAAACGCACATCTATTCACTGTCGTGAAAGCTAACGTCTGACGTAATTACGCACACAAAATGCGACCAAACTTCTGGAAACCGTCTCAAGCGAGTTCTGGCCTGTCCCTTTGACTATCCGAACTCTGTCCACAAACGCAGCCCGATGTCCGCGTCGCGGAGAGCGGAATATTTCACAACCCTCGTTTTTTGCGGATTATTGAATAGATGCACCAATGGTTAACATCTATGGCAACGTCTTCGACAACACTCTTCAGCAGTCGAAGTAAAAAAAATGTCGCTAGATAGGACAGAGCCAGGACAACAAGGATGGTCTCATCACTCAGACGCTTCCCTCATCCTAGACGACCATTCGGTGCAAAAATGGACGGATTCCACATGCTCATCCATTATTATGCACCATAAATCACAATCTTTTGAGCAAACACATGTGCGGCGATTTTCCGTCTAATCCATGCATTCCAGAAAATGATAGTGGGAAAAACGTATTCGATGAGAGTCCCCGTTCTCCTCACGGTCCATATGCTTAACGTGCAAACCACCCCGCTCTATGAGCAAAGACCAAACTGGCAGTGTTTCAGTTTTTAAGAGGCTATAGTCAGGCCTTAAGTGTTCTTCTTTCCCAGGTCCAAAAAAACGACGAATTCTCAATTTCATGAAGAAATTTATAGAGGCATTTTAATACCCTTAAATGTACTCAGCCTAAGTGGAATAAAGTGAGCGAGGAGCTATCTTTTATCAAACTTTTTGAGCATCCTAACAGGATATGGATGTGACGCATACAGTCCCATTTTAAAAAAATCTCCTGCTCAGAATTTTGTCGTAAAAAGTGATTAACACTTTTTAGCCCTTTATCGCCAAAGCAAAACTCAAGTTCCTATATATCTGAGGACCTGCTTTACAACAACTGCTTTTGTTTATCATAAAAATTATGTCTTTCATACATCAAATGATATACACCCTTAGCTATTGTCCACTAATTTTCTATACATTGGCGTATAGCTTACACATTATCATCGATAAGATACTCTTGTCCGGAAGAATATGTAGTGAATCTTGAGATTTTTCAAATCTTTTTAATGCCTACTTTTGCGAAGCTCATTCGAACTGTTAGCGGTCATATCTCCACTGCATTTTCATTATTCTCGCTTTCAGACACCATTTCAGAGGCAGTTAAGAGTTGCACTTATGATATGAGAATGGATGATTGCAGAGGCTTTGCACGAGGAATTATCTCACTTCCTCATTGTATTCTAAATCCTAGGTGTAAGAGTCAAAGACGACAAAATCTACCAAAATCTATGGCTTCGGTGCAAAACAGTAAGGAATTAAAAAAAACTATTGCTAGGCCGAAAACACAACCTCAAGACATTCCGGATGTACGGTCGTCTGGCGATTCAAGCTATCCTGGGTGAGGGCAACCTGCTGTTTCGCTACGGCTAATAGTGAGGTGGCACGTTCGAAACGTATAGCAGCTCTTTGTGACTCATCGCGTAGTTTCCGCTCCTGAAAACGGACAGGAATCGAAGCATGAATGAATCAGGAAGTATAGGAGCATTTCTATAGAACAGCCGAGGTATAAAAAATTGAGTATTTAGCATAGCTTCTCCAAAAATAATCCCAGAATTTACAGTACTACTCCTGATGCGAATCGCAGTAAACAATTCAGACCAGCGGTCTCCATGAACGTTTTTCATCACAATAAAGAAAAAGTGTAAAACTATTATAGACTGCGCTGCATTGTTGTTTTCTGTTCCATTACAGTCCACACATTTATGAGATTTATTGCCACTCTGAATTGGAACTGATCGCTTAATCCGTAGACGAGATCATTACGGGCGATGATGAACGCAAGGATTACGCTGGGAACATGTGGACACTAACCAACAATTACTCATCAACAAGCTATCAAAGAGTTGAGTGCTCAAAAACATCGAAAATTGTTTGAAAGAGCATGAAATTACCCGAAATTACCTTCACTTAGTGATTTCTGCTTTAATTAATCAAGTTTCCGCCACTGAAGTGCACCTAGTGCTTAAAACCGTTTGAGATTTGCTTCCGGGACATCTTCCAGCTTTCAGCTGAAGATGGAGCCACTTCGCTCAAACAATGAGCAATATTTGAAGATCGGCGACACATCGTCATCATCAAAAACGTGTTGGTGACGTCAAAGCAAGGTGTGGCTGATTACCAACACATCGGTGTCGTCATCCGCAAACATCGTTGTTTTTCCGCGTATGAGTATGACTGAGAAACTCATAACAGCGCGAAAATGTATAATTACGAGCGAAAAAACCACCCAAGAACACTTTTTTACAAGAAGTAGTCCTAAGTTCCTTTTTCCATGGAAAAACCCATGTCGATACTCGCACTTCCTTTTCAGTCGACCGCTCAAATTCTATGAATGCCGAAAAAAAGCAAGCCCTCTCTCTACACGGCATATGCAAATATAATCCGGCAAATATACCGACATGACATGTGTTGTCGCAAGAGCAGGAAAATAGCTGAAGTGATAAAAGAGGCTAAATATGGCATGTGACGGAAAAGGAACGTATAGAGGAAACAAAAAAAATGATGAGAAGGAAAGGAGCAATTCAGCAACTCCTCAGCAGAGTGCAAAAATGGAGAAGAGTAACCAAAAATACTGGAATGATAAAAATTTACCTGAATTTTAGCTTCGTAATATGGGCGTGCTTTAGCAATCGCACTACTGTACTTCTTCGATAGTTCTTTCAGCTTTTCTGACCATGAAGCTTGGATTTCTCTGAAACTACCAGATTTTTATGCAGAACAGTGGCTATACTTCTGAAATTTTGGAAACAATTCCCTTTTCAAACAGAAAGGCACATGTCCACCGCGCGGTGATCTTGTTTTCCCCGTACCGCTCAGCTTCATGCTTAGGTGTTAGTCCGTACGGTGCTGTTTGTTTTTCGAGCTGAACTACAAACAAAACATGCGAAGGACGGTTGTGCAAGAAGGAAGAAATCGTTAGTTTTCCACCGTTGGACAAGGAATATTTAGGAAATTTTTGAAAATATAGCAGTAACGGCATTTAGCATAAATTCAAAATGATGTACAGAAATTAAGAAAGAAACAGGTGGATCAGGTGAATCCCTGAGTGCAAGCTACACTAAACTTTTCAAAAACGATAGATTTCGATATTCTGCAAGGCGAATTTCCAGTACAGACCTAAGCCATCACCATTTTACGTGTGAAATAAAATTATAGGTTTTCCAAAATACTGTAGAGCGATTTGGCAGCATCTGCAAAACAGTGACAATAAAATCCTTGTTAACTTATTTATAGAGTTAATTGCCTGATAGTTCACAGATTAAATTAATTTCCTCCCTAAGTTCACTTAGTCACGCAACAATGGCGCGGTGTTGCATTCATTGGCGGAACTTTTTTTTCGCAGATTTTACGGGTGATCTGCCCAGTCGCCTGTATAACTGCCAATTCACCGCATTCAAGATTCCTCCATGTTCGCAAACTTATGTCAGAGGGGACAAAAGGATCGGCGGACCACCGGTGTTTGCATGCTGGTCACCAGCAGCAGCACTTACGGCCGCCTAGGTCAACAGATCCGAATTCCACAGCATATTGACAACAAATTCACCCAAACGCATGAAAAACCGGCAAACTGGTGGCCGGTAGGAGCAGAGAGGAGAAATACGGCGTCAACAACGTGCTTACCTAAAACAGGCTCTTGCTCCGTCGAGCTGGACTTCGAGCTTGTTGATGACATCGGTGGCGATATTCAATTTTTCCAGCTCTTCGTGAACTAGATTAAGGTGTTTTTGATCCAGTGGCGGCTCGTCGTCTTCTAATTCTGAGAGGCCTAGCACGCTGTCTGCACAGGAATCTAAAGAATCTCGGTTCAGACCCCAGAATTATCATGAACAAAAACGTGAATCTCCAAGGTGGTTTTCACCGTTTCAAGTGAGCTACTGTGCGAAAGAATATTTTTCGCTGCATTGTTCACAGAAATAAATAGTATAGATGGGGAACTACGTATACTAGTTACGCATAATGCGCAGGAAACTACTCGCACAAAAGAACGCGACCTTCACAGAATGCGCTGAATGGCATGAGTGGTACAGCACAATTGAAATGGAAGCGCTCTCACTGGGGAAGTCACCCAAACAACAGTGGAATTGTTAGTAATCCGAAATACGTACCGGAATGGATAGAAAGTGCCTTTGTATTGCCGCTCATGCCCAGTAAGCGCGCGTCATCTTCGGCGTCAAGTTCCGGCATTGAACGAGCAAGAGGAAAGTGAAAGTAGTGACTACAGAATAGACACGAAGTGGAAAGGAATAATCAGGAAAAGTAGCGAATATAAGTAGGAAACGCTGCAGTGGTGATGCCCTTCCGATCTTAGGAAAGAAGCATCGATAACTCCTGAAAGTGAGATGATCGTGACTGTGTTTAACAAAGTGACAAACAACGCCCAGATCAATTCGGCGAGTGGCAGGGGGCGAGGATCAGAATGCAGAAAAGAGCTTATCATTTCGGGAAGAGGATCACACGACAGAGCGACAAACAAACACAGAAACAAATAGGAAACAAGACGCGAGCGACGTTGACAACTGCCCAAGCGCTGGCAACAGGCATTACTCGAAAAAGGGGATATGAAGAAAGCGAATGCGAGTATAAATGTAGTAAGGGAGCAGCAGTTGGCGCCGATCCCGGTAGTCAACGAGACAGATGGCTCTTATTAATTTGATCGATACGTATGCGGAACGAGGCCGAGAGGGTTGAGGGTTGAGGGCACCGCGATTCACACATGCTGCCCCCCGTCTCTCACGTGGGGTGCGACGACCTCCGTGAGACTGGAAACGCGCATGTCGCGCGACCACCCAGCCGTCCTCGGTGGGCGCGAAGGCGAGGAGGCGGGCCAGTCGCGCGACGCCGCACCCGCGACCAATTACTGCTGCCCGCACGCCGCACAACAATGCCCACCCAGCCAGCGTGACCTACAAGATCTACCCACCAGACACACACACGCAATCTCATCAACTGATGTGTACTCGTTCGCTGAAAAAAAAATCCTGTAAAGGCAGCGGTTAGATGGAATTTCTCAACTCTGGCAATTTCTGAGCTCTTTTTTTGGGAGGAAAACACTTTTTTTTAAATTCTAACTACATCCGCAACATGCAGTAAAATCTAGGGCTGCTTGATTTTGTGACAACCAGCGAAACTACAAGACTGCTTCAAGCGAAATATGTCTACCAACTGAAGGGACTAACCAAAGTGACCAGGGAGGTGCGCCAAGTTGGTGCGATGGTGGGACGATAATGGGCAATTATTTCATAATGCCAGAGAAAAATCAGAAAATATGAGGGTGCAGTTTCTTCACTTGCCAGAAGTTAAGACGTGAAGTCACTTAATTCTGCTTTAAAATTGCTTATCATGAAGTATTTCTTTAAAAAATATGCTTTTTAGATACTTTTTAGATACCGTGACAATAGTACAGCTATGTAGGAAAGCTTCTTAGCTCAAGTCTGCTTTATCGCGTGAAGAATACCACATTTTCTGGTAAGCTAAAAGAGGAGACTTATCAGAGGTCATAACACTCTGGTAAACAAAATTAGCTATTTGAAAACATGGCTGGAGCTAGTTCTGTTTGGAGCGATATCTACGGAATGTTGGTGGTCCCATACGTATCATTCTGAAAGTTTGGTGCGATTCCACAGTAAGATGGATTTTATAAAAATCACCTCGAGCTCAGATCTGGAAATGAAACTCTTATCACAACCGATTTTACGAAAGAAAATTGGAACTTAACAGTTATACTAAAGTAATCCAAATAAGCGATATTCTTCGTTACACGTTTTCAAGGCTTGTAATATCATAGATGCATTCTATAACTCTATAAACTTCTGCGTTAAAAAACAAGATTTGAAAGCATTAGCAATCGACCACATTAAAAACTTCGAGAAAAACTTAGACATTAGAATTTCTATGCCTTTTCCTTTCATCAGTCACGCCTCGCTTCCCCTTTTTAAACAAGTTCTTGTTCAACAACTTCTCCGAGTGAGAGGTGGCAGACATAGAGATCCAGAAAAAATGCATTGCAACAAGTAAACTCAACACAAATGTAGAAGGAGCTATGATTGTGCACTTCAGAGTTCATAGCACTTTTTACAAACAGAAAGAAAAATGCAACGACATGAAGAAAGGCCAAGAAAAGGCAGTAGGGGTCGGCTCAAGTATTTCTGAAGCCAAATAATGCGATTCAAGCCTTTAATAGCTTCCTGGGAAGAAACAAGGTTATTCAACTGCTCGCTAAGTGGATTTAATAATCTCCGGGCTTTTTCCGCAAACGATCTTAGTGCAATACCATTTTCAATAATGCATACTATATTAGTGATAAAATATAGTATAATCGAAAACCACTAAATATGTGTTAGAACGTTATAGGACAGAAAAACCGTCTAATATTTCTTCTAAATAAAGAATACGATATACAGCAGATCTTTTCAAATTTTTGAATTTAAAGCGTTTGATCTAGAGAGAAAATAAGAACAGAAGTATTTGAACAGATATATGCAAAGCTAATCTTGCTAAAAAAAAACTGCTTCAGCAACTGAAAAAAAGAATGAGGTTTGAATCTACTAGGACACTATGTAATGCAGTATAGTGAGTGAGTGCTTCGGAAGCCCTGGCTGAAGAAGAGCTTCGCTTATATTCATTGGACAACAAACTGACATGTGGTGAACATTTAGTTTAAGAGATAGGAATTTTCCAGCTCTTATCAGATTTAACAGAATTCACGAACTCTGTGCGCAACAATTCTTTTCATGAGAAACATTCTTTCCACATGATCTCGTGCCGCTGCTATGGAAGCGTAAAAAATTTGTAGTAGAAGTGAGTTGTTCTCGTTCAGTGATGAATTAGTCATACTTAGCGTAGTGCAGATTTTATATATTATCCCTAAGCAAAAAAGGAACAGAATGTGAGCTATCTGGAATGCTCATATATGTAGTAATAATAAAAATCTTAGACGAAAGATTAAGAGCTAAAGATTAGAAAGTAATATAAGAAGAAAACTTTCATAGCTCGCACATTTTAAGAATGTGAATTGTCATAGGAACGAAGTCATAAGCGTCAATGAATTTCGGTTTCAGAGAAGGCAAAGAAGCTGTCTTACTAAGAGTTACGCTTAAATAGTAAGCTAAAATTTTCAGTTGTCAATAGACAAAAAGTTATATCTGATTACAATAGTTTTTCGCTTTGCGCGAGAAATGGTTTTTCTTCCTAGTTTTCGCAAATACATTTAATGAGTGCTGTATTAACAAAAGAAGAAGCTCTGAGTCAATTCGCCATTTGAGGAAAAACTATTACGTACGCAACAAAAAAGCCGATTAGGTAGAATGCCTCAACGAATGAATTCGTGCTTTGTACGGCAGAATTACCTTTTATATTAATGGTAATAATGCATAAATGAGCAAACATTCGAAAATCAGCGTTACGTAAAACATTCCCAGCCTGAGGTCTTTCAAACGATGACTGAGTGTGAATAGAACAAGTACACACACCCACTGACATGTTTATAATGCGAAATAAACGGAAATGACGTAGTCAGTTTTGTCTTGTGACTAACAATAAGTTCACCCTCACGAAGGCAAAAAAGTGGGCGGAACAATGAAGAACTGGATTAGCTCCAATTCAATGCCAGGAGGAAACTAGATGTCAACGAAAACCTGGCTAATATAATAATGCAAGGAAACGATTTTACTCATAACAGTGTAATTTTTGCGGATGAGTATAAAAAGCGCCGTTTGTCACTTATGTAGCTAGCCGCAGCAAACCCCAGCGCATCTAAATTAGGGAAGATCCTCGGCGAAATTAGCATCAAGCTCCGTTTTTCGATCGGATTGCGTCAGTGGATATGTGAGACATGCGCGCTAAATAACATAAACGGGAATAATTCCCGTTTCGGGATTAGAGCACGTCAACCATGACGTAATCGGTTTGATGCGGAGATAGTGGCGCGTGAGACTGCTACAAGTTGACGCTCGGGGCGAAAATTGAAGTGCTTTCCTGTCTGATAGAATATTCTCGAAGCTCTGAAGCGAGTCGTCAAGAAGGACGGGAAGGGCACTTGTCTGCGCTTATTAGATTTAGGCCGGGTTAGCCTTCGTTTTCAAGAAAGCGAAGGTTCGTTTCGAACAATGATCACTAACTGACCAGAGAAAGGGCAGAGACCAAACGGAACGATAACGAATGAGACCATTTTCATTCCTAGTTCCGGGTACAACCTGGATTAGGAAGAAAACATCGATACGTGAAAGCGCTATTTAAGAAAACATCGAGACGTGAAAGCGCTATTTCTTCTTCCTTAAATTAATACAGCAAAATGTAATTTTGCTCCCAATTCATCACAGATATAGTATCTCCATATATGCGATTCACTGTAACTAAGCTAGTATGCTTTTCAGAATCTACTGAACTAAGTACTAATTTACTAAGTTGTTAATATGCTATCTCACGTGCTAGCTTGCTTACTCATCGAGGAAGACATAAATTATATGCGAGGTGGAATGATAGTAAATATGCTGATTTAACATGAACTTTCTGATTTAGATAATGTGGAGGTAAAAATTAAGCTAAAATTTTGATATCATAGGTGTGATCCAACAAAAGAGCGCTTTAGCACTGCTAGATTCCCTTACTGCCTAACTAGTTATGACTGAACTGGTTGTGACCCAATCGTTAACTTTCCATCTGGTCTATGTACTTCTCTGCTTAGAGCTGAGGTCACATTTAATCGAGGACAGAATTATTGATAAGACAAAAACCCGCTAAAATTTATAAGCTAGGGTTTAATGGCGAACTTCTTGCGCCGGATTACTCGGTACAGTAGATAGATTAGTAGTGGGCAGATAGAGAGACCTTCAGACAACAGTAGTCGATTATTCTTACCAATTTGTTAAAGTGCTGTACAAAAGTTGAACAAAGCATGCAATGCTTTTCACCAAGATACATTCAGAAACTAATTATATACTATGCAGTAAGAGCCTGATTAGCGAGCATGTGATAGGATTAGAAGATGTGAGCCGGACACTGCAGCTGTTGGCTAAACTTGACAACTCAGTAATGTCCATGGAGCCCAGCAGTTTTATCTAGTTTGCTCATAAATGCAGAATTTGAGGATGGATCCTACCTATTTTGACGGGTAAATCCGACCGATTCTAGCCAGAACGAATGAAAAACTTGATACCTTGTCCAGCAGCACCTTTTCGTTTAAATATATGTCACGAACACAACGAAGAAGGTGACAAGTTGAATAGTACGGTGCTTACAAAGGAATACATAAATAAACGTCAGCGAAATTGTGGTGTGCTGATGACATCGATGAGGATGTTTGCTTAACCATGTGGCGATTTCAAAGACGACGTTTTGTGCGTGCCTGGGAACTGGCCCGGAAACTGGAACTCCATGACAAGGGAACGACGAAAAAACAGCAAACACGTCGCATGCGCGACGTGTGGTAAGCACTGCATGTGAAGCGGTCGTCTCGCGCAAGAACAGGAAGGAAGAAACGGGCCTCCGGGTGGGCATACCGGGTGACGTCGCCAGGCAACACTGAGCTGACGACGTCAGCAGCATGCGCGTTCACTCTAAATCGGGCGAGGCTGAACCGGCGGCGAGTAAGAAAAGCCGACTCGAGTTCGGGTGCACTGTCTAGACTGCTGACGAAGGCCTGGACTGGTCGAGACCTCGTTACGATGGTTTAACGAAATTGCTGCTGGAGAACACGCAACAGCATACATAAGTGATGGCTTATGAAATATTTAGAAGGGACCAGAGAATAGCAGAAGGACAGATTTGCAAAATGCTGAGTGCGCTGAGGGAACCTCTACCACCTTCGATAGTGAACGGTTGAATTTCTTTGTTGTTCTTTCATCGCATAAAGTCAAGGAAACTCCCTTGGTCAAAAGATATATGAAACATTGAGTCCCGAGCATATCCCATTCTTATTAAGATCATTTAAATTTTTGTTCGCACGAGTAATTTTTGAAACGTTACTGCGAATGAGAAAATGCCTTCTTCAAAATACAGTAAATACTGCAAAAAGAACATAAATATAAATAAAGACGGATCACAGTAGCTGTGAATAACCCGAAAATCAAAAGCTATGAGTAAAAGAATATCTGCGCATACTATTGCTACTTCTACCTTATAAATTCTTCATCGCTGACTAGCTATAAGACGAGTGAAGAGGGAAAGGCCAGGAATCCGGACGTGTCCAAACTGGTGAAAGCAGCGAGAATTAGCCTAATTTTCATTAGCTTGGGCATGTACGGCCCCCTGATGCCGCCCACCTCACTCATCTTAGTCCGCGAGAAGGAGTATATTATTTGAGAATTATATCGTTTCAAGTATGAAGAGCATAAAGGAGCCACTACACAGAAAATCAAAGAAGAACTAACCGGACTTGTTTATTTTGACCTGCTTTTTCAATTTAAATGCAAGTTCCCTACCTGGAACAATGAGGAAAC
This sequence comes from Oesophagostomum dentatum, assembly GCA_000797555.1. Classification (NCBI taxonomy): domain Eukaryota; kingdom Metazoa; phylum Nematoda; class Chromadorea; order Rhabditida; family Strongylidae; genus Oesophagostomum; species Oesophagostomum dentatum. Next base: position 410,647 of record KN549200.1, on the reverse strand, counting down.
TTAGTCCGTCCACAGAAATAGTGCTGAGCTGCGAGCTGTTGTGCAGGTACGTAGCTGCGCAAGGGCAGTCCGTTAACACTAGAGCAGCAGAGAAGCGTTGTTTAAGGGGAACGCGAATCCTACTGAACACCTTATCCTGCTGCTCACCCTCAAATCGGTCACCGTAGTGTAGGTGATACGTAATTGCACAACCGGGCCGTACTCGGAACTATTCACATGGTTGAACAATATTTTCACGAAAAACATACACTGATCAAGTTATTCGCCTCCACTGTACAATTTGCAGCGGCAGAAAAATAAATAGAAATAAGCGCATTACTCAAGATCAAGGAGCAGAATGGCTCTGAAATCCCGCTTCATCCTCTTTTAGAGGATTTTATCTTACAAGTTGTACACAAGTCTCGGATCACTAGCGACTTTGCCAAACGCCTTAAGCTATGCGCCTAGCAACAACCAGCAAAACAACATTTATCTAAGCTACTCGGTACCAGTACACATGCCACTGAGTCCGGAACCTGTTTGTGCGTAGGACTCTTCTAGCAGTGGTGCAATGAATTACCTACCTCTGAAACCGGACGAAGCAAAAACAGCGTGGTAAGTTACAAAGATCAAAATAAAAAAAACTGTTCATGGGAATGTGGATTGAAGATTTCGTTGCAGAAGAATTACTATAAATTGAAAGCGTACAAGGATACCAGTAAGGCCCTGACCTAGGCTTATCCTAACCTATAAAAGCAGAAACTCCGAAAGTATGAAGTGGATGGCAGGAAGTCTAACTTAACGTGAACCCAGTGAAGCTGCAAACTTCTTTAAGGCTATGTGGCACTTTCTTTGTATCCTTCTTCGAGGAAAAGAGAAAAACCGGCTTCGATTCGCTTTTCCTAATTAAAGGCACTTCCTCAAAATCCTCTCCAAGCTCTTCTATGAGTCACTAGCACGTCACCGTTGAAAAACAGGGAAGCAAATATTTTTGTCTTGACAAGGGACCCAAAACAAACATGTCTACTTCTAGAGGGGCTAAGATTTATCTTGGGTTCGTTAGCAGTAGCTTCTATCGAAGGAAACAGAAGTCCCGGATCGTCCATCTAGTCTTTTCTAAAATTTCAAGAAACTTGTGTGTTTGATGGTGCAAACTGAAATGTTCTCTTATTGTAGTCTTTGGTGGTAAAGTGGTAACAAAACTGAGTGGAAATTCATGACGTGATCATGTTTACATGCTCGGTTGTTCTCCAAAGTACAGAGGATATTTCCAGGTGTTTACTCGACTGCCGCAGTCAAACGCGCATGTTCATTCCAATTCGGAATGTCTGTCTACATGTCGAAAACAGGAGAAGAATTGGCTGGAAATTGCTTTGCAGATGGATCCGAGACGTCCGAGATGCTCCAATACAAGACATGCACCTGATCATGCGCATTATACACAAGTGGCAGTGGCGGTCATACGGGAGGGGGGGGGCGCTCCGAGAATAGGCCCGAAAATTTTTTAAAGTGGCCTAGAGGCCAGGGAAAAATTGAAAAAGGGGCCATTTAAAAAAACAACTTTAGAATATCGATTTTTATTTTGAAAAAAATTTTTAAAATTTTTGAAAAATTTTTTCAGTCGATTTTTCTTTGGTCCCGCTCCCGCCCCCCCCCCCCC
>KN549200.1:355430-369127 GCA_000797555.1 Oesophagostomum dentatum | reverse complement strand
GTGCAAGCTAGAGACAATAATACTGCAGATATGCGCAGATCTGCTGACAGCAGAGTGGTTTTATGCTAACGGGTCCCTAACGTAATGTTTCCAAAGGCGGGATTACCGCCGTCGGGCGCGAACAAATTCGTCCAGATCACACCGAGCACGCATTATTTGCCTCATGTGGGCTTTAAAAGACGAGTGTGGACGAGTATACTCGTCCCGGACAAAGCTAGTTCCGGCTTTAGAAACAATACGCCACGGATCCGTGGCTAACTCCGTTCACCGCCTTTTCGTACATGCTGTCACGTCTAGACGCATGTCTACTGCAGCGCACGTCTAGAAACGTAACGACGACTATGTATTCGCATTGTCGCGGACTAAGATTAGTGGAGGTGGGCGGGGTCAGGCTCCAATGCGAAACAGTATGGATTAAAATTGGGCTGACTCTTGGTGTTTTAACCAGTTTGAACACGCACGGCATTCCGTCGGGTGTCTTGGCCCCACTAACCACTGGTCTTAGTCCACGACAAAGAGAGTAGATTAAGATTAATTCTCTCCGTAAATAATTACTATCTTCTATCGAACCCTTCGCAAATCTTTATGGATGTTTTCTTCGGAATTACATCTTCCTTTACGAATTTGTTACTTAGCCTGCATAGATCGAAGCTGCACATCATCTTTACTAAAGAATGTAGAAGGATTAGTCCCTGCTGTAATGGTGTAACATTCGTACTTTCGTGCAGTACTCTTTGTTAGCAAACTTTTTTCGCTTTACTTTACTACTCTAGTGCTCCTAATATGAACTAAAGAAAACACAAGGAAAACATCACAGTGCACATAATGCTGCAAAAGTCTGCTGAAAATTACCTAACTCAGGTAAAAGAAACTACTAGCTGCAAAAGTTTTGCCCCGAAAACCCCTATAGTTCGCCGTAAAAAGTTTAAAAAATCAGGATATTACATATACGTACAACTGTTTCCAAGTTCTCGATAAAGTTTAGCACAGCTCCATGTAAAAGGTGTGCAATTACGTACAATTTACAATTTTTTCAACGGATGTTGGCTTCTTAAGACACATTTGAGAAGTTGTTTCTGTAATAGTAGCTTATCCAGCGTAAAATCTCGGAACCATTAAAGTGAAGAGAAACTAAAAAGTTGAAAGGGTTGTTCGGACTTTTGGAACGAAAAATGTTCCTCTCTTGGAGTGCCCACGCTAGCAAAACGTTGCAGAAAGTTGTGCGAATTTTATCAAAATTGTCAAAATACTGTTTATGAGACAGTCTTTGTAGAAACGAGAAAATCTGTGATGAATTAGAAGCAGAATAGAAGTCGCTGCCAGCTCAGCCGTGAATCTTTTAATGGACTAGGATGTCTCTGGAGTATTGAAAGCTGCAGAGGCTTCTGTAGTTTATTCGAACTAGTGGTTCTGAATCTCTAAGCGGCTCTGTTCGTGTACTGCACAGCGAGCTCCATTTTGATTACAGACTCGAAATATTCCCACAGTGCGCAGATTGAGTTAAGCTCTCGTCGTGACCTGTTTGAACTGCTCAAATATCTCAAATGTGAATCGGAATCGCCACAAAGAGCGCCATAACGGCGAAAACCGGCACCACACTCAAAATACCTCGGCTGCCTGCATGTGTACAGGACGTGTTGTCCCGATGTTGTTCTGTGTAATGCTGCCTACTATAAACACCTGCAGAACAGAACCATATCGCGTGTTTTTGCCAGGAATATATTCCTTGCTCTTTGCTGCTCCTTCGTTGATGCCAAAACGGTCGCAACAATTCACGGTAGATAACGTTAAAAAAATCCTTTTCTAGTTTTTCATGCATTCCAGGTAGTAGCAATAGTCTCCAACTTGATCATGTTTCCCTTGCTAGTTGATAGGATAATAATTAATAAGTCGGACAACTACCGCCTTATAGATTGAATATGCTTTCATTAGGAATATCTGGAAGTGCGAATATTTAAATTTTTCTGTGAAACCGAATAAGACCCCATTACCTTAGTATTATATAATTCAGTGGAGTAAAGAAAAGAATATATCTCATAGCAGGTCGAGAAATTGAATGTACATCGAGGTGAGCTCGTAGCTCCTTCCAGTGAGCTCCTGTTAAGCAGCATTTCTAATCTATATGACAAAATTATTCCCTTTTATTCTATGAGCTAAAATTAGACGAGGTTAGACTTGTAAACCCGGTAAAGCAAGCAGCAAAATTATTTCCCACTTCTATGTCTACTTGTACCAGTATATTGTCTTAATATTTTGCCAGCTCAGCGCAGCTTCCAGTTCGCTTCAGGGTGTGGCATAAAAACGTGCGGTTTTTATTTGACTTGCTCTCCCATAGAAAATCGTGGAGCGACGTCATTTTCGGTACGCATCTATCACAACAAAAGTCGAATTTTTTCTCTCTCTCTCTCTCTCTCTCTCTCTCTCTCTCTCTCTCTCTCTCTCTCACTGGTTGCCATGTTCAAAAGAAAACGTTAACATTGCGAAATCCGCCACCTAAAGCGTTGTCTTTGTCCGCATTTACGGAACTCTATGGCTATCGTGAGGGAGAGCTTATAATGATAGAACTACGACTATTTTGACCTAGAGTACGCACGTTCTTTTACGAACAGTGTTGATAACACCAAAACTGACATGATGAGTGCTGGAGAACTTATTGTTAGTTTTCTGGGTATATTAGAGTTCAGGAATAGGCCATGAAAAGAAATGCAGCAGTTTTTCTTTTAGAAATGACTTCCGCAGCGTATGGTCAGTGGTAACCAACATCTTACTAATCCTCTACATTATAAGACTTAGTATCTAGGTTAAGATAGCCTTTTCAGCACAATCCAATTTGAAAACCTTTTTTGCCGCATCCTGTCTGTAGGCCAAAACGAAGGAGCTGATGAAAGCCGGGAGCAAAATCCAGAAATCATTATCTAAATGGCCAGGTGACAGCGTTCCCAGAAAAAACTGGAGGTGGAATGAACAAAAGTAGTTTTCCTTCTTAAACTTGATTTCATATGTAAACGCGTAGATAGTCAATATTTTAAGCACAAAAGGAGTAATAACGTGGAGCTTTTTAGTTTTTTCTCTTCGCACAGAACTGTGTATGAAGTATGTGGCACCCGTCTAAGGGGAAAGAGGCTGTGAGAGTGTTTTTGCCGATAGATCTATTGTCCTTTGCACTGAACGCAGAGAATTACATGTTCAGTAAAAAATAGACAGCCGTTTTTCATTTAATCAATTTCCTAACTGGATCCACGTATCGCTCCGTTTCACTAGCTGTTTCCTCCTCTTATCGCCCGCCTTGTTATTGTTCTCAACAAAATACGAGCAAAACTAGAAGCATTCAGGAAGTGGCTGAATGGCGAAAATGACACTCTTCAAAGCTTCTAGCTTTCCCTTCCAAAAAAGCTTCCAGGCCAGTTTTGTGTGTGAGAAGTGTTGTTAAGGATTTTGTTGTCCAAGCTGTTGAATGGCGGTGATTAGAAAAGGATGTTCACTTTCACTCTTTCAGCACAGCTAAACCTATACCAGCATTGTTTGAACATTCTTCTGCTCTTTTCAAATTTTCTCGTTCTGATATGAGGTTCTGAGGTTGTGCCAATGTGTGTGCGAGGTGACGGATTCGAAATATCACTCTTCTTTATTAAGCAAACCATCATTTATTGCTGATTGCTAGCATTACTCTAGAGCACAGATAAGTCGCAGTTATTTAAAAAAGCCAACCATGATAATGATTTTTGCTTTGTTGAAATGATCCAGGCATCGACACTGCGGCTTCCATTCGCCAAGTTTGCCTAAGAAGAAGAACAATTAGAGGATGAAAAAGTACTAATGAACTTAACAGGAAGGAAAAATGAACGAATTTCTGAACCGCTGTAGTCACCTATTTCCGCAGGATTTAGTCCTGCTAAACTGTCAGTAGTGATTCCCGATGGATCATTGTTTTTTTTCATAGAGGATCTCACATTTGGAGACGATTCTATTACAGCTACTTGTGTAAAAGGCTTTACTTTTACCTTGCTTTGCCTTTGTTCTGTTCCATCCTATCTCTCCATTTGAGATTTTCTATAGCTCTTTTCGAAACTTTCATGTGGAAGGTAAGGTGGCCAAGACTACCAAACTCTCTTTTGACAGTGACCTCTCTATCGCCAGTTTCCAGCCTGTGTGCTGTTTACAGACGCTTGGTTTATTTCCTTAAATTTAATTTCGCTTGCCTAGGAAAGCCTCGTCTTCATATTTAGAGCATTTTTAATTTTGAGTTTTCCAGTTAAAGGGGTTAGTGCGGCCAGCAAGTGCGACGGGAATATTTGCTCAGTCGTGATGCGCGTATTCGGAATGGAATTGCCAGGGCACAATTTTATTTAGTCTTTGATCTCTCCTTTTCTAGAACTTCGAATTGCAATACTTTCTAAATCAGATGACATTGGCTGCCGCTGTAAACTGATGCAGTACGCAGACGCACAAGATATCCAGGCATGTAAGGAAGTAGTGTGCTCAACGAAGTGCAGGGTGTACTAGACATGTGGACGCACTCCTTACTTTGTGGAGAGCTAAAATCGTCGTTCACTAGAATACACGAGCTTCCGTGCTCACTTTTATGGCTTGCTAACGACGACTGTCTCTTGCGTCTTCATCGGATATGTTGTTATTTTCAATCACCGCTACTTCTTGATCCTTCAAAACGTGCGGGCAACCTAGACCTTTAGCCGACTTTAGGATTCCCTACGATCAAAAATGGAAGTGGCGGAATTGCATAATTAAGTTTCGAAGATCTGAAAGTGGAACATCGCGTGAACTGATTGTATTAGAACCCTAAAAGAAAGCGGTTGTTACATGGCGCGCCCTAATTAAAGCAGTCGTTCGACTCCTGCACTTCTGGACAATTCGACTGTGCTCCTCTCTAATTGCGATTTTCCTGTTGTCAATCAACTAACATCGTATTTCGGATCTTTTGTTCTTTTTCAGTCACAGGTTGGTGGAAAAGTTGAATGGTTTAGATTTCTGATTTGGAACAAAAAACAGCCTACGACAGTGTCCTGCTACCAGAAACTGTTGCTGTAAGGTAGAAGAACAAAGCCCTGTACACGAACTGGCCGATAGGGGACATTATGGGATAAGAGTGGTAATAATCCTGCATTTAAAAGAAGTCGTTGCCGTAAACATCTGTGCGCACTGCCTGAAGGTCGCTCGCATTTCTTTATTCAGCGAGAACATTGCTAGCCAGTACGAATTTTGGCGCTTTTCGCTCATCTTCCTTCTTTCTGATTTGAAATTGACGGTTTGCCATGATGCCAAATTCTAACGCAAACGTTTCTTCTCCACAGGCAAGCAGTTTTTTTTGTTTGAACCATTTTCGCTAGGATATGCCCAGTTTTTGTTCATTTTATCCTCTTTTTCTAGCAGCAGTTTGTGTCCTCTAACTTTTTAAACTTTCTTCGCTGTTCTTTGGTTTTCTAATTTATTTTGCTAGTTTATTGCCCGTGAACCCAGGACTTGCAGGAAAGATGTGCTAACATTGTCCAGAACTCCTGAACTTGTATTTGTACCTTGTTTACTTATTCGTATTATAGAGTTATATATCGTAGTAGAAGCCGAAACTAGCAAATACGATGTTTGCGCCAACTCGGGTGCCTCGTCCATCCACGATTCTTTTACTCGACTTCTTCTTTCTCAAATTGCACTTAACAACCTACAGTAAAAATACGAGAATCACCAATAGACTGTCATACTCGTGTAAAATATAAAATTTCGACATTTCGAACCACGACTTTTTCGCTATTATTTCATGTTCAGTTTTCATTGGTTTGAAATGATGAACTACCATACCGCTCACAATTACTGCAAAAATAGCGTCTTTGTGCGGGAAAAAACGTTGCAAACCGTTGCATGCCTATAACTCTTCCGAAAATGGTCTTTTTGCAAATTTTGAAATGGGTATTTAAAGAACGTAGTCATGCAAATGGTATTGCCCACTACTATATTTATATACTACATTAACTGTTACATAGCAAAATTCAAATTCATAATTTTGCTCAGCTCTCGTTCAGACCAGCTTCGGCGGGAAATAATACGTTGACATCAAAGTATACTTTCACACTGCCCCTGTTAGGTTCCAACGTCATCCAAGTTTGGCAACACGATAAGGCTTGAATTCATCTCGACGTCTTCTATTCCATTCTGGTTTCAAAATTGTAAAACCGAATTTTCTGAGGACGTTACGCAGGTGCGACGCTTTTCGTTGGTTTTATCCATCTAAAAGCGTTATTTTTGCAATAATTGTGAGCGGTATTGTATAAGTAATATGAGATTATTTCGTGTACGCATAAAACGCAGAAATTATACTGTTTAAAGAAATTATTCAAATAATCTACCACGGAAACGAGCCGTTTTTGTTTTTGTTTCTTAGGTTAATTACACCTCTGATGTCTAGCACAACTGCTTATAAACATTAATTTATGAAAGGAACAAGGTAAAGGAATAAGGTTTATTCCGGAAATTGTACCTGTATTGGTATAAATTTGTATTGGTATATTAACTTCTGAAACCTCCGTTGTGCTTTCAATTTTTTTTGAGTAAGCTTTTATTATAGAACAAGTAGCTATAAATAGAGTGGACAACATGTTCAAGCACTCTTAGAAACAGAGTTTTGGACTGAACATACTCTTAGAAACAGAGTTTTGAACTGAACAAAGCTATATTTCCTAATATAATATAGTAGTGTACAGGTCGGAAAATAGGGAACTGCGAGCTAAACTAAACTTTTTGGATGTACAGGAACTTCATAGGCCTAATTTCCTGTTCTTTTTGAGCTTGCCCTGACAAGCAATTTGCTACCAGTTTTTGAGCTTTTTTCCTGCATGTCTTTTCCGCGATTACCTTTCTCGTCGTCTACTGTCCTTGAAGATTCGTCATTGTGTTTCGACTTATTTCAGACGGGTATTCTTCAAATAAACTGAACAGTCTTTACTATTATTCTTCATTTGTTTTGACTACATTATTTTGGTCTGTTTTCCTTCAGCTGCCTGGTAACCGTAGTTCTTCGCTGGGGAAAGTTGGAGGTCGAGCGAGTTATTATAAACCGACTCGACTTGGCGCATCGCGCATGAGTGCGTTTCGTCTGCCTCGATGGCGCAAATTTCCATCCCGGTAGCTCAAGCTTCCTTCTAATAAATTCGCTTTCACGAAAATCGCATTTTCTCTTTGCGCTGCGCATCGCTTCGACTCTAGAGATCGAAAGATGAACTTTTTTTTGCTCTGATTTGCAGTTTCTACAGCTCAGCAATATAGACGGACTTTTATCAGTACTAGCACGTGGTTACACTACATTACGAAGAGTCAGGCTATGTATTTATGAATACACCCACTTTTTCTCACATGATTTCAAAACTGTATCAAGGATTCGTGCGCTGTTTCGTCAAAGTACATTACCCTAAAGCAAAAATCTCCGACTTTACGACTGAACCAAGTGAACCGTACATAACCTCTAGTTTTGTTTTGTTTCGTTTCACTTTCACATCTATGTATTCATAAATACCCTATCTTGGTGCAGCAAAAATGTTAGGCTGATTTGCATCAGCTAAAGCTTCAATCCTCATGAACTGCTGCTCTGAGGTAGAAATCAATACGGCGGATACGTTGCTGAATGTATATATGTGAAATATAATTTGCTTAGTCGACCTACTCAAAGTCTGTTTTTTTCCAGTTTTTGGGAAAATTTTGAAAACCCACAGACAAGTATTTCTCCAGTTTTTTTTAAAGTGTCTCTAGTAAAGAAGTTCCTGCATCCATTAACTTTTCTGTTCTCATAACATACATCATTGGAAGATAGCAGAATTGGCAGCCAATCTTTCTGTTAAAGCAAGAATAAATTTTCCCATCCCTAGCGAGATAAAATGAATGCATAACCATCACACTGTAGTATGCATTTATTACCGCTGGCTTTCTTCACATATTCCATTTTGAGTAAGTAGCGGTGTCTTGTCGACCGTTGGATATGCGTTGCCCACCGGAAAGGTCGAAAATACAAATTTACTAACCCTGAAATCTTTCTTTCTTTACTTACTGCACTACCAAAACAGTCGCAGAACTCTGAGCGCTACACTGTTAAGGTAGTGTGGCACTATCTTGAATAGCAGTCAACAACTTCCTGCCGTCTATCTTTGATTAACGGTTGGAAGAACCCGAATTTGAAGAAGTTAGAATACTCATCTCAACTCAGTAGACACATTAGAAGTACTGTTAGTATCTGTATATGCCGGCTGCTGTATTTACGTGTAACGACGCTTTGCAAGAATCTCCTTTCTCAAAATATTTAAGTATCTTTTTTAATAATTTGCTTTCTATTAACTGTAATAGTTCCGAAAGAGCGTAGATGAACAACAAATGCTCGTAAATTACGTATTATTCTGTTTCTATCTAAATTAAATGGGCATCCGCCCTTTCTTGCCTTTGTAAAGTTTAGGCTGATTGTTTGATAAGTTCGATTTTGAGCAATTAAACATCTTAGCTATCCATGAAAGATAGGGGTCTTGTACGGAAACCTACCATACCGCTCACAATTATGGCAGATATAACGCGTTTTGATAAAACCATCAAAAAGCGTCGCACCTGCGTAGCTTCGGTACAAAAGGTGGTTTTACAATTTTGAAACCAGATCTGAATAGAAGGCGTCGAGTGAATTCAACCCTTACCGTGTTGCAAAACTTGGATGACTTTGGGTCATAATGTGGGCAGTGTGAAAGTATATGCCAGTTTTGATGTCAACGTAATTTCCTACCAAGCCGGATTGAACGGGTGCTGAGCAAAATTATGAATTTAAATTTTGCTAAGTAAGTTTTAACGTAGTACGTAAATATAATAGTGGGCGATATTACTTGAATAATTACATTCTATTTTGTAAATGTGCTTTTAGAACTTAGAAAAGGAACTTTTCCTAAAGAGTTATGGGCATGCGACGGCTTGCAACGCTTTTTTCCGCATAAACGCGTTATTTTTGCAATAACTGTGAGCGGTATGGTACTTTCTGTGTGGGCGAAGCAAGAGAACACTGCGACAAGTTGGCCTTTCCGAAGGAATGCACAGGCGAGAACGCCTTTTTCCAGCCAAAAAAATAGCGAGAACATTATAACCAAATCCTTAGCGTGGAATCATCTTTATATGTTGATCTTCTACCCTGGAACTGTCAGCCTCCCCCACACATAGGAAGTGGAAAATAATGCCGCGATATGTTATATGGGTGGTGGCCGGTGCTACTTTAGGCTTAAATATCTTCTCCTGTAAAAAAGCTTTTATGATAACTAGTGTGGAGCATTCTACTACATTATCCTTGGAACGACGTCGACTTCTTCATAGTCGCATGTTTAAAACGGCACAAAGCTATAAAAATCTGAGCTATTGCTATACTGCTGGAGTGTAGGAACTTCCATTAAACGAATCGTTCTAATTCTGTGAACATAGGAAAGCTTGTGGCTATGTTTAGCATGTAACAGCTGTGGTTAGACCCAAATAATATTGTCTTTGTCCTGTTCCCCCTCTGACGTGGACGGTACGAGTGATACAAAGAGTTTCTATTGCTTCAAAGAAGGTTGAAGGAAATTACTGACTACTGCATTTTGTTCTATATTTCAGTATTGTATTTCTGAATCGCAAATATATCTTCTGTAACTTCAATTTTCTACACATCAGAAAAACCTTGTGATGACAGCAAACGTAAAGTTGGACGAGCAGCAAGAAAGGAGAACATAGCATTTGCTCCATGTTTTAAACAACTAAGAGTGGTTAGGATTTCCAGGGCAGCAACTTTTCCGTGGAACTTTTTACAATAAAAACTCAGCAGATAATCTTTTCTCACCATTATTTGCGCAGAGAATATAAAAAGCTCCTGTAGCATTATTTTAAGGTAATGGTTGAAATTCTTATTTTCACCGCCGAAAAATTTTGCTCTGGGAGGAATAACTTTCAAGATCGTATTTCTTTATTTGTACAGGAGATTCACAATGGTCTTAGAAAAATTTCGTCTGAAAATGTGTACCCTTTCATATGCTATTTGAAAACCTTTCTTTTTTTTAGTGAAAAATTCTGTGAGCTACCTACCAAAAATCGCGACTTTGTTGCTGATGTAACAGTCAAAGTCACTATTTGGTATACTTGTTTTATCATTGGCATACAATATAAGATCGCTTTAGTTGTGTTTGTTCTTGCATATCATACCAATAACGATTTTTTTCAGGCTAATACCGTACGATCTCAGAAGGAGGAGTCAAGGATGAGACATGCAATCCCTCCGAGCAATATTGTTCCTAGAGTTCCTGTAAATCGTAGTCGGCCGCAGAGCACAGCTTCTTATAACAGTTTAGGTTCGTTGTAATGCCGTGACAGAACCATAACCTAACGATGATCTGTTTTTAGCCTCATCTGGCTTGGAGAACGTTGCCTGGAGGAATTCCAGTCTCTCAACGAGCACCTCCGATTCTCAGCGAAGGCACACGTTATGCGACGATGAAACCGCACCGAGAGTGGTGAGCCTCTATCACCGTAATTTTTGTAGCCGTACTAGTAAATGAATGTTTTTGACTCTAAAGTCGGACTTCTAGTCGAGACCTATATGATTCTATAGCAAATGTGATGACGATTCAGAATCCGTACCCTGCTTTTGCTAGCTACCTGCCGGACTCTGGGCGCGGGTCCCGAAAATCCGCTATAGAGTAGAAAAAAGCACACTGGCAGTGTAAAGAACTCAAAACTGCCAACGTGGTATTACCACTGCTTGTATCACTACTGGTATTACTAATACAGCTTACCACGCACATTCTCAGCTATTTACTCTTCTCACAGAACGCAGCAAATATCGACGCATATTTCACAGTAGGGTTACCACTACTGCGGCAGTAGTCGGAAAAATCGAAATTCTTACTTCATACTAAAATTTTGGGTAGAGTGGTTAACTGAGACGCTCAGTCCAAAGATCACGCTTACTCGACATAGCAATCTGCTTAACCTAGATTTAGACTTACGTGACTCAAAATTTCTGAATAGCCTTAAACCCGCATAGATGTCTTGTTCAACGTTTCGGAGGTTACCATGCCAAGTAGGCATGACTTTTGGATTCAGCATATCAGATAACACCTCAGTAGAGGTCCTCTATGTGATATTTTAGGGGAAAATAACATTTTCGGTTTTCCCAGTCTCTATCGTGGTGGAACCCCTACTGTGAAAATGCGTCGATATTTGCTGCTACGAAGAGGGAATAGCTTGGAATGAGCCTGGTAGCCCTTACTAGCAACAAAGTAAGAAGTGGTAAAATTGTTTTGAATTTCGAGTAATTTCGAGTTTTTACCCTATCACTGTATTCTTTTTCTACTCCATAGCCGATTTCCAAGACATCGCGTCCCAATTCCGGCAGGACCCCAGCAAAAACTAGAAAGGGATTCTGAATCGCCATCAAGATGTCCTATAAAATCATATAGGTCTCGACTCGAAGTCCAATTTTAAGGTATAAACCGTCTTTTGTAAGACAGATTTACCTTAGCTACCTCTTACAACTATTCTTCGAAGTCAGTTCCGCAACTGACTTCGTATCGCTTAACCACAATGCGTTTAATCAGGCCATCAAAACACCAAGATTCCCTTTCGACTCATCCTTAACGAGGATGTATAACAGTGCAACAAACGGTTTATTCCGGTGTAAAGGACTTCGATAAATATGCCACAACTGTTCTCGATAGACTTGAAGTTGTCAAGCTTTATGAAGCATTCAAATGTACGACGGTAGCAATCGAGTTTTTAAAGCTAAATCTCAGAAACCTAATTATGCGATAGATATTAAGCTGCCGATTCAAGCTCTTACTAAAAATTGAACGAAAAAACGACACTGGCTGCGGTGTGATGGAATCGATCTACATTTCTGGCCTGAAATCGAGAACATAGAAAAACTAGCACGTTGCGGCTTTGGAGTTCACTAACTCACCTAAGATCAAGACCACCCAAGGATAAGGACCTCTTGCCAGGTCTGTACGCTGAGCGTCCTATTGCTAGGCTTCGCTTGTCGGCTCTAAATTCTCATTCGTTACTGAAAGTTCCAGCTTTCCTTTCTAATTCTAGTTTTACCTGGAACCTGAGTCAAGAAAGGCAACACTGTTCCGTTTTCCTGGACGATAATCAACGCGACCCATTACGATGCTCCTCTTTCCAGGCCTATAAAGGATATAGTAGTTCTAAGTCAGCAAAATCAGTCCACATTCTGAATTTCGTACCTGAACCCCATTCTCCCCATTGCCATTGAGCGTTTATTGAAGTAAGTGGAGTAAATTGGCTCGTCTAGATTCGCTCTGCAACTCGAAGATTGAATTAGTTCCTTGTGTAAAAGCCCCATGTTTATTTAACTATATTTCTTCACCGGAAGCACAATGAACAGAAAGTTCGACGAAGTATGAAAGTGAGTAGTTACCAAAGACTAGGGCAGATACATTTCTGGTTCCTAATAGCGACAGCGAATTGTACAATCGATTCGGTTAGAATGGAGTGTTTTTGAGTTTCACACAAGTGTTAAGAATTTCAAATTAGAGAATTATAACGATTGTAAAGCTATTAGCTAGCTAAAGTTAATTATCAAGAACTGGCTTAACGCTTCTGACTCACATCTCTTCAAGCGACCGCTTTCCTGGTCTGAATCCGAGTCTTCCAAGTGGAAGCGACCTTTTACCGGGACGAAAACCGCTTCTGCCTAGGGCAATACTTCTTTTGCCCATCCGCTCCTCTGTGTAGGATCTCTGAGTCTCCTCGTCGACCTCGTCGTCAGGGTCGTACTGGCCGAGCTCGTAGTTGCCCTCGTCCGGATACATCATCGGAACAAACTCCTCGTCCGAGCGTCTCATGTTTATGTGTGGCTAGACAAACTGCATTGGTACGACTGTACCGTTACAATGGTAAAGAGTCCAGCAAAACTCACTGCAGTCAGGCTCATCGACTCCAGAGACCTCTTTATGCGCGGATTGTCGACGGATGGTGTTAGCTGGTGGGCCGACACCGTGCAGATAGCCGCTATCGTGGCGAAGCCGACCAGCGGTAGCATAACCGTCGTCTGAAATGAAGTTATTCAGAAAGACCGGCTTATATAGGTGAGGTGAGGCGACGCTGAATGAGAGAACACTGAAGTCGTGGGGGGTGGAGGATTCGAATTGTAGCCGTCCGATGCTTGATACAATTCGAGTCATTCCACCGTGGACGGTTCGTAACGTCTCATAACGACTCAGGGTAATTCGTCTTCGCCCAAATTTGAGGATGTTCTCGGTGACGCTAGAACACGAAATGCGCTAGCGTATCCGAGGAGACGTAGCGAGCTGTCAAACGTTTCCACAAATGTGCTTGACAGAGGCGAGAACAAATTGCTTTCGAATGATTTTCTGTTTGGTTGTGTTTAGATTGTAGAGGAAACGAAGTTCAAAAGTAGGCCTAAGCATAAGCAATGGATCGTACAGTTCGCCCTACTGACCTGAAGCTCCAAGATTTGTTCTGGGACTTAAGATCTCTGTTTAAAATTTTCTAACCATCTGTTGTGACGGTTGACGTTAGAGCTTCAAGAATACGATTAGGATTCAATAACTGCTTTGAGCAAGTATCTTTAAAAAAAGGTCCGCCATTACAGCTTTAAACTGTTCTTAGTGAAACGGAAAAAAAGTGTTCGAAATTCTTGTCATACAGCCGTGAGAGCTCTT
>KN549200.1:335154-345590 GCA_000797555.1 Oesophagostomum dentatum | reverse complement strand
CAGCTGTAACATATATATGCGCTAATTTTCGTTTAGCTAGAATTACGATTCAGGAAAGATGCCTAATTTTACTTCAAAACACCAAGAAGAGAGCGTTTTCGCAAATGCGCTCTACCCATAGATCACTGAGGTAGAATAGCCATACGCAAGCAGCTTCGAATTCAAACCCGAACCAACTTTATTTTGTTTAAAAAAAATGCTTAATTTTCGGCAATTTTAATGCTAGATTAAGCTTTGTAACCATGGCCAAACATTCCGAGGACCAGCATTTATGAAATGGTGCCGGTAGTTATCTTTCCGCCAAGTTCAAACGGTTTCCTGATAAGTCAACACAAAGCAAAACAAAGTATACGGATAGCTGTGACTAAGTAAAAAATTTTAGGTAACAATTGTTTTTAACTTTTAACACAATACCACCACGAGAAGAAAAATACAGGGAATTTATTAAATTCATTAATCTTTCTCTTAAACTTACTGGTATTTTAGCCATATTTTGCTCAGAAGGTTCCGTTTTTACATTGCTTCGCTTTCTCGAACTAATCAGGTATTTAAGGCTTGATAGCCCCATATAGTAAGCTTCGACAATCGTTACAAGTTACACAAGCATGTGGAACGTAGCTAGCGCATTGCTTGAAAAGTTAATTAATCAGGAACGCTCAAATTCAGTGAGCAAGATGACCACTTAGCGTTGGAACAACCGTACACAAGAATTCTCGCAGATTTGATTTTTATTTGCTTTGAGGCCTCATGATCAGCCGTAAGTGATACAGTAACTTATTCTATAAAACATGCAGCAGAAATCATGAAAAAAAAAACACATTGAAGAGTTTGTTGAAGATTCAGCACTCATATAAGCTGATTTAGTGCGTACTAACCTGATGAAAAGGTCTCTGTGATCTCTGCGGTCTAATAAGGTTGATTTACCCCATAGGTGACCGAAGTTTTGTGAGCGCTTTCAAGTGATTATATAAAGCCAATGATGCTGACTGGATCTGACGCTTTCTAAATATTATTATCAGCGAAACCCCACAAGCTAACTGGTATAGAAACAATTACACAGATAGTTGGTGAAAGCAGTGTTCTGCGTACCGTAATACGCTGCCAAAACTTGACGTCATCGCATTTTCCGCACTCTTTTGCAGCCAGCAAGAACTGTGATAGAGGAGATTGCTAGGTGCATGAGGCAAGCAGGCTCTAGCTCAGTTCGTTATCTTTCCAGAAACTTAGCAAAACAAAATGTGATGCAGCTGTGCAGCACTAACCGTGGTGGCAAAAGGGACGAGGCTGTAGCCAGAAACGTAAAGCTCGTCCATTGCATCTCCAAAAGCGGCCAAGAAATACTGGCATTTCTTGCTGGGAATTTCCTTAGCAGTCTGTTCGTATCGCTGTAACATTCCTTCCCTAGTTTACAAGATGCTACGAATATTCATATATTCTCCTTGTTTTTGTTCAGTCAGTTGAAATTGGGCACAGACCCGTAATTTTGCTTCGTAAACACCAATTTTCGCTGAACAGCAATGAATCAAACTGCAACAAACAGCTTGCTTCAGTCTACTAAATTACAGCCTTTTCAAGCTACAGATAAGTTAGATCTCTTCAGAAGATTCATCCAGTTCCGGTTTCAGTATTCGAGGTATAAGAAATGGCAGGTTTTCGCCATGTGCAAGGATGGTCGGGTGAACGATGTAAGTATAGTATGTATAGCACTGCGCAAACAACGTTATGTGGGTTGCCCGCAAAGTTTTACTATTTCTCTGACATTTTCAGTACCAGAATTTTTTGCCTAGTCGAAATTCTACGAACATCTAACATTGCAAAATTAGAGTTTTCCTCAAAGGCAGCACTCACACCGCTTCCTGAATTCTCGATGGATGACGAGCACGAGAAATTGGCTAAGGTTCGAATTTCTCAGCTCAAGCCCCATTTCTGACAGAGAAAATCGCTCCACAAGACTCGTTTGCGAATTTGCAGACGAGTTATCCACTTAGTTTTCCACACTGACTGAAGCTCTAAGACCATTGGATATGAGTAGGATTGTATACACCTTTCGCATCCACGCGCCTAGGACGATATGCGACTCCAGCAGAAAGCTCGCGATCAGGCAGAAAACTCGTCCGCGAGATCGTGGACAAGTCTTCTGGAGCATTTCCTAGGTCAGGCGTGGCTTCTGAGCCGAGGTTTTTAAAACTTAGCCTATTTTAAGGCCCTTTTTGGCATCCACCGAGAACTCTAAAAGCTTTCTAAGCGTGGGTGCTACCTCTAACCAAGGTTCGTAAATGGCACAAACTTTTAAAACTAATTTCAATAAATCTGACTTTAAAGCAGAAGAATACGCGTTTCTAATTCAACCGTGTATTTTTAACTTTTTTCTAATTTTAAAATTTTAAATAAAAATAACGGATATGGGTCAAGTATAAAATGTTTAAACAGGCCAAAGAATTCGCTCTTGATCAAGTTAATAACTATTTTTCGACCTTCGACCACTCCGAGAAGTTTCGACGTTAGTGCAGAGATCTATAGCGGATCAATATCAGTCGATGAGTGCAGACTTTAGGTTTTCGACCGGCTAAGAATTTTTAGCAAGCATCGCAGTTGGCTGACCAATTCCCACAGTCACCTGGGTTTGTTCAGAAAAAGAGAAGAAACTCGAAATTTTGTTCGTATTAGTATTATTATTATTGTTTCTGAATTTTGTTCCTATTAGGCTGCAAGTTTTTATTTCTTTTCGGATAAGTCTTAATGAAGCACGGCTTTGCCTTTCTTCCCAAGTGTACTGATCATTTTTTGAGGAAATAAAAGCAGAGCTTGGTTTGCATACTTATGGTAATGTGTTTTGCAATATAAACCTCTTACAGCAATAAGTCAAACTTTGCAACCGCCATGCTGTCGGGATCACATTGGAACGAAAACGTGCCAGCGGTTGATGAAGTCGTATCATCGAATGTTTACGCGAAGATGCAACTCCGATGCTGAGTTCAGGTAACTCAGATCTTATTTGTTCCAAGTTTGATATAAAATCACCATATCCGTTGGGTGTACCACTGAAACAGCCCGAGAGTTTAAGACACGAAATTAAGTCCAGCACTGAATATAAGAGTACCAGTAAGAGAACCACTATCCTCTAGCTTCTTAAAATGCTTCCATTCCAAGACTATTCATATTCATAGCCCATTACTCACTGAAGTGGCTACTTAACTTACTGCGATCGGAGATCGCGTAGTTGTCCATTTTCTTGATGACTGTAGTCATCAGCATTCTCTGCAGAAGTATGAGGGTCATGGCTGGAATATCGACACTTGAGTAATCGAATAATTTCGACTAAAAAAATCTTTCTTAGCAGCAAATCCTGACAACTGGGTGTCTAGCTGTTTTGCGAACTTACTTTACTGTTTTTTTTTTCGAATTCAACAGTACTTCTATCGGCCCTCAAAACGACCAACCTACCTACTGCTAAATTTCTGTTTTTTTATCATATGTTTCAATAAAACAAAAAACGACATGGCAAGGATGCAGATAACAGATATTCTGAATCGTTAGCTGGATTATGCAGATTTTAGGTTGATGCAGTGCTGCACAACCTGCAGTGCAGACAAAGAAGCACTACCGTACGACTCGGTTGCGAAATCGCTAGTGGCCGATCAATGTATTGATCGATATGGAGTGGCATTCTGCTCCAGTTAAGTTAATGGCACAGCAGTCACCTGTGCGAGGTCTTCGCTTTACCGTATATAAGTTTCATTTTTAGATACGTAAATTCTACCGATGTCTACGAGCCACAAAGAGCATGGACTTGTGCAGGAGAGCATCCACAGATTGCTTTTAGAGCATGTCGGCAGTCCTGCGGTTTTTGCAACTTCACAGTGGTTAACTACAGCTTGGAAAATGCTCTAAATGCTTGCAAGGTTAGTTCTCAATAAGCTTTTTATTATTGACGCGGAAGTAAATTGTTTTCTCTAGAGGAAAAATGAGGTGTGAGAGACCATGGAAGGTAGCGAAGCGTTGGATCTTGTTCTGACTGGAATCCCTCAAACGTCTTATTTATTTCGTTTTATGTAGTTTAACATTATCTGCATTCCTACCGTTCTAATAATGATGTAACATAAAACATGATAAGAGAAACTTCACTTTCATTACTCTATATTCTGATTCGTGTTCTGATAGAAAGCGGCAGTAATAAAAGAACAAAGGATGTTCTCCCACAAAACTTTCGTATCATCTAAAGCGGAAGTGCCAATACAAAGCTACTGTAGATGTGTTTATGACAGGTGTGGATTATTTTTAAAAATTTATTCATTCGTAACTCATAAATGTGCAAATATAGCATATTGTTAGTATACAAAAAACCCATATAAAAGGTTAGTAACAGTGCAGAATCTAAACCATTTTTTATTAGAAGGTGACGAGAAGGCTAAATGAGATCAAAAAAGGTTTTTTCTTGAAATTTGAAGAATTATTACTTATGTATGAGAATGTATCATAATTATGTTACCGTTCTTCGGTGCAACATTTACAACGGTTATCGGCCAGATAAGGGGTTCTGCCATATGATGATGCTGCTTTTCGTTATCTCGCACATGCAAGATTTACAAGTATTCATAAAAGACGACTTTAACTCGTGTGCCAGTGATCACGAGCGATTGCCCTTGCTCCTTCAACAGGTTAAGAAATCTATGCACAATCTATGCGTGCATTTTGGCACAAACGTCATTTTTCACTCAAGTGAGCATAAGAATAAAATAACCAAATTAGACATTCTTCTAAAAGGTAGGGTTAGATATGCTTACTGAGCAATTCAAAGCTGTCATATATCATCACAATTTATACACAGAGTAGATAGTGCTGCTTTTCCTGAACCACAACCACTCGGCTCGACGCTGGTATAGGTTTGCTTACAGAAAAAAACAGTATTGGAGTAAGTTAACTACCCATATACGAATGTAATATGTAGTACTGCATATCGCTTTATCAAGGACAATTATTGCTGGCTAACGCTGAGACCAGGGGCATTCCATGTTGTTGGCTGTGGTTATCGTGTTTTCCGTCCTAGCCTGCGCTCGGTAAGCAGTTCTAGCTTTCAAAGCTACTGGATCATGCATTCTACAAGGTTGCCGACTAGAATTTGAAGAATGAGAGAGAATGAATAAAGCCCGCCATCAACCAATACTACGTTTGACGTTTTATAGCCTTTTGAAAAGTAGGCTTTTAACTGTTTAGTCGCGCCCCTCAATATCTTCTGCACTATTAGTGTCAGCAACTCCCCTCGAATTTGATAATATTAAAATTCCAGCGACGATTTTGGTGGGTGCCGCGGCTTCGAGGAGAGAGATGTCGTAGCCTGTCTTGAATCGCATTCTTTGAAAGTCAGCTGATGGTTTTCGCAGGGGTTCTAAGCTAGATACCACCCTAAAATGAACGCTAGGGCTGCATAATAAGATTCAGGTGAACAGTTCAAGAAGAATGCCTACTAACCGTATTCGATCTCTCAAATCCCGGCTCGAATTAAGGAAAAGGCCATTTGCTGCCCGATCGCACTGTTCGGATAAGGGGTAGAAGCATCGTGAAAGAATGAACGATTTTTAGCGAAGAAGTTCTTCGAGAAGGGCAGAATTGATTTTATTCTCGATAAGATCGTCATGCATTTGCCTCATCGTGATAGGGAGGATTTCGTTAACCCCAGAGGTTCCGAAAAAAAGAGTGAAAAAATAGGATCTTCGAATTTTCGTATTCTTACCCAGGAATTCCTACGGTGTTGTGTTTCGGCCAATATGGGATTAGATTTCATTGCGTAAAATCACGTATTTTTTCCAAGTTTTTTCCAAGCGCGTGTTTTTTCTAGGTTTTCTTTTCAGTCCAGTAAGGTATATCAGTGGATATGTACCATTAGTAGTGTGTAAAATAGCGCCACTTTCGCTCACGATGATGCATGAAACTATCGAAAATTTCTAATGTTGCTGAAGTGATATCACATTGCATAATGACTTTTCCAACACGAACTAGTGGTGCTGCATCTGAGTTTTAGAGGTAGCAGTTTCTCTGAGAATCAGTCAAAACTGCACAGGATACTCATTGTCCACATGGCGCTGTTCCAGCGAAGTACGATTGCAAATAATGCAGTACTAGAAACACTGCGAGCCTGTTTTCTGAGTTCATGGAAGTTCTTGCAGAACCATTCAGTGAGATCGAAACGCAGCTTCTCAGAACTTTTTTTAAATCCATTTTTGCTTAGGTGGATTGTTGGAAAGATTACTTCATAGATGCAGTGCGCCACTTTTTAATTTCAACGGAGTTGCTGCCAGAAGTGTTAGGTTTACTCAGAATCATCAGGCATTCGAATTGCATTTCTTAATGTAAGTGCTCTACTGTTTCGAAGCTTTAAGGGCAGCACCCGCGCCAAAAAAAGTTCTCCTGCTTTTTTTATTGTACTCGAGAGCTTATACCCTAGATGCATAAAGGCTTTTCTGAAATTTCCCTAAAATCAAAACCGGCTAAGAAATTGTCTCCATAAGCATCTGACCAGTTGATCAGATGCCAATGCTGAAGAAACGATTGTCTTGTCAAATGTGAAGGCATCGCACAGCGAGCATGTCACAAAATGAACTTCCGGAAGAAAATAATTGTAAAAACTGCAAGCAGCAGTTATCCGAAGCCCAGTGACAACACCAAGTGAAATTTTGGTGCCAGAGATCAAACAGATAATAGAAGCTCAGAATTTTTACGAGGAGTGCACGCATAAGGTAACAGCATGTATGAACTGCAGTGGTACTTCCTTAAACAACACACTGTTTAAGCTATCGGTTTTTTTTTTCGTGAAATAATCTCTTTGAGATGTCTGTGTTTAGAGGTGGTTGGTTCACCGTCTTTTTAGAACATCTACATCTCTACTGATGACAATAGGTGACAAAAATGTCTGTCATTTCCTGAATCTCTTTCTTATTCGGAGGAAGCCGTCAACAATGGTTTAAACAACCTGTAAATAACTCCTAGGTTCTCGCGGGTAGTAGTAGTCCAGCCTCAAACTCATTTTCCAGTGTTATAGTGATCGAGTTGAAAACAGACTATATTTCCACAAAGCCTGATCTGTTGATTTTGATTATGTCCAGGGCCCAGCACGAGCTGGCTCGGGGTCAAGCTAGGCTTCGTAAAATGAAAAAGATTCAAAAGCAGCTTCGTATATGATCTAGAACGAAGTCCGAATTTCGTTGGTACTAGAAATGGCCTTTCAAGAATATTATTTACCTATCCATATTAAATTAGAGGAACCAGAAAACGAGGAATAATACAACGAAATGAAAGAAATGTAGCGCCTTTTACAAGCTCCAAATATCGACTGTCATTTCGATTCCGAATCATTCGCTCTACCTGAGAACGTGAAAGAAAGCGCGGTCCGGCAAAAAGCGCGCGAGTTTCAAATTTGTATGGAAAGAAAAACTTCAAAAGCTTTTCCCGCAGCGAATACATGATGAAATCTGTTCAAACTTGAGCACAAGATGAGAACGCATGCCCACAATATGTGGACAAAATTCCATGATCCACCTTTGCTTGCGAAACAATCGCATTACCTTTATATGTGTTAGCTGGCTCCGAGCAATAAATTTCTTCTTTCTACAGCTTTCTTTGTTCTTGTCATAGAGTTCCATGATGATCTAAGTTCTTTGACATGCACACATTTGACACACCAGAAGAGCATTCTAGAGCACGGAACGGAAAACCCTAAGATGCCACTGTTATACACTCAAAAAGCCGCGTTCTAAGGGAAGTACCTTTGCTGATGCGAATATTCCTTCGAATACTTACCAAAAATATCAAGATTTCGTGTTTTCTTATAGGTTTAACCCGATTTTACATGATTTTCTTTCCAAAGAGAGATTCGTAATTTCTCGTTGCTCCACATGAGGCTTCGTTTCCAGAAGCCTCAAAAGCCAGTTCAAGCCGGGTCCTGATTATGTCTTGCTAAACCTGTTGATTGTGCAATTTCTGCGAGTAGAAGGTTCTGGTCATGTCAGGAATGACCTAATCAGGCACAAAATAATATGAAGCAAATATGTAAAATAGAGCCCAAAAAAGTTTTTTTGATTATAGTCGTACGGAGAAACATAATGAAAGACAAGCACGACTCAATTTTCGTTCGTAGTTTCTGCAGAAAGCAAGTGCACACAGTTTCAAACTTCTTTAAACGGGCCAGATGTTAAGCACATTTTCAGAAAGCTGTAGTAGCCTCTTTCCATAGACTCGGGAAACCCTGCGATAACCGTGGTACAGTTCTTTAGTACGAAGTAAACCTTAATTTTTTGACATAAACCTTGTTTTCCTTATCAAATTGGTTTATGATTTTGTCCGGGACCGTGCCAAAATGCAGGAAGTGGACCTTTACAAGTGCATAGACTTGTTCAAGGCACAGTTTTTTTTTTGTTTTGTTTTTCTTCTTGTTTCTTGATGTACAGGCGATATCTACTCTATGAAAATTTTTATAGTTTCACTTCAAGCTTGCATGTTATATCTGCATCTGAGTTCGAGAAAATCTGGTGTGCCGTAGGCATTGCGTAAGCTGACCATGCTAGCATGTCGATCTACTTGGGAGTTTCTGAAATGAATTGGTTCTTTATCCAGCCTTTCTATCCTTATCTGACAAAAACATCTTAAAACTCAGCTTCCTATTTTAAACTATGTCTGCTTTTGCTGGCTAAACTGAAGTTCCGTGAATAGAACGGGCATAGTGAAGGAGTTTGTACGGCAAATATAGTGATCCACTGTGCATATTCATTAAGAATAGCATCACGGTCAATCATGGCATGAAGATGCAACATATGTATAATGCGTCATTTGAAAAAAGAAAATTTTTATCAAAAATCTAAAGCATTCGCATCGGTCCCAACTGCACTACATCCTAGCAACAAGTAGAGTTGATAAATGCAAGAATGCAAGTCCCTTACAAAGTTGCTTCAGTTCTGATGTGTCTGTATCCAACTGCTCTGCTCGTCCACAAATTGTCGTGTGATGTTGATCCGATTTGCAGTAATTGTAGTTAACTTGTTTTCTTTACTATCCTCCGTGACATGTCATGTATCGGTGCATAGATAAAATTCGGTGAGAGTCTTGCTGAAAGCTAGGACTTTGGGCAGCAATCACTATAGTATAGTCTTTTCTCACAAAAGCACATTTGAGAAAGGTTTTTTTCTTCAGGCATATGTTCTGAAGTCATAGTTCCTTGGTGGGGGTGTGACTATCTTCTTCAAAATATCGGTTCAGTTCATTAATTCGGTTTTCCAGGTAGGGCCTTCTGCTCTGGTCCCCTTTATTTGGGTAGATATTTGTTCAACGTTCGAAATCATATGCTCGCTTTTTCTGCATATTCTAAAACTTTTGCTCTTCCTCTTCTGAAACATTGCCGTCAATGTTGCTCCCTGCAAATGCATAAAATGCAGATTTCATCGTTCCTTGTAGAGTTCTGGTCTGCGTTGATGCCCTGTTTAATAGTTTTATTAGTCTCGTAGTGTTTGTTCGATTCTTATGCTGCTCTGATGAAGAGTTTCGAATTTTATTTTTAAAAAAACGTTGGGAAAACTTTGTCGCAATGTCTCATTAAGACTCCCTTTCAAGCCTTATGCTATGTGGTCATTGCCTACTCTTTTTTTCAGAAACTGGTGAGGGAAAGGAGCATGGGCGGGGGGATATGGCTGTCAACCATGTCTGGTCTAGTTTCTAAGGGTCTTAGTTTTGACATTCATTGTGGCTCCACTGCTAACAGAGCTGTCAGAATACTGAACAATGTTTTTAGAGCTTACTACAAGAAAAATTTCTGTACTATTTCAACCCCATAAAGCATATGCAAGACCCATACTCGATTACGGTAGGGTCGCAATAATCCATTCGAACGCAATTTCATCATGAGAATGGAAAGGGTTCAGGACAATTTTACCAGGAGATGATGATTTGTGCAATTGTTTTTCTTATGACCAGATTCCAAACGCCACTGAAAGAAGTGCGAATCCTGGTCTTACCTCACTTAAAGGCAGCACCCACTCTAAAAACGGATTTCGAGATTGAGGCAGTTTATGAACCCTCGGTAGCTGAATAGCCAAAAGCCAAAGTGAGAGCGCCGGTAGGCTGCTCATTGCAGAGAAAACGGCCGAAACGTCGGGTACTCGGTGGATCAGTTACGAAGTATGTGGGGACGAGTTGTCTTGTCGTTTTGTATTCCGTACTGCTTAGAGTGCTGCAACCATTCGGTATGAGTAGAGCTACAGCAGCCTTCCATGTCCACGCATTTGAGGTGGTAGGCGGCTCCAACAGAAAAAGCGCGACGAAGTGGAAAACTCGTCCACGAAGTTACGTACGAATCTTCTGGAGCGATCTTCTCGGTCAGGAATGACTTTTGAGCTGAGAAATTTGAACTCCAATCCTTTTTTCAGTTCATCCTTCAGAATCCGTCGAGAACT
>KN549200.1:308330-326422 GCA_000797555.1 Oesophagostomum dentatum | reverse complement strand
CTTAATTCTCTTGCGTTTCAATGAACTTTAGATCGTTGTTTTTTTTTTCAGCAACATGTTGAGCATGATGTCATAGACAGGTTTTCGAGGGGTTAAGTAAAGCTTAGCAAATGTTCACTACTCAAGTAAAGCTCATGTGAATTACTCGCTCACTCGTACGTACCTCCTGAATGATTCTTCGCTAAAGAATACATGCCAAAACAAATTACCACACGAAGATACTGCTTTGAAATTGTGGAAAATTTACTTTTTCACGTTTTTTTCCACAATGACCATAAAAAATCTATGAAATAATAAGGACGAAAAACCAGCATATCGGTGGCGTACTGTAGATCTTCTGCATTATCGACCTGGCCAGGGTCATGCCAACCCCTCCCCTACTTTGAGTTTTTATAAACAAGCCAATTTGATCGCCATTTTCTCAGTATCAGCTGATAAGGTCCTTTAGTTCTTGAAAGCTTACGCTATCTGAGCACATTCAGCGTAAAATTGTCATCAAGCGTCTACATCTTCTCCAAAACCTGCAAAAATTTCGAAACAGGTTGGCCCATCAAGTATATATTAATACTATTATCATCCTTTTTCGCGTTCCAATTTATTTGAGTACTATTATGGACATAGTATATTCGGAAGTTCTAGAAGTCTGATATGCGGATACTTCAAACATTACAATGGTATGTAAAGTTATTCATACAGATGAATAGTATATATAAAAATGCCGAATACTGCCTAAAATTCAGCTGCACCATGTTTCGAAGTCTACTTATCATCCCCCGCCTATGCCCTTTATTCATTCGAAAACAACTCTGAAGCACGTAGGAGATGCTCAAGACATATTGAGACAATTAATAAAGCGAGATTTTCCCAATTCCAGAAGCGTTATTAATTTCCTCTTGCATTTTTTTTCAGGCTGTGCACTAACAACGAGACTACTCATCAGCAGCTAATACCATTTTTAATTCAAAAACTTCACTTTTTCACGTGAACGTCATATCATACAGTTACGTGGTTACGCATAGATGCTCGTCCAGAAAGTTACATTGAAGATTATACTCACGTTGCATTCCATGTGCTGTAATCGCAGTACTTAGGCAGATTACTGGCTATTAATTAAGCAGTGCGTGTAGAAAGAAGAGCAAATAATACCTACAAGTTTATGGCCCAAAGCACTTTGAGCTGAGTTGCGTAGCTTATAGCTGAAATTTTGTTTTATGGAAGCATGACCACACACAAACATCTCTAAAATCAAAAATCCAGCCTCGTGGGCCCATTTTATAAATATTTTATAGTATGGTTTAGAGGCAGTGCAAGAGATTTCACAATAAAGTTTCTTTCGATATATTTATTTATTTCCAAAACATTAATTAGCATTTTAAAGGCAATACTTAAACTCAGAACGTTTCGCGGGCTCTCCATGCATTCAGGAGGAGAAAAAAGAAACTCAAGAAGTGGGTTGAGGTTCAAAATTCTTTGCTCAAAAACCATTCCTGACCATGTAAATCTCTTCAGAAAACTATTCCGCGAATTCGCGGACTAGTTGTCCGCTTGATTTTACACAGTAGTTAAAGTATTAAAGCATTATAACTACTGGGTATAAGTGGATTTGTTAGGCTCTTCCATGTCTTCGTGCTGAGGCGTAGGTAACCTCAGCAGAAATCGCGCGATGAAATGGAAAACTCGTCCGCTAAATCACGGATGAGTCTTCAGGAGAGATTCGCGCTCAGGCGTGGCTTTTGAGCCCAGAAATTTAAAATTCAATATATTTCTTGAGTTTCTCTTTTAGAATCCATCGAGAACGGAAGAAACGTTCTGAACATCGATGCTGCTTTAACTGAGGTGCTGTTGGTTGCCGTAGCTGCCAGCTAACTTTGAAAAAAAAAAGAAACGGAACGATTTTAAGCGCATAAAATTTTCAAAATTCAGAATTTTCATGGCTATGGGCTAAATATGCATCACTACTACCTCTACACCAAAGTCGTCAGAAGAACCAAAAAGAGTAAGGTGTACAATACAAGTTGACGAGGAATTGATGAAGTAATGAATGGTAGCCTTATTGCTGTGCGATTTTTCGGAGAATAACTTTACGAAATTTAGCTTTTTTGCAGCAGCAAAGCACCACTTCACCTCTGTGCACATACCAAACACATAGTGGTTTTCATACGAACATGCTTATTAGTAAAACACTATCAATAATTAACTATGGTAGCATTTTAATGCTTACAAATCTGTACCGAGTTGAACCTCCAAATATTTTAGCTTATAATTAACTCTGGTACCGTGTTAATGCCTATAAATCTGTAATGAGTTCTTCCAAGTATTTTAGCTAGTGCGCTGCTTTGCAGCGTGGCTGCTGTACACCGCATAAGTTTTTACGGAATCTAAATTTGTTCCAGTAATTTCTGCAAATTTTTATTCACAGTCTTAATAATTGCTTTGTTCTTTAATCTTTCATCTATATGCGCAAGAAGTGCGATAATAAAGGCATTTACTCTAGAAAAAAACACGGAACGGAGCTGGAGAAGATGGTATACGCCAACTCCGCATGAAAATTAAGTAGAGATGTAGAAAGTTCATAATAAATCTAACACTAAATAGCCGCACTTAGTCTTACAGTTAAACATATCTTGCATAGCAGCGAGAGATACTGGTTTAGACTCTCTTTAAAGGCAGCACCCACTCTAAAAACGCTTCCTGAGTTCTCGACGAATTCTGAAGGAGGAACTCAAAAAAGGGTTGAAGTTCAAATTTCTCGGCTCAAAAGTCATTTCTGACCGAGAAAATCGCTCCAGAAGACGTACGCAATTTCGCGGACGAGTTTTCCACTTCGTCGCGCTCTTTCTGTCGGAGCCGCCTACCGCCTCAAGTGCGTGGACATGGAAGGCTTGTGTAACTCTACTCATACCGAATGGTTGCAGCGCTTTAAGTAGTACGGAAAACAAAGTGACAAGACAACTTGTCCCCATATCCTTCGTAACTAGTCCACTGAGTACCCAACGTTTCGGTTGTTTTCTCCGCAACGAGCAACCTAGCAGCGCTCTCACTTTGGCTTTTGGCTATTCAGCCAGCGAGGGTTCGTAAGCTACGTGAATCTCGAAATCCGTTTTTAGATTGGGTGCTGCCTTTAACCGAGCTACCTGAGTGAGCTAAACATCAACGATACATAATTCACCAATTAGTGTTTGGACAAAATCCTCCGTACTATTTTGACAAAATTTGACGGAAAAGATAAACCCTAGGTATACAAGTGCACAGACGCAAACCTTTCCAATTATGTGTACGATAGGCTCCTGCTTACGCTTATTTCCTAGCTTATTTCGAAGGAGCACTATGCGCTTAGTATAATAGATTTTCGCCCAGTCCATAACTCAGCGACAGTAGAAAAACAGCTGGTAGTCCCCCAAGACTTCTGCTCAGTGGTCACATATCTCTTCTTGCCCCCTAATCCCGGTAAAAGTTGACCAGGGCGGGCTCACATAACAGCCGTGACGCGGCGAGTTTTTGGCGTACGCCATAACTCTGGCGAGTTATGGCCGCATTACACCGTTCACATGAGATTTCGGAGCAGTGCGCGACGTGCTCATAAAATAAACGGCGAAGTGCACCTTGTCTTCTGAGATCAGATTGACATTTCCTTTTCAGGACGAGCGCCATTCACTCACACTTATTCACTCGCCCAGCAATTTTCGTGTGTGGATATTGAGCCGCATAGAAAGAGTCGATAAGCGAAATACCTATTGGAGTATCCGAGCCAGAGAGTGAGCGCATCCAGCCAGTTCGGTACGGTTAGTCCCAGGCAAGACTTCACTAGGGCCAACGAGAAGAATGGCAGCCAACATATGATGAATACACTCATGATCACTCCTAGGGTCTTTCGAGCTTTGCACTCGCTTCCATCGTTCTGTCGAATCTGAAAATGAAAAGAGGATATTTCTGTACACTAACGAAAGTAATTCAGTCTCAGTTTATTTTTTAGGTAAACTATGTCCTACCAGTCGGAATCTCCAGTGACATGCAATCAAGGATATGGGGGATTTTCCGTTCTTCATAACAGTTCTAGGCCTCATGGTCATTACTAGCCTTTTTAGCTTTACTGTTTTACCAAGTTTGAGCAGGAAAATAAGCAACTTTGGGATGGCGAAGAAGGAGTACAGTTCAAAAACTTCAACCATGGTGTGTGGGTTATTCCTTCGCCTCCCACACAACGTTTTCCATATATACCCTACTCTTTACTAAGGTTGACTAATGTTCTACTTGCATAAAGCAACATCCTGATTATTATGATTGAAGAAGAAAAGAACTTTTTTAACTTTGTCGGTAATGGAACTCCAATATCTGCTGTTTTCATCTTAAGTTTCCCGTTTAAGCAGCCATGTTTGGCGCTTTGATTCGCTTCGAATTTACGTTTGCGCATTCTAGCAGTTTTACCGGGAGGTAAGCCGATTATTAATTCTCCATGCTCTTCGATGAAAAGCCGGCGGAGACTTTGCACTGAATTTCAGTAGCTCATAGTTTCTCCAAAGTAAATTTGAGACTAGCTCAAAAATCTGTAGCACCTTTGGAAGAGTCCTCACCGAACTCTCCTTGCAGGAGTTCTACAAAGTTGGTATTCTCCACTAAACTATTTACTACAAGTTTTACGAATATGCACATGCGGGATGCGCGAGTAACCGGACGTCTCTTCACATACCAATAGTATGCAAAGATTTGAATCGACTTGTCCTGTTTTAAATAGAGCGAACACGAGGAAATTACGAATCACCGAAAAGTCTGCCAATTAACGATCACTAGTTAATTAAAGGTATCAAAGGTAGCAGAGTTTTATCCTCAAACGTGAGAGAAACTCTCTGTTTTAAACACTATCACTAACCGAAAGACGGATGCGATTCTAGGGTTTCATCGCGATACCTGTAACGTACCTTCGAAGGCTCTCCTCTATCCGAAAACTTTAAAAAATATCGGGATGCACTTAAAAAGCCTACTTTTCTTCTTTGTGTTGATTGAACTTGGGGTTCCTGGTCTTTATGCCACCTGATTTAATGCTTATCTTCCAACAAATTTTGACCGGAGTTTTGGAAAGAATTTATGCTTATAATCTGAAGCAATTCTTCAAACGCGCCCAGGAATTCCTTCTTGCACACCTCACAGCTCAAGCGCCAAGCTTCTGTGTCCTAACTCAATAAGAGTAGTGGGCAGCTCGAAGTAGAAGTGCAGTTTTCTGAAGACAAGAGCTCTTTTTCATTCTATCACGTGATTAGAAATCCTCGGATCCGGAAGTAGATCGGCCCCTTTTTGAAGTTCTCTATTTTTATCATGCAACAAAAACCTATCATCTCTAAACTACAGCAGTAGCGTATCAATAAATATCTTCTCAGCAACGGATGTATCTATCAGATGTAGTATCTACCGTACGTAGTATCTATCAGATGTAGTATCTACCGTACGTAGTATCTATCAGATGTATCATGTATGTATCTACCATACGTCTGTTGTTCACTAGCGAACCAGAAGTCACCGAATCTCCCATGAAGCACTGAATTATTGCTCAAACTATGAGCTGTCATAGAATACCTCAGAAGAAGAATTATGCTGGACAACTGCTGAGGCAAAGAAAATGAGCGGAAAGACCCTCGAGGTGGCTCATTCTCAAACCTTTGATATATCAGTGAGAATGCTCTTTACAAACGCTAGAATGCATCCGCTCTCTTATTGTGGGCAAATTTAATAATCAGTAAGTAACTGTCATATGAGCTCAGTACAGGCAATGAGTAACAATAAGTGCTTTCATGAAAATAAAGAATTTCTCAAAAGTGCTCATCCAAGTTTGGGAATGTCCCGTTTCCCTTTTCGTCAGGCATAGTTTACTTGGTAATAGGTTGGGATGTCAGGACCCATGTACAAATTTTTGACGGTGCCTGAAAGCTTTATCAAGCAAACGAAAATACCCTCAAACTGTGTTTTTTTGGAAAAAAAGCAGGAAATTTTCAAAAGTTCTCCCCTATTAGTTCTAGCTACATCAGAGCATCTCAGAAGTACAAAAACTTGCAGTTATCACTTTATACATCTGAAGCTTGCACTTATCGACTTTAAGACATCCCTGTTATGTCTAAACTCACCATATTTCCTGAAGAAGAAAATAAACTTTCCAAATATTGTATGATAACGGATGTTGCCCACTCAAAGCAAAACCTTAGGCCTCCTCATAATCGTTTGACCTTTCCCAGATTTTTGGCAAAAAGAAAAGCATACTCACATTAGCAGTATAGCAGTACAAGCATTTAAATTAGAAGTCTATCGGTAAACAGCTGCAAACAGTTTAAGTAGGAAACTGCCTTTATGATTTTCCTGCAAGCCACTTATCAGCATCCTTTCAATGCTCAATAAAAATCGCTTTTTCCAAAACATTCTAGTTCACAGCTACTTCTGCAGCAATAAAATAGCTCCCCGACTCCCCGACCAAATCGGAAGTAGCAACTGGAACAGCGAGAAACAGCAGAACTGTCAGCAAATAGAATTGAGAGTTGGTACCGCTAACACTACTGCAAAACGGTGATGTTCGAGATTTTGGTTTTTTTCGTAACTGTTTCAGTCTCGCGATTCATGTGTCACTACAGTAGATTGAGGGGTACTACTAATTTAAACGGTAATACTCATCCTGTTGATTACCCCTTTCTTTTTGTGTCAAGGTCTCACGCACAACAACGTTACTCAAGAAGCTAACACATCTAACTTTCATATTTTTCCGATTACTAGTTCCGAAGCCAAAGGCGATGAAAGCTAATCTCTTTTTTCACTCATTTCTGGGTATGCGCTGTTTCTGTGCGTTCGCTATTTTAAATATGTATTTTAATAGAACTAGTGTTCTTATACATTTCTGAAACTACAGCTACACGAAACAACATCCAAATTCAAATATGGAGAAGCAATGAGCAGTGAACTTTTGGAAGATTTCTTATAGCAAGTCCAGGAAAGAAAAATGAGCAAAAAATTAAACCGTTGACTTCGTTTTGGGCCCAAATGGGTAGCTTGAAAGATCCCAATAAAAATTACACGCCTTTATCATGTACTATTATTTAACGTCCGAGGTTGCAGACATGAAGATTTCATAGATCTCTATTATATCAGCCTGTACACCTTTTAATGCAGTATGAAATAGAGGTCGAGAGCCCAAAATTCAGAAATTTGGTGCATTTATTTGCGCGAGCATTCAGCATATTCTCAGTCATCATTGAGTTTGAGCACGATTGCTTTATATAGGTGATTAATGCCGATGTCTGTGAATCAGCACCGGAACAATATTCTCAATCAGCCCCCGCAAAGAGCAAGTTGAAGGCAGAATTTAGCCTTCAACTTACCTTAACTCATCAAATGCTCACATCTTGCATACTTATCGAATGTGACAACGACGATTGCCTGTCCGTTTTCCAAAATTACATTGCGCAGGAAAAACAAATTGAAGGAGGAACCCTTGTCCTCGTAATTTCCCAAGAGAGTCTCTGTTTTTATTTTTGCTTTCGGGACAGCAAATCACTCCACTAATTTAAGAGCACCCTCGACTACTATATATTTTTAGCTAAAAAAAACACTAACGATTGAGCGCATCAGGTGTAATTAAGGATTCAATAAATTCTCTGAAGGATAATAAATTATGGGGTTTTTTGGTGCTACGGCAGTGTTAGCCTCCAGCGATACTAGTCTCTAGGGAAACTTCCTTCGGGCTAAGAATTTCAAAGTATTGGCCATGAATTTATGGTGATTTAAAAAGTGGTGATAAATATCAAGGGAACTGACTTCCAGAACTGATCTAAGGTGACATCTGCTGAAGTCTGTGTATTTGCCAGTTTAACGGGGACACCTGCTGATCTCGAGCTAGCCTCTAAACGTTTTATCGAAAGACGCTTCCATTCTCGTTTTTTCTGCATTCACTTGCAGAAGTCAGGTGACGAAATACGCAGTCCATAACCCATCCATGCAGATCCCCTTCGTACTGGTTACAGCGCTACACAAATGCGCCACATAACTCATGCATGCTCGTCTACATCAGCTGAAAAATCCCTTTGGCTTCCCGGCACGAATGCGCATCTTAATGAGTAGATGATATATGGTTATGACTTCCTTTGAGGTGTTCCAGACCAACTAATAAAAGCTGAGTGTTTTCGGTGATTTCTCAAGCAAACAGCGCATTTTGCCACTTCGTACACAGCCAGTAAGTCCAGAACTCAAACAATATAAGCCGAGAAAAACAATGATGATGCAGCTCCTGTCAAAGTGAGAAGTGTTGACTTTCGAACAATGAGATCGGCTTAATTCCTGGAACTATATATGCCGAAGATTCTCGAATGACTAAAAATTATTGAACACGGTCAACCAGCCCAACATTAGCGCTAATTCGGGTTCGCAGCTGTTAACGTGAATCAGATAAACACTAATTTTCGTCTCGACTTCAACGGATTACACAAATAATACAGAAATTAAAGAAAGAATGCTAGAGGAGATCACATATAGTCAGCTCTCAGGCCTCCTTTTCGCAACAAAAAAAACAGAATAAGCTAGTTTACTAGTTTACCGGCTAGGAAATGATTCCATATATTAGCATTGCCGCAGCTTTTTTGGAAAGAGCGAACTACTACTGCTACTAAGTCAAATTTTTAAAATGAAATGGACTAGGAAAAGTAATCACCCACTAACTAATCATCGCTATTATCACCTTTGATCCAAAATGTAATCTGTGCGAAAAATGAAATAAGTCTGCAAAAGTTTAGCCAAAGAATTCTAAAGCTCTAGATCCATTTGCAAACTAAGGTTCAGTACTTAAATCATTACTGTCCTAGCCCAAAAAAGTCTTCCTGTCCTTGGACGAAAGGTGCGTGGAAGAAAAAAACTGCTAACTAAGTAACTTCGAGTTGTAGATTATTAAGTAATGTCACATCCTTAAATTTCCATAGTCCAGCTTTCAGCAACCTCGGTTGCAGAGGTTGTACCTGATATTTCATAATTTTTTCTGAACTATGGGACTGTCATGGCTTTTAAATTCAAAACTGAAGTGTCTGAGGTTTACTACTCCAGCTGAACTCGTTAAACGTTCAATCGCCCTCGCTGTTCGGCATAATTGTGCCATTGTTGAACTCGAAAGAACGTGGACGACAAAGGAGCACGTTGCCATCCCTACCTACGTATGCTTTGTTGCTGAGTCCGGTCGCCGCTTCATGAAGAGTAGAGGCGGGCAACAGTCAAAGGTTAATATTAGGTCAGAAGTGCCCATTGAGGTTGCTGAAATTGCGGCTGACGTTACGCGCTAGCATTACGGCAGACCAGCTGCCATATTTGACTCGATGGATTCCAGGGTGTTCATTTTCACTGATGGAACCTCTTCCTTGACTCCACGTTTCCCGTGGTTTTTTGGTCGACCGGCCTCAAATTCGGCCGGGGGGCCTCCGGTTATTTTAATGGAGCGAAATTCGATCGGTGAGAATCCGGGCTGGCAGGAATTCGGCTCGCCCGCGGTGAAACGCTAAACAGCCCCTCGAAAGGAAGGGAATAAATGCTTGCAGGAGATGACCTCAAGAGAAGCTGCAGCACTGCAAATATGAGCAATCTACGCTTTGACATACAACCTTTTCTCTCAGAGGAATACTTGAAAAGCGGAAAAGAGAAAGTGTCACACTCAAACATAAATATCCTGCTTAACTAGGATTTATGAAAACGTCTTTGTTCAAGACGTCTGCATTTTTATGGATTGCTCCCGAAACAAACACTGTTGCTGGCATGCATTCGCATTTTTGCAAATGCAATACACGTATCTCTTCAAATCAATGTGAGGAAAATTATGAAAAGTAAACTAGCTATAATATCACCGCAACAACAGAATACTCAGGAGCTTCGTTGTTGTTTCCATTTAATGAGTGCCTTAAGAAGCACAAACGCAAAACAAATGATATTACCTTGCTAAGATTAACATGTGGGCAAAATAAGCAAAAAATACTGGACCAGTGTTTTAGCAACAGTGATAGACGCTAGGAGGAAGAAAAGGGAGTGGAGTGCAACCTCCAACGCGTAGAGGAATAATCAGTAAGCAGTTTAAATAAGCTTAATTTAACGTGTGATTTTTAGTAAACCGTATATAATAGAGTACGTCCCTACGTCCCTTGAGACAGGCCACGTAAAAATTAAGTCAAAATAATTAATCGCTTGTCTATTTTTGAACTAAGCTAATAATTCGCTCATTTTCATATACAGGCGTTTGCACCTCACTGTCATTTCTATGATTATTACAAAGGTAGGCTCCTCAAAAACAGAGGTCCCTTGCCTTATAGAAAATTTTGTTTTTTTTTTCCGAGTCTTGAACGTTTCAAATGCTACTTTGATGAGCTAGTGTACCTAGCAAACAAATAAATGAGTATTTTCGCAGTTGGTTTTTATTTCCTTGTTCACTTTACTGCTTAAAATTGGGCTAAGGCATTTCCGTTTTGGCCATTATCTTTTGAAACTGGTGCGTGAAGTATGATCACCAGTAACTTGACCCGACCTCCCTCCCCTCACTTACCCTACTTTGCAGCTGTTTGCTAGTATCAAAAGTATGCTGCATATTTCTGAATATGCAATGCTGCCTAGAGATCACTGGCGTCTATATTAGAGCCCTATTGTTAATCATAATCAACAAAATAAACTGCTAGGCATTGTTCAGCGATTCAATCAACGCATGCGCTATATAATGCAGAGCAGCCATTATGCAGATGAGCAAGTGCCAGCAAACACATTGCCGTAGATGTGGCACCAAGAGATGAACGAGAAGTCCGAAATGAACGATAACTCGCAGCAGAACGTTCCCCATCCTGCACACATCCGAAAACTCATTGGCGACTATAGGGTAAACTCAGTGCACGCCTAGCAACCAACGAACACAAAACACTTAATGTGGCTCTTATTCGTGGGGTAAATGCGTTCAGAACGTACCCAAAATGTGTCCTAATAGATGCAAATGAAAGTTCAGTACAGCTTACCAATGGCATCTTGACGGCGTGAAAGAGGGCGCTCGGACGATGTAAATATCCGCGGTGATCGCTGCTTTTCATTATTTTCAGTTGCTTGTCCTGAATCAGATCCATGTGATCGGCACCGTTCTTCTCAATGTCTGGTTGCATGTGAGTCGTCTGATCATGATCCTTCCGGGCAATTCGTTTGGCAGCACGCCATATCTTCACGTACAATATCAGCATTATCATCGTTGGCCCGTAAAATGATATAATAGTTGCATAAATTTGATACGCGAAGTGCTGGATTACCTATAATAAAGAGTTGATGAGAAACAAGCCTGAGAATGAAAACAAGCAGAAAAACATCTAGAAAAAAGAGAACTCTCAAAGAGAAAATGATGACATGGAAACTTTCTATTAGAAAATGCTGCAGACTCCTGTAAGAAGAGTAAAATGGAAAA
Organism: Oesophagostomum dentatum; assembly: GCA_000797555.1. NCBI lineage: Eukaryota > Metazoa > Nematoda > Chromadorea > Rhabditida > Strongylidae > Oesophagostomum > Oesophagostomum dentatum. Next base: position 314,991 of record KN549200.1, on the reverse strand, counting down.
ATACAGCCGAAAGCTCTCGATTCACAGGTTCCAAATACACTTAAAGATTGGAACTAGTTAAAAGTAAGTAGTAAAATTGTCAGTTTACACCAGCGCAACTCCTTCCATTCAACCCGCGTGACCTGAGTTGCTTTTACAAAGAACGTGTGAAAGTAATTACCGCTGGTTTACCTAGAGAATCGGCCGGTTTTAGACCAATTTTTCCTCCAACTTTAATAATTTTTGTATCTGGAATCAGTATGTGCTGAACTGTCGGTTGGTTCTCACATTTTTCCACTTCACATTTTGTGCAAAACTCGGACGGTTTTCCACGGATTTTAGGACAAGAACTAGAAGCTCTATTGTAGATAAATTCAACATATAGAGTAAGTAAATCATTACTGAATGAGATAGGTAGGCCAAAGCCCGGAGATGAGGCAATAAAAAGTCCACGTAGAGTTCATCTCTACTCGAGGGTGGATAATCGAGTTTTAACTTTTTTTGGAGAGAATTTCTGTGAAGGGAGTTATTATATGAGAAACTCAATTCGCGAACAGCGAGGCGAAATTGTCAACACGAAGAAGAACGATGCATTCAGATAACAATTTCGGGTATTATAGCATTTGAAGAAACTTTTTGCAGATCTGACGCAAGTCTTAGAACACACATCATATCTGCCAAACCCTGTGAACAACTTCTTAATGTAGATGCTTCAGCAAGTCATCTGTGAGCAAAGGATGGGCTAAGAAATGTGATTTGTGCTAGAGTAGCAACAAAACAAATCACCTTTACACATATCCATTATTTACTGCCTCCTAGTTCCTGTTTTCTTCTGTCTTCCATAGTCTCCGAAAGCAAAACAATCCCAAAATGTAAGAACCTTGCCTACCGCAAATGTTCATTCGAGCATATCATCTATTAAGATCTTCCTCTCTGAACCTCAGAAAAAGAACCGCAATCGTCGTTCGCTCAAAGAAGACTAATGACAGGGCCAAAAACGCAAAGGGCTTTTACTCGGCTTCACTTTATGTTATCCGGATGAATAGGTTAATGGATTCAAATGAATAGTGTCTCTAGATGGTTTCCAGGAGGTAAAGCATACTCATTTTGGAATAGAAAGTGTAGTCTGAGCCTGTGGTCAGAAATAACATTTCCCACGCTGTAAACAAATACATCCTTCTGCTCGTAGTGCTTCAGGTGGAACTAGCTAGGATGCTAGTGCACTAGTCTAACAATAGATCTCGGCGAGACGAAGAAACTAAATTTACTTTGCCGACACATAAAAACAAGAGCACCTAATGACGTCGATCAGGGATGTGTCGAAGTGTTTGCAAACTTCTTTCAGCAGGAAATAAGTGCAGTTTCAAGCAAATACAGCCGTGATAAAAGAGTAGAGTAAGAAAAGTCGAGCAGAACACTCGAAGACACAAATATAACTTATTCCACATAAAGAAAAATTCATCGTTATCACTATATCACAGCGTATAGAAGAATGAAGAAACATTCCCAAGATTTTCCCGCCTGAAACAATGAATTTGGAGGTGGTTTACTAAACCAGTGAAACGGACGAATTTTCAAGAGAACGATGAGTGCGAGGGCCAAGCGAAATGAATACGAATTTTGTTCTAAATAATGCAGAGAAAAAGTAGGATGAACTCGATCCAAGCAAATGTTCGAGAAAACTTGAATTTTCGCTATTACACCTCTATTTGATGCTTGAATGCTCATATAGATGTCCCTGCACTTCTTCTTGTGCTCGTCTGGTTGCAGAAACCACTATACAAAGCAGAGGAACCAAAATGACTGTTGTAGGCGGCCTTCACAGATGCTCAAATGGGGGTGTAAACTTTTTCTAAGATGCAAAAAAGTGGAAATTGATGCAGAGCGGTGCTTTTTATGCAGGTAACTCGAAGCGGTGAGTAAAAATATGCTCGCGTCGTGGATCGACCAGAACTTTTTGTGCATTTTCACGCAACTTTCCACGCCAGCAAAATTTTCGATTCCGATAATGAGACAATTGTTCCTTCTTCCTGCATTCAATGGCGCTTTTTTTACATCCATGCAAAGTATGCTTGGAGATGGGAAACGTTCGCAATCGGTGCATACACAATCAGCAGATGAGGTGTGGTACACGTGGGTCGAACGTCTCCCGATCGACATCGATCGTCTCGATGCTTCTCGTACTGTTTCCAGTTGATGAATATGCGAGAACGCATAAAAGCGAATAGCATGCAAAAATGGTCTAAAAATAACGGCACAATAGCGTCTTTTAACCGCTTTGCGACCATCAGCTGCATTTTCAATGATTTCAACAGTCAATAAAACCGCATACTCCAAGTTATGCAATGCACTCTCGTGTCCGTACTCAAATTTCAGAATCTGTACACCCGGACGTAGTACAAAAAGCGTTCATGTGAGAGCTATAAAACGTCGCGTACGATGAATAGCAAAAGTCTATGCATGCATGACAGAACAAGAGGTGCATATTAAAGATGCCGGATTCACCAGATTTTCGTTATAGTGCCATGGCCCTAAAATCACATGCCTGTTTTTGGCGCTCGATCGTGTTGGAAAAATTCAGTTTCAGATGAGAAAAGGTATGAACAGATATAGTGAAATCAGGCAGATCACAGAGCTTACAAAAAACGCACCTGACAAATCCTACCATCCGATTCCTGAGTGTCAAGTAAGCTCGCAATAATATGAGATGATAGGCTGACGACCGCTGCTATTACCCACACTATTGCTATGTACACGAGCATCCTGGCCGTCGTTCGCATGGCTGAGTATCTCAGAGGTCTGGTGATGACCAGGTACCGATCCACGGATATAGCACAAAGGCTAACTATGGAAGCTGTACATAGTGTTAGGTCAGCCGTTGTCCATAACTTGCACATCGACCTAAAAAACAATCGCAGAAAATCTAATTTTAGTGTCATAGGAAGCTGCTGTTTACAAATATCTGTACACACTAGAGAGGAGGTTTTCTTTCAGCAAACGAAGTTATCTCCGAAAAATTCTTGCCTTGGACATATACCGCAGTAACTGAGTTTGCGTTTGGGCATTTTAAAAAAGAAACTTTTTCAATGGAATCTCGCTGCGATCGAAAGTGACTGCTGCAAAGGGGTGAGCTCCTGGAAGCAAGCCTTTCCAGCCTTTCCAAGCATAACAGATGCGACGAGTCATTCATTATAATCCGGCAAAGGGAATTCTCCGCGATGTGCGTTAAGCTCTAATTACTACTTACGAATACAGGTATTTATCGCCGGTAAACAGCAGTGTGCACAGGAACAGTACTGAGACTGACTGACTAAAACGAACCTGCCTAGCGGCCACTGAGGGAAGAGAAGATCAACAAGAGCAAGTGGCATTACAAGCATGCCGACGAAAAAGTCGGCAATGGCCAGCGAAACGATGAGGAAGTTGGCCGGTTGTTGAAGCTTGCGCACGAGGACGACGGCTAGGCAGACGAGTGCGTTGCCCACCACGGTCACGATGATCATCACCAGCACGAGCATCGCCAGCGACACCTTCAGCAACGCGGACGACGAGTTCGCCGCATCTGGTTGCGCCGGCGACGCGGCCGCGTCCTCAACTCCATCGTGCCACGGTTCGTGTGTTAACGGTAAGATCGTGTAGGAGAGTGGTGGCAACGCCCGCTCCATCACCACTACTGCTCTAGACAGGGGCGGGTCCTACGGTATCGCTGGCCGCGGCAGGCCCCGAAATAGCCCCGCCGTGCCCCCGCCCCTCCTACTGACTACTTCGACGACGCCTGAATGTGCTGGTAGATGATGTCGCGAACGATCCCCGCTGCAGCGTCTTGGCGTTTGATGTGCCGACAGCCGCCAGCTGTGCGGAACACCCGAAAACCCACTTTCCGCAACTCCGCCCTGGAAGCTTGCACTTGCATAGAAATCCAATCGGCTACTCGCGAATTACTCACTCAGTAGACAACATAAAATTAAAGGGTTTCAAATCGAAGCAGCGAGGAGGTCGCACTACCAGTGCGTTTCAAACAATAACAGAGATGCAGCGTGGAGTGCAGAGATTAATTTGAGGACTACAAGTTCTTATCAGTGAACCTCATGAAGCGCAGCGATAACGAGAGGAGTTACCACCACTATAAAGATGGTAGCCACCCTAGAAGAACCCTAAGTGTCAAGGCACTAAATTTTACTCCAACCTTATCATTGCTTTATAGCTATCGCAGTTCGAGTATTCTTCCTAAAGGCAGACAATAGACAGGATAACAATGAAAATGTTTCACAGAAGCTCTGCTCTTGTCCCTGCTCTCTTATATGGATAATGCCTGTTCTCTGATAATTTTAAGGTAAAATTAAGCGAATTTTCTATTTAACGACGATATCTTTCCTCCCTTTCTCTATTTCTTTTTTAGATTTACTGAAAAGGGCTAAAATACTATGCTAACATGTCCTGCAATCCAGAGACGGTTATATAAAGCTATGTTCATCGGTATGGGTTTTCTAGTGTTAGACAAGCAAAGAAAATCCTATACTCTAGGCGTTTAATAATATGTATAATAATGCATAAATTTCGAAGATTATGTGCTCATATACTAAGAGATGAACTAGGCAACTCAATTTCGAGCCACCTAAGCTACATATGCATCCCGCTTGGAGACGGATACAAGAAAAGAATTTTCGGAAGTGCACGAGAATGAGACATTGCATTCCAACCAGGAATCTGCAGAAGTGCAAGCTTTCCTAAATTACATCTGTTCCTCCCCTCGCTTTACCTACTTTTAGCATCTTCTTTGTTGGACCAGCTGTTCAGAAGCTGTGTTTTGGATGGCCGGTTAGTTCAAACAATAAAAGAGCACAAGGCTTCTGAACGCTACTTAGCTACCCAAAATACTATTCAGACCTATCGATTTGCAGCTCTCAACTCAACTGAGACACCTTGAGGCTGCAAATCTTCAGAGACTTTTCATATTTTCTATACCTACTTTTACCACTATATATTCAATTAAATATGGCAAACAAAAGCACCTTTCTAACCTGCAATTTTTCTGAACGAGGAGATTTCCAAGAGCACATCTGTCTTATTCGTAAAGATTTCCTTCATTTCTAAGCTCTGACCCGTATCGAATCCATTCTTTAGGTGCGAAGTAAATGCGGTGACGTATGCTAGATATGACAGAAAGACGCTTCAAAACTCCATATTCGGGCTCCGTTCTCCATATAAAATTAACATCACAATACACATTAAACAGTCGTATTTGCCACCCACCTTTTACATGATAAGAAGACGTGTAACGATAGTCAAATCATATGTCTACATTGAATAATGCATTTCATTGCGGTAGATAATGCATAATTCTCCGTAGAGGCCCTGTGATAAAGAAAAGTGATCAGACAGAACATCCGAGTGCTTTCAGGGCGGTGGCAGCAGCGAATTTCGTGAGATGGTGAACAAAATGTTAAAATAGCAAGGATTCTTTGACTGACGATGTCAGTGTTCAAAATAAGCACTTCTTCAGATGAGATAGAAATCTGCTCATAAACGAACGCCGGAATTCTCTCCATTTTAGTACTCGAGATATCTCTCGTCGTGCTCATTCGAATGATGTACATTTGATTCCATGTACTCCAAGAAAACCTCCATTTGGATCGAAAATTGGATCTGACGGGTACAAGTTTTGTTGCCAAGAAATGATCGCATCCCTTGTACTGTGACGTCACCAGTATCGGAGGTCAAAAATCTACGGATAGGGAGCCGCGGCTACCCCTGTCCGAGCTTGTGCGGATGGGAGGCCTGCGATGATTTCGACCAAAAATCTCGTCCAGTAGTGGAAAATAGTGGAAAGTCTCCTCCCACTTTGGCTTATTTTCAGTCGTCTAAAAAACGGTCTTTTTGACATTTTTGAGCAGTTTCATCCATATTACGGCAATCAGCGCCATAAAGGTTCGACTTGTGCCAAAACCTCAAAAAACGATTTTGAGCCGGGACTGTGCCTTTGAAATCAGCACCCTGCTCAGAACATCTTCAGAGTTCCTGATGAATTTGAAAAAGGCCCTTAAAGAAGTGGTTGTTTGAAAATCTCCTTCCAGAAATTATTCCCAACGGAGAAAATCGCTTCAGAAGATATGTAGCGCGTATTTGCGCGATACTGCGGGACGAGTTGTGCATCTCCTCGCGCGCTTTAGCTGAACTACTACGGCAGTTGATCATAGGTGAAGTCGAAAGATTTCTCTATCTTCTCATACTAAGGTGATATGGGGCTGCAGCAGCAAGCGCGTGACGACATAGATAACTCGTAAGCGACGCGCAGATACGCGCGACATATATTCTGGAGCCTTTTTCTTAGTCAGGAATGACTTCTGACCAGATATTTTTGAAGCTTAACCTATACTCGAGGCTCACTCTTAGAATTCATTGAGAACTATTCTGAGTGTGGTTGCTGTTTTAAACAGCTACTGAATAGCTGTGAGTTTGGCTGAAGAATAAATCCATGGAATTTCCAACAATTACCAAATGTGTTTTCCCAACGTTAATATGACCTCACGCTTACGACATCGTTTCGTCCCACTGCGAGGCTACTCCACAACAACTTTTAATAGCATTAACAGAAACAAACCGCTTACTATTATACCTCGCTACTTATTTTTCCCACAGTGTATTTCAAAGATATATCCCTTTAGGCTTTTAACAAAGCATG
>KN549200.1:246155-256458 GCA_000797555.1 Oesophagostomum dentatum | reverse complement strand
GCTGTTGATGCTAGGCTGGCAAATCCATAGCGTTCTTTTTGAGTTTCCTCATGTTACCTGGTTACTGTCACGCCACTTTTTGCATTGTCTGAGGAGCTATGTAGTCGCTGCGGAAACTAAAATACTGATTTATCGCCATGTAAATATTCATCTACATATATGTGAAAGTAGAGATGTGGTAGTGTTTTGTAAGGAATGAGTGAAAACTGGGGAGGGACGGGAAATGTGGAAGGAAAGAGGGGCTCGAAATCTGAAAAATATATGAAGCTCTCTATCGCTGAACTTGACCGGATGTGGGAGTATTAAAGCCATGCATTTTTCTCCACTAATATTATGCGAAAAGTTGAGCTGAGAACATCCATTTCAGATAGCCATCCTAGAAGAGCGATTTGCATCACAAAAATATCTCACCTCTAGCGAACGAACATTGCTGGCGGAGCAGCTAAAGATGAGCGATGCTCAAGTAAAAACGTGGTTTCAAAACCGAAGAACAAAGTGGAGGTTGTATACTTAATACAGATGCTCTTTAGTTTTTCATACGTAAAATATTTGCAGACGTCACGAGTCTGAGATGAGGGAGCAACAACGTCGGACCGTAAATCGCATGTTGGGAGCTCAGTTCTCAAATAATCGCATCTCATGTCAAGGAAAATAAATCTACTGTGTGAAAGCTTGGCTTTTTACATGCTTTCCAGCTGTGGTGCAACAAATATTTAACAAAATTACTACAGTATTTTGGGAAAAACTGTATATCATTCACTGCCAAAAAATATTCATAGCACGGATTTTTTCTGTTCAAATATTAGTGAGAGACTGTGATGCGTCATCGGGTCTTTTCAGTGCGTCAAAAGTAAAGGTGGAGTAGCAAATGCACCAGATGTGGAACGCTTTTAATAGCATGAAGAGGAATTGATCTGTTGTCATTCAAACTGGTGAAGGAAATCGTGCGATAAACACTAACACTTTTAACTAAATAAGCTTCGCAGGTTACGGAGTTGATCGTGATAATGCTTTAGACCGGATCCGTAGCGTAATGTTTCCAGAGGTGGGGTTTGGTGTTGTCGAGCGCGAACAAACTCGTCCAGTCACAACATACACATATAACTTGACGCACGTGCATTTTAAAGAACAACCCTGGACGAATTTGTTCACAACCAACAAAAATAACCCCGCCTCTGGAAATATTACCTACAGACCTCTTTAGACCACACCAATTTGAATCTCAGAGCTTTTGACAGTATGCGTTTGGGGCATTCTATGCTATGGCAAACTGATTTCGTAACAGACTAGACCTATTCCAGAATAAGAGTAGATAAGAACTGATATAAAATAGTTTCGATTAGCGATATTTTTAGGGACATCATATTTGCTGACGACATTGTCTGCAAAATTTGCAAACTCAGGCTATTTCATGCTTCATCTGTATCAGATTTATCAACTACGAATTGAAACCTGTACTCTTTATTGCTGTAATTGTTATTAGTTACATGGAAGGAGTAAGAGGTATCAGTGAAGGTGTAGTCGCTGTCTTTCTGCTCTCGCAATACGCATTTTTCGGATTTTCTCTTTGAGACGTGCTTTCTCAACCTCGATAATCTAAAATGCTAATGAAATACACATTGCTCACGTAACTGTCGAATATGATGCAGTTTACCTTGCGAGAAGCTTCTGTGTAACCTTCAGTCCTTTCAAGAATGTCCAAGGACGACATGTGATTTCGAAGCTCTCGGTCGAGCACTTTTGTCGGCAGCTAAACAGAAGTCATAGATAAGTAAAACCAATGTGCTGTGCGTTTTCCTACAACGTTTCATGAAGTTTCAGAAAATTTATGTTTTTGCTGTGTAAGAGGAATGTGTTAGTTGTAGGCAATTTGTCCAGATGCTATAACTTGAGTAAAGCCGATACTCAAAAGAATGAGCTCGTTTATTTTAGTAACGCTTTACGATGAACTCCTGAAAGCGGACTGTCTCAAATGCTGCGTCTAAATTTTTACTGTGCTTCTGAAACCTTTCAAGAAACCACAGTATAAGCGTTGTTCACTAATTTCCGAGTAATAAATGGTGACACCACACAACTTTATCAGAGTTAAAAAGCAGCTTTTGCGCTTAATTATCTTCTATTTTACTGTAAGAGCTGGAATTTTGGGGGTCAGAAGAAAGCGGACTTTTTGCATTTGATGCAACAAAGTTTAACCTTCACAGCTCGGAAATTACCTTCATAAGAGAAGAATACGATCACGTGAAATTGTGTTGAAAACATATTTCCTTTCAGCGTTCACCAAATATCCGACTTTACTCTCTTATAACATACCTTGCACCTTTCATTTACGTATAAACGACCTAAGCGGTTGCTTTCTAAGCTAAACATTCATTAGTTTTACTTGAAATTTTGCCGTCAATATAGTGTTTCGAATAATAGGGCAGCGTTTAAGTTCATTTTCGTGAAAATCAGTGTTTTTCAAGTTCAAATTGACCTAGCTTTATGTCACCTTTGGATGCAGTAATCTGGACGAACTTGTACGTGTTGCTGTTGCTGCTGTTGCTTAAAGCTGTCGGCACTTGTCTTTGAAGTTTTTGATTCTTTGGCTTGAAATTTGAAAATAGAGCACCCTTTGTCGGTCTTGCACCGTCGAAACCGACATCAGGCGTCCCGAAATAAGAACGCGATATAGAATTAGCAGAATCATACCGATATGAAGTGAACCATCTCTTCGTCCTTGTACAAATCATCGTCGTTCATTTTATTTCGTAAATGCACATCCATTGTAGCTGTATCGAAGTAAGGAAGAACTCTGAAGCTATAATAATACTAGCCATAGGAACAACCTTGCTACAAAAAAAAAGACGGATGAGCAACTACGATCTCATAACATTCACTACCGGTCAAAATGGCACCACATGTGCTGTCTGTGCGCAATTTGATGCGAGATCTAGACAGAGAACGCCTTCGTCAGAGACCGAACCATAAAATCAGATCTCACATTAAGCCACTGGCTGAACTATGAATATTTCAGCCTGAGATTCTGGCCTTTTTTGTAGAATGCAGCAATGACTCATTTGTAGTCTAAACATTTGTTAAAGATTGTGCCAGTCTAATCAAAACATTAGTAATTGGTGTGATGTTATGTTATGCGACCTTTACCAAAACCGCAAACTGCACCAACTTCATGCTTTTTTGATGAATTCTTTGAAATCTTCCCACTTGCAGTAGATGAAATCTTAATACTAATGCGGAGAAATTTTTGAGACGAACTGTCCAGCCCGAGAAGGCTTTTTGAGGCTCCCGAAATGGAAGCCTCCCTTGAAAAAAAAATAGGAGTTTATGGACTTTCCTTTGAAGAGAAAATGGTGCAAGAATGGTTTAAAACTATAAGAAAACACGAAATCATAATTTCGCAGAAACCAATTTGGAAGAATTTTCTGGCAGATAGTTCTTCTTGATTGCGGCTTTTTGGTTTAGAAAAATAATTTCTGATAAGTTTATCTGCTCTAGAAACCATGTCTGCTGTAACAAGTGCTTTTATCTAAGTCAACTTAGGCTGTAAAGGAAATTCGTGAAAAAAATCAGTAAAAATGGTTGTGAATATAAAAATTTATTGCTCGGAGCCAGCTTATCTGGCTCTCCGGCTGGCTCCCTAGCTGGTTTACCTACTGTAAAGGTCACACGATTTTTTATAAACAAAGCTTGGGTCAGTAAAATTTTGCTCCCTTCTTGTATTCATATTTCGTCATCGTTTGCTGAAGTTCCAGCAAATTTCATTGCACACTTGCTGTGGAAGAGATTATTAAAGTTACTGCCTTCGTTCAAATTTGGAACTCGGGTCTTTTTTCTCAAAGTACGATTTCTTTCATGTTCTTTTCACAAAGCGCGAAGAAGTGATTGAAAACACTGCATTTTATTTATTTCTTCGACTGCCGTAACGAGCCCAGAAAATTCAGGCTTTTGCCATGGAGCATATACGAGATCTCTTCTGAATGTACTCATCTTATGAAGCCTGCTCGATCTGGAGCCAGCTCATGTCAGACCCTGATTTGACCCAATGTATTCGCTACCTGCGCCAAAGCGTATGCATCGAATAATATCTTTCAAGCGATGTGAAGTACCAACGTATGTAGAATGCAGCGCAATAATTTGACCCCTTGGATACGTTTTAGATATTTACAGCGTGATTATATGATAGTAATAGTTGTCCTTCTTTGTTGAGCTTTCTCGACCACAAATTTGGCACAGTTTTCCTCACTGTTCCAGTTTCCGCCTCCTAAAATTTTTAAAATTTAGTTTTCGCTACAACATCGTTTAGAGTGGTTATTTATTAGGTTGGTGCAAATGAAACTTCCGTAACTGGAGTGGTTGCATTTAAAATTGCATAGAAAATCGTTGAAGACGGCTCGAAAACAGTTTTAGTAAGTTTTCGAAAGCTCTTGCTTTCTTCTGCAAAAACCTTGCAATCGCACTGCTGCAGCTGCCATTAGGGTAGAATACACACTCTCCGAATTACGCTGAAATTCAGGGTTCTTCTGCTATTTTCATATTAAAAATCCTACTTCAAAGGCGAAACAGTGAATATTGTCAAAGATGGTGCAATAGTATTCTCCAAGGTGTTTGCTATCAAACTTATTGGAGTTCATATTTTCTTATGCAATCTAAGAGCAGATATAAGATTCGAAGTTGGGCTCTGTTTCGAGCGCATATCAGTGGTCACTGCTAAGTGACGGTAGAAGCTGGGCGGTCGTGACTGTGTCGGTGGTTGAGGAAGACGACATAGTTGCAAATGAAGCACAGCATGGTTATCTGGGTATCCATGTGAAAATCATAAAGTCGCAAAAGTAGAAGATTTCACGATTTTGAGGTATGCCAGCACCCTGCTTTTTCAGCACACTTTTTGGTTTCAGGGTCTAAAATTTCGTGGAGAAAAGCTCTGCAGCTGAAATAATTCTCGTGCATTTTACGGCGGTTTTTCTCTTAAACGCCATAAAAGTGCAGGTCAACATTACTCCTGCGAGTAGGTAAAATTCCACAAAGTGGAGCTTATCGAAACAGACTTTTTGGACATTTTCCATTGTAAAACCCGAGAGTTAGACCTGCAGCAAAAGTTTTAGATGCGCCTATGTTACGCATGATTTGCTAATTCTGGTGATGTATAAGGTTGCTTGCTTATGCTGAGCGAAGTTACGGATCGTCAAACCACAGGTAGCGTATGCGAAAGTTTCATTTGCACCAACCTAATACTTCGCTGGTTACGAAAGCTACGCTAATTTTGCATTATGGTTCCATTTTTGTGGAAGTGTGGCAAGTTCACGGTAGGACGTCAAAGCTTCGCTGCCGCGTCAAAGCTTTTGTGCTGATGTTGCATCGAAAATTGGGGAGGAACGCTGTCGTTGCAGTCGTAATAGATGTCTCGTACAGTAGTGTCCGACTGTGTTCTAACGGTGAACAAGTGCGAGTCCAGCACAGCAAACCTACCAAGGAAGGGGGTTACGGTGTATATTGAGTGTGATATTTGTGACCACTAATCTATGCAACTACTACAGGCAAAACCTTGGCGTGAAACTGAATTCTGGAAATTTTAGAACATATAAACTACCGAATTTTCTGTGCTATGCTTTTTCAAAAGTGGAGTTTTCTGACTGAATGATTATTTTTTATGAATAGTCCTGACTAGAATGGGACCGCCGAAATAATCTAGAATGCGTTATGATCCTCAACATACGTACCATGGAAATGGCGGTAAAGGCTGTGAAGCTTCGCAAAAGACGTCATAAGCTCAAAGTACGAACCCCAGTTTCAGTATTTGATATACGTCGGTAGTGCATTACTAACCGTCACTACAGGTTTTTCTAATTTTCGTTTGTTTAGTGGAATAAACGTTGTCAGAGCTATATGAAAAACAGAGCAGCTTACAAATTCAGGCGAGGAACGCCGAACGGGCGGTGTATGCTCACATAAGGTGCTGGAGTTGAATTTCGAGATCAGCGTAGCACACTGACGAATGCTAACAAGACTGTTCCTGTTGCGGAAGTTTTACAGTGGATGTCTATCTTCAATTCCTTCACCTTAAGGATGTTCAGAAAATTTGTCGGTAAATATTTCTGTACGAAGAAATCAAACTGCGATGATTTCCAAAAGTGTACTCAACACTTCGCCGATATTGTTCCATTGTAACGCTTCGTAAATAAGGCTGAACTCTTGGTTAGCCTGGATGAAGAATCTATTAAAAACTCGGATTTTTGCGGAGCTTAGTTAATCTCAAAACTTTTCTAAACTTTAACATACGGATTTAGCAAGCTTTTGAGAGCAACCGATTTTCTAAAGATTAGCTTGACGCTAATGGCAAATGAGAATGTCAATATTAAGCCGTTTCCTAGAAATCGTTTAAATAGTCCGCCTTAAAACAGTTTTAAAACACTTTTAGAGTCATAGAATCGTCCTGCAACTCTTGTCCAAATATCCCATAGCATCACAAAAAGAAACACCCTATATTCAAAACGGCATACAATTGTTGGTGCGATTAATAAAAAGAAATTTAAAATTTTTTACTGAGCAATCGAAAACAGATTTTCTTGTCTCTTATTCGCAAAGATTAGCCAGTGTTGTGCGGACCTTAGGACAGAACCTATCCACTTTGAGTTCTTGATGATGTTCGTGATTATAAGCAGTAGACCCATCAGTGGTGAAGCGTTTAAAAATCCCCACTCAAATGCTGCTTCTCGAAGGCACTCCAGCAGATACGTCACAAACAAGAGCGATTTCGCGGGCGACTTATCTATTTCGTCTTAAGCTTTTAGCTGAAGCTCGAAATTGAATGGTCATAAATGGGATCATAAGATTTTTCTATTCTTGTATTCATTTTTCTCGATTTCCATTCCGAAAATTGGTCGGCTACTACTGTGTACAGTACGAACATGCATCATACTGATCGACTCAGGTTATGTTCGGCTTTCGTTTATCATCACACTGGCATCCTTAAAAAGTTAACATAGGATTTCGCACCCATATGCATCTTAGAGAGCATCTACCGTGCACGTGCCAATCTGGCCAGCATAGCTGCGATAGTGTAGAGATGGCGGTTAAAAAGTGAAGGTTGCTTGACGAGCGGGGCGATGCAAAAGGTGAAGGTTCTCCTTTGCCCTATTGTGAATGGATATGTTGTTTTAGCCTGCATAGTTTCACCGGTAAGGCAGAGCTAGAAGTTTGTCATTCTCGTAATTTCAGTTCTACTCAGAAGTTCTGCAGATAAAGCTGGAGCTTAATTTTCCCTGCCTTAGTGATTTGAATAGAAAACCATAGTTTCACATGACCATACTTGTTCAAACAAGCGAGAAGCTAGTTTGATTACGGAAGTCCTAAATTACGGCAAGCGCAGACACAAGAACACACGTTTTTACACGTCTTAAACCTTTCAAAATCACTGCTGAACACGGTTTCTCAGCAGGCTCTCTAAATTCCATTTTGTTTAGCGATATACAGTGAGAATATATCATTCTGTTCGAAATTTTATTTCCGAGACAGTGGACAACCGCGGAACTACCAGTATCTTCAATTAAATGAGATATACTCGATTTTAAGTTTGCCACCGCTTATTCCGTTGAAACTGCATGATTTAACTGATTTTCAAGTATACTTGTCCTCACTTCGTCTACTGTTATAGGAAGAGCAATTTTTCTCATTCACAACATATATTTCGTCTGTGACCGGAAAAAAGGACAATACTCGGCGTTTTCAGCTAGTTTCCAAGATTTCTAGTGAACCGTTGATATTTTTATTGCGGGATCAAGGACTTTTGCTATTAGAGGGGGAATACTCAATACTCACAAAAACACAAGTGTTTCGCGCCTATTTTGTCTCTCATTTCTTCTCTCTTGCTTTTATATACTTTAACATAGCATCCTTGTATGCCTTTATCGGCGCTAGAGATGAAAGTTACCCCTTCTCCACTACTTGAAAGTGAAGGTTGTGTAGAACTATTTCTCCACCTATCGCAGCTATGCTGGCCAGTGTTAACAAGGGCAGGTGAGATTGCATAGGCTTCTAACTGTACGCCCACTGCATATCGATAGGATTTCGTGCAAAACACGTTGAAGAAGGGGAAAAGCCCAAAAAATCGCCAGTATTAAAAGTGGTTAGTTTGTATATAGTTTCAGTTTCGATTGCGAAGAGGCAAGCTGCAACCTCTTTGGCAGTAAATCATACAGCATTTGAGTTAGAATGGACATTCTACAAATGACGGGATATACTAGATATTTAGGGTTGATAGAAAAAGAGCACCAAAATAGACAAACAAGTAGAAAAGGTGGTGACAAGTGCAGTGCACGAGTCTAGATAGTCTGCTCGAGCGTTTGCTATCCTCCTCCTCGTGTGCAAAAAAATCGAAAGGTCGAAAAAAAGAGATTCGCAGCTGAGATGTTAGAGAGGATGAGAACTTCCTAAAGGTGAAGAAAGTCTCAAAAAAAGCCAATGACTTGAGCGGACGGCAAATGGAGCCAAAAAGCGTAACTCAGGGTCATCTAATCGTAAATCAAGACGCTGATCCGTAGCTTGCATTCAGGCCACATTGCAGAACTTAACTTGACGGAGCAGGCGGATATTTTCAACTGTCTCAATTAAAAATAGAACATGCCGTATGTGGGAGCCACATTCTTAAATAAATTTCCAATAAAAAGATGAGTCAACAGTAATTAGTGGACGGAATCTCGAAGTTCATGAAAGGCCATAGGCGTGGTTAGGAGAGACGCAACATTCTATAATAGGAAATGGCA
This sequence comes from Oesophagostomum dentatum, assembly GCA_000797555.1. Lineage (NCBI taxonomy): Eukaryota > Metazoa > Nematoda > Chromadorea > Rhabditida > Strongylidae > Oesophagostomum > Oesophagostomum dentatum. Next base: position 247,702 of record KN549200.1, on the reverse strand, counting down.
GATCGAGGAAATACTAAAATTGTCGCAACAAAAGCCTTTCAATAATATAGAATTGTAGAAACACTTCTAAAGGTTAAACAAGACAGCCAATTTCTGAAATCATGTGCTCATAAGAGTATCGATCATGTCTTTTTGGGATTGCGATAAGACGCTGCTGTTTCAAGTGGAGTTATTCTGACAACAACGAAATCAGAATTTTTCACTACCTCACATATAAAGTGCAGTATAAGGAAAAGGTGAGTATGGTTCTTAGAAACCAGCATCACACTCGAAATCACACAAGAAGTTCAAGCTGGTATAAGAGGGAGGTGCTTGTCATAAAGGATGACAAGGCCACAGCACCAGGAACTTGTCACATCTTCAAGAAGGTAGGATCGAACGATAGCTGCTGTGCCTCTTTCTTAATTATACTTTTAAGCCCATAAGACTAAATTTTATATGGTTTCCATTCTTATATATGTTGTGCCGGACCTAACTACTTCTAAGTGCCTCTCTAGAGGTATGAAATGAAGAAGGAGGAGTGGACGCCACTTATGCACAAATGAGCTGTATTTTCTACCCATTGCCTGACATATATAATTTGTGATAGGCATGACTACTTGATAAGGTGCTTGTTGCTGTCATTTCTGCCTTCACTGTTCTTATCAAGTACTTGCTATCTTTTTTACGAATTAAAGCATCAGAAAACTTAGTTACTAATACATAGCTTCAGTGGAGAGGCTACCGCTAAGCTACCGCTAAGTAGACAAGTTCAGTTTAAAAGTCTGGAACGAGTATTGCTTATGAAAGCAGTACCCGATAAAAGTTGTTATATTTATTTCAATGTTAGGAGAGTTGTTCGAGACCATTTAATACTAACTGAGTGCTCAGAAGGTATGGAGGCTGCAGAAAATCTCGCATTTCTATGATTATGGCAGCCTTCCAGAGAGCCGTTGCCTGCTGCTCGTGCACGTAGCAGGTACTAATGTGGGCAGGGAATACAGCTTACGGCCCGTAGTAAAGTTCACTCAGCCGAGATTCGACGAAGAAATTGTCAGCAGAACTTCGACAAGGCCTACCAGTTTCCGTGGACATTCAGCCGACCCCATTGCAGAAGTTATTCAGAAACTCTGGGAAATTATCCCAGCAGTTTCCTAACTGTATAGGCTAGAAAAATAAAACTCAGCTCCAAAGCAGCAGTAATTTTCTTGAAGAAATCCGTGATTTAAAACGAAGAAACGTTCGACTTTTTCTAGATCAAAACGGCGGGTGGCGGCTGAGCTGTAGATCAGCAGTGGACAACAACTTGCAATATTTCGCGGACCTTCTTCATAGATGAAACTAACCCTACCAGCTCCCCAAGATGAGAAATGCTTTCAAAGAATGTACTGCATTATTTTCCTACATTATTCTTCTTTTTTTCCGCATTTTCACAAGCATTTCGTGCCCTTCCCACGCACTAGTGTTGAGAATCTGCGCTCTAGACATGATTCTTCCGGTTACATATCTGACACCATTTTGCACCAACTGAGACTTTTCTAAGTTGCTCCCGAGCACCTTACAAAAGG
>KN549200.1:218728-236404 GCA_000797555.1 Oesophagostomum dentatum | reverse complement strand
CAAGTGTGTGTGCGCAACGCACAATTGCACTGAAAAGAGCACCGCCCAGTAATCATAAAATACGAGGACGCGTTTGGATTTATGCAGTAGCTCGAATATTAAGTGTATGTAGTAGTCGTTATATTAAACTGGATAAAGGTCTAGTGACGCTTCTATTTCGAAGGTGTGCATTTGGGAAACGCCATTTGTGACACAGATCTTTTTCACTTCATGTGAAATCGGTAGAATACGATAGGCCATACCTCGTAGTAAAAACTGTGGAATAATTGTAGTCAATAATTTGTGATTATAAATTTCTAGTAGGGGCAAAGTACTATAAATAATCTCGGCGAAGAGGACGAGTTAAATGCACTATTTATTCCTGCGAAATGAGTCCAGCTACATGAGACAGTTCAAGGGCGGTTTCCGCATTTTTTAATCCTCTACACTCACATCGCTGCAGTCTACGTAAAACACTGATAATTTTCAAGGAAATTTAACGGTTTTTTCATACTGGTACAAACTGTATATGATATAATCTCTGTCTGTACAGCTACGGTGCTGTTATGCTACAGTGCCAGCTACAGCTATGCCAACATGGGCGACTAAACAGTATGTAGATATTTTTTAAAAAACCTACTCTTTTGGTGACCTTGCCAAGCAGTTTGGCAGAAGAGCTACGTCTACCAGTTGTCTTAAGCTGGCTTCATGTAAGCTGGGTAGGTGCAACAGTGATTTGCAAGTTCAAACTCAAGTAAAAAAGAGTACTTTAGCGCTTAAACAATGCTCATACCTCAAAAAAATCCCACCTTACTCAAAATAAAACGGAAACGATGTCAATATTCGCGCATTTTAAAAGCAGCAACTTGTAGAGACTTCCTGGTCCTATAAGTGTCGCGCAGTTGTTTTAAGGAAAAAGCAATAAGCTATGAAAATTTCTGAAACATTTTCCAAGAAGATCTGACAGCACTACTTTCATTTCAATAATCTACGAAGATAGAATTTTAATACATCTTACACACTGTTGGTGCAAGCAATCCGGTATATATAAACAGAGACTGAATGCTTAAAATAGCTCGCGTAAGGCTTTCCTCCTGAAACCGGAGTTCGCTTCATTTGGCTCATTTTTTCGCGTTAATGATCCGAGAAAGTAATAAGTAGCTAGCTGTCTCCATTTAAAAAGCAATACCTAAATTCTGGATGCTAAATTCCAAGCGCATATACTAAGATAAAGACTGAAAAGCGTACAGTGATAGTTTTAAATAGTTAACTCGACTATGTTCACCAAAGATTTCACGGAACACTGAACAGCACTGCTAGTGTTGATAGAATATTCATTTTGTTCATAAAATACGAATATGTACAATCAGCAGAGGAAATGGGCTAGGCTATAATAGATATAGGAGTAACCAACTAGTTGGTGATATGACCTCAAGCAACGCCAGACACTAAACTACAGGAAGGCTATGATAGGTGAGAGGACGTGAGATGTAGCGTTAATCTGCCCCTTAGGCGCATATCCGTAACTAATTACTCACTCATCTCCTCTCACTAATACTCAAATACACACACAATTAAACCCGTCAACTTGTCAAGAAACTGGATGAAGGCAATTAGAATTTCTTAAGCATTTCCTGTTGTTGCTGTTGTTGGGCCAGATACAAATGCATAAGGTCAGTGTGAGCATAGAACGTTGGGATCGGTAACAGAGGACGAGGAGGAAACGGATGGGGAGGACGAGGGAAGGCGACTTGACTATAGGGAGGGAATAGGGCTGCTGCTGCTGCACCATACTGCTTGAAGGCATCCATCCTGGCTCGACTCATGGACGAGGGTCTTCGACGCAGTTTGCCTGTCGCTCCGCCGATGAAAACCTCGTCTTCACAAGAGGCATCTAACATCCAGTAGTTCCCTGCAAATCATAGAGAGTTGTCAGAAAATCTTTTCAAAGATGAGGATCGTAAACAAATAAAATCATCCGATTCTAAAATATTGCACATTTTCTTGGCAAACTAAAACTAGTCGCCGTTGTTTATATACTCTGGAGAGGCCTAAGACATTTGCGAAAAACCAAAATCTAATGTAAAGTTCTGTCTATCCTTACCTTTTCCCGGATCATCGAAACTTCGTGGAACCTTAACAAAACATTTATTCAGCGATAAGTTATGGCGAATGGAGTTCTGCCAGCCTTGTTTATTGTCACGATAAAAGGGATAGTTTGTCATAATGTAGTCGTAAATTCCGGATAGGGTAAGCCTGAAACATTTCAAAATTATTCTCTGGCAGTACAGTACTTACTAGTTTATACATGAATATAATGAGATGCTAAAAAATGTTTTATAATATTTACCTCTTTTCGCTGCTACTTTTGATTGCCATCATTATTAGAGCGTTATAGGAAAAAGGCGGTTTATCATTAGGATTTGCTTTCTTCTCATTATCTTCGGTTGAGCCCTCCGGTGATTTTGAGAAGTCCTAAAAGCACTTACATTATATGCAGGTCATGAATTCAAAGTTAATTCAGGTACCAAACTACTGCTGTGACTATGTGTAATTGTGATGACGGAATTTTTACAATGCTTGCTTACCTTACTGCTATCACCACTTTCAGATGGTCCTTCCTCGATGCCTTCATCAGTGTAGTCATCATCCATATGATTAGCTGCCTTCTCGGATACCGCCATAGTTTCAGAGGATTCTGTAAATAAGGATATAATTTCGCTCATGAATAAATAGAAGTTCTGAGCCTTGAACAAAATAAGATATTGAAATCGGAAATTTAATTAGCGGGCAATAGTCGAACATCGAAAGAAAGCGTGAACACCTATGAACACCTACCTTCCTGCTTTATAGTGACTCCTGACGTTGACTGATCCACTAGGTCCGGGCAGAGATCCATAATTGAAAACTTGGCCATCCTCCGTATAATGAAGCCGTGTGTTCGCGAGCGAACGTTAGTTGACACACACTATTCACAACAGTGGCAACAAACTAAGCGGGCGTGGCACGCCGTCCAATAAGAAATCCTATTGGGGCGGGGTTACAACGAGCCGGCGAATTGCGTACGCCCGTGGGTGTGGCCTCGTACCGTAGGATAGCCTATAATAATGACACTGAACACCGCGACAAAGCAGAGAGTGCGAAAACAGAAGAAGCAAACGTAGCCGATCTTAGAGATTCGATGATGCAGCGATGGTTTTGGTGAAGGAATGATACGAATGCAGTGATAGTTGAAACTGTTATGTTCACTTTGTACTGATTGCGTCACTGTTTGCATGGATGGCATTTGAAATATATCACAGCGAAAGCGGAAACATAAGCGGCGATTCGTTCAGAACATCAGAGGCATGCATGAACTGTCATTTCGCTTTCAGACTTTCTTAATTATGCTGAAATTTAGCTTCAAAATGTTATCGCGCCACCAGACGCTGAATCACGAAGCAATACCTGGCTTTACGAAACATCAACAAAAGCGTCAGCTCAAAAGATGACACTATAGCTATAGCCGAAGGTTGTCCTGCAATGCCTAGCTTTGTGATCGTCTAGAGCGAAATGGTGCTCGAAGCTTTACAGCATAACTGCAAGTTTCTGTGGATTATGGTTGATGTGAGGAGAGTTTGCTGAAACTTTTGACGAGTTGTAGTTTAAATATTGATATCGTGATTGACAACGAACAGGCTCGCTAGAGGCAATGACAAGCGCGGCCAACGCCCGAAGCAAGATGGGCGATGACAGCGCCGACCTCTAGCTGTACACACGCAATAACCGCAAGAGTCATATCTTTGCCGAGCAATTAAATCATTAAAAAATCACCAGCAGCCAATCCCATAAGTTGGCCACTTTTCTACTCTGAGCGGGACACAGCTGTATCTTTCAAATCATGTCACAGATAGGCATCTTGTTTCGAAAATTATCGAGGAGATTTACTTCGGAAGAATTTAGTGGGCTATTACAGCCGAGTCTTCAACAAAGTATCTGAGAGTGTAACCCTAAGAAAATAACCATAGACTACCGGCCCACAAAAGATCCTTCAGAGACAGCACTCGCAGTTGAAGAAATACTTCTAATTTTCCGGCGGTTGCTCTCTTCTCATCTTTGTTGAAATCTCCATAAATGCTAATTCATATGATACACTTTCGTGCTTTCCCAGGACTCGAACACTGACCAGGGTGCTCCACTCCCCATTTTCCCCTATCCAGTAATGGCTTATATTTATTACAAGGTTATTTTCAAATAAATCCTTTGGAAGCTGTGAAAAAACGACATCAGTAAGAAAGCCAAAGGTCGTCCGACTCATTTGAGAAAGCAACTTCAGACTGTTCTGGAATATGCTTAGTGAAATTTTCCCAACAATGCTGATACCAGGTCTGAAAAGGGAAGCAGACACGCTAAAACAGGGTGACCAGAGCCGAATTTCCGGCGAACGAAGAAAATTTGGAAGAAATCCTCCTGTACATTGGGACAGTTTGGCGATAGAATTGTACATATCAGAAAGGTAGGAGAATCCTTCTGATAGCGACTTCTTCTAAACAGCTGTTTTCGTACTTACTTTTTGCTCAACTTACTAGATATACCATATATGCTACTATGTAGCTTTATAATGCGCCACATATGCTATATCACAATCTTTTTAAACTATACTGTTGCACTATTTTCACATATTTTTTAGAAATTCCAGCGTAATACTCCGAAGTGGGAACAGCACGGCATCTTTCGGTGGAAATTATTAATTAATTATTTCCCCTATAGCCAGAAGTAATATAAAACCAAGGAAATTATGAACAGAATCATATGTAAAGCAAACGAGCAATGTTCTGGTGTATTGATTCAAAATTCATTAAAGCTGAGCTTTAGCTGGCGTTAGAATCAGTCCACATCTAAAATTTTCTAAAGCTACTGAAATGAGCCTTCCTTGATAAACATAACAGAATGTGAAAAAGCGGTTCTGCGAACACTCTAAAAATATAGTATTGCAGTAGAAGAGCCCCAAAATTTGAATGAATGGACTATACTCATTAGTGCAAGCAAGGAAATCAAACGATTAGGACACGAAATTGTTAGAGAGGATTTTTGCCGCTGTATCATTTGATGAAAACCTAAGTTAGATATCGCCACTATCACTTGCTGACCTTCTTGGAAGTAAACACGAATGTTCAAAAGTATCACTGATACGTGGTGAGTACTGAAAGAGAGGAAAAGATGCAACAAAAATTTGCATTGTTTTAGCACATTTAAATTTGATTAGGAAATGGAGCTGGAATATTGAAAGAAATTTTGGAAGATAAGGTACAACCGGATTTTGTTATAGCTTCTGAGCCCAAGCTTGAAACTCACACACATTCTGGAAAAGAATGTTGGGCAGATCAGAGTACAAGGATCAGCAATAACTATTATCGACCACACTAAAAACATTCAAATGTCGGATATAGCAAGCATTGCAGCAGAAAAATGCCATTTTATGGCTATTTTTTGTACAGTAGTCTTCACAACATGTAAAAGTTCAAAGTTATGGGACCCTGTTCTTGTATTGCTAGCACTAAAATGGCCCATATATCCTCACGTGGTAAATCACTAAAGTGTATGTTTTAGATGACAGAAAGCAGAAGAACAGCGATGTGAGCAGGTGTCAGCACACTGCCACTTGCAGGTGCACGCTGACGTCCTAGCAAAACTATCGGTTTTTGTTGCCAAATAAGCAAATCCACCGTCTGAGTGAGTTTACGACGTAGTAGCGTGAATTTTCTTATAGTATTTTCTTAGAGCGGATGAAAGACAGCGACTGGAGAGGAAACTAGTTGCAGATGGCGCATCATACGGTCAGTAGCGAGAGGTGGGACCGAGAGGTAGATGTAGTGAGTGAAGAGGAGCACAATGACTGCTCAAAAGAGGTAAGTTGTTTGGCTGTTAGCGTCTTGCGAGCAGGCGTCAGTGCTTCAGGCGACGAGGTCTGCCGCGATATTGTAGCTGTGAAGTACCCCGGACCTGGCGCAATCATCCACACCTCATTAGTACACTGTAAAAGGTGACCGCTACCTCCTAATCTACAACATCTGCTTCGTTGTTCCTTATGTCATAAGTCATTGCTTTTAGGTTCACTTGAAATATCGTATTTCTGTTGAAATAACAGAGTTCGAAGCGGGTGCCAATGTTGCGTTCAACAGTTGTTGTTACTGCGTAGTTATACACAAAGTCCTCTCCAGCTTTGAAAGGTCTTGACAATGTAAAGAAAAAGTAGAGAGGCTGTGGGCACAGAAACTGTAAACAAAAAGCGACACCCCGCTTAAAACGCCTCATAATGATTTCGGAATTTGAAATATGAGGAGGAATTTTTTGTAATCGGACGTTGCCATATATGAGGAGAAAGAAGTGCACAACGCTTTTCATACACTGAAAGCAGAAATGGCGGTAATTGGCCAAATTTGTTGGATCAGAGCGGAATAGATGTGTGTACATATGTGTCGAGTGGATAGTTGGCATGGTTAGTGGCCGATGCTCGTCAATGAACGAGTAAATAAACAATAACAATGACCACGAGGAAGCGGGCAAGAGCTGGGCAAGTTATTCCTATAAACTGTTACTGGTAAGCATATATCAAATGACAATGACCGTTGAAGAGCCGGTCAGCCATTTGACGGTGCTCTGAAGTGCGTAGTACTCACAGAATACCTGTGTCGATTGCATGAAAGAATGTGGAGACTGAGACCATGGAGGGTAGAAGTAGCACTAGTTTTAAGCGTTCTACGTTTCTTTGTTTTTATACATGTAACTTCAACTTTCACTCAACAGAAATATTCTTCAAAATCAGCAACTCACTTCTACTGAATAAAATGCTCCATTCGTGACTCGTTCTTTTGAGCATGTTAAACACATTATCGCCAGCTTATTATTAGTGATCAGAAACCTGTTCATTTACTTTTGAAACATGTATTCCTGAATTTGAATCCAACAGGTAATGAGTTAACCATGTTAACCACTGAGTGAGTTATAAAGTGAGAAGTAATCTACCACTTGTTGTAGCCTATGAGAAACGTAACGTTTAAGTATGGTTCTTATATAAAATGTTTTTTTTCACTGGAGCAGTGATTTAGTACCTTCGAAGTTCATACTCTGGCATTGGGTTTTCGACTTCGGCTGCCGAGCTTGAAGCTTTCAAAATACCTTTTAAATTCGCTTTTACTCCCTTGGTTGAACGATTCCTTGAACATTCCTTCCAAAAAGTGAAAACCAAGCTTAGTAAAGAAGTTAGGAATTAGGCACAAGTGAGTGTGAAAGGTGTGTGTGTGCCCTACATATATCGGTTACATAGTAAATTTACTGGTGTAGAGCGAAAAAAATCTGTTATCCACTAAACTTTTTTAAAATTTTCAAATTGATATTATTCCTGCCACGCTGGTTGTGGTTTCTTTGTTGTCCTAATTTCAAGAAATTATGTTTCTCAAATGGCACTGAACAGAGTTCATATCAGTTAGCTCACATTTTATCCATGAGAAAGTAGCGATTCACACTTTGTCAAGAGATGCTTTGCTAGGGCAAAACTTTTATGTAAGCAGTGATAGTGAAAAAAGTTATAGCTCACTCCTATTCCTCTCCAGTCCCTCGATAGAAGAATCGTCTGGAAAATGTTTTCACTGATATATTTTGCAACACGAGTTATAGAATGTCTGCAAATCGTTAAGTTCTTCCACGTCAGTTCCATAAAGATTGCTTAAGCGCAAGAATAACGGCAGGTGCTGTCAAAGGAATATCCATGCGGTGCTAATTGCCCCACCGAAAGGCATCACGCCGAATTCGCAACTACTTGTATAATCAAATAATGAGGTGCTAATAGGCGCACAGAAAAGTGAAAACATGGCAAAGGTCTGCAGTGAAAGGAGTGTTTCGAATTTTTCCCTCTTTCTGAAAACAAAAGAAAGTGGCGCCAGCGGAAGCGTCAGCGGTCGAAGCCCGTAGAAAGGACTGTTTATGCTGGAGAACCGTTCCTTTTCCATTATGAATGCTCTTCGAGCGCAAAAACTCTCCAAATAAACATTCGCGGAAAAACGACGGAAGAATTAGTTACGTAGAAGTTGAAATATAATTTTGAAAGGGTTGCCCACTTGAGACTGTAAAAGAAACTTCAAGCAGATACGGGCTCTTCTTAGAAGAAGTAGTGATAAGAGCAGAAAGAAGGCGGACATGAATAACCTCTGCTGTTTAGACAGAGTGGTTATGGAAGGGCATTACTTCGGATGATGTCTACCACAGCAAAATAAGGGTATGTTGCAAGTTGCAATAAGTTTACAAGAAAATCTACTGATCCAATTTCAAGGAGTAGTGGGCACAGCAATAGATGAAAAATTAGTTATTGTTAAATGATCCTATGAGAAATTATGCTGTCACTTTCTTACTAAACAAATGAGAAAAATCCTATTAACTGCAAATTCTTAGTTTAGTGCAATATGAAGTATCAGACTGTTCAGTACTTATGATTTCCTCCTAGTTTTGAAACAGTCTTTTTGTAGTGTATTGTTCTGCACCGGACATTAGGTGGAACACAGTTTTCACCGCAATATTTCGCAACAAAAGTTTGTTCTTCTACAAATTTAAGCTAAGGAATCTTCAATGCCTAGCAGAATCCGTAAACTAAAATAACGTTTAAAGAGCCTGTGAACTGAACAATGGTTGAGTGAGCGCACATTAAAAGTCCTACACAGTTACTCAAAAATTAGTACTATTCTATATTTGTAGACATTCAAGTCACTGAATGAAATCGGCGGATTACAGTAATGTAGAAGTGAATTTCAGTGGAACCAAAAAAAATTCTCAAAGAGTCAGTTCAAGAGGAGTGAAAGGTCATCCAAAGAAGGAGCTGCGAGACGTTTACATGCCCAGAGGTAATAAGAAAGTAGTCACAAATTTTTAGGAAAAAAAAAACTTTGCAAGTAGGGTAGCACAACTTAGAGTACAAAGCAAGCATAGGTACTAATATACATGGTAACCAGCAACGAAGAACATCAAAGCAAAGACCTTTAAAAGTTCGTCGGAAAGCTGTACTTCATTAGGATTTTGTCGCGATTTTGTCAAATCTAATACGTACAGGAGAATGTGATTAAAGTTTCGAATCTGTGATGAAATGTAAAGCGCTACTCGTTTAAATTGAGAACGAGTTGGTACACTAGAATTTTCCGATGTTATTTTTCTACTGGAAGATGGTTCCCGATTTAAATCGAGTAGCTTCATGCTTCCCGCCAACTGGAAAACTCCTCGCTGAAATAGACTATGAGTGTGGGTAGCAGTGGGAAAGATGCCGCAAATTTTGTGATTGCAGCTTAATGTAGATATGCCATAAGCTGCAGTTTCTGGTCTTCGTCTCAAATTTTGTCCCAAAAATTGTTTCACAAAACAAAAATGCATGTCTTCCGATGCAAATGTTAAACTTGGCAAAAAAGAAAAGGCAGCTGAAAGTAGTTGAAGAAACTGACGTCACATAGTTTCTAGTTGCTACAGCTAGAAGGTAGTCAGTACCCTAATGGCGGTAGTGTAAAATGAAGCGATAAGCTAGGAGGTGAACAAGGAAGAGATTTGTTTCCTTTTCAGTGATGGAATCAGACTTTTTTCATGGAGAGTTGGCGGGCTTTGTGTGGAGCGAGCACCGCTTGTCAGGCGGGCGAAGTTTGCGTGCATTGGCTATCGACATCAGCTGTTCGCAGCATACGGTCGATGATTTCGTCCTTGTAGCTTGAAAAGCGCCGAATCAATAAGGCTAGTTAACCAGTAACAAGCAGTAACACCAATGATTTCAGTTTTTAGCCTAGCTGCGGAACGGTATTAATATTCAGAACATTTTAGCAATGTGCTGGAGTGCAGTATGAGCGGAAAATAGTCTAACGAATTTGAACAAGTTCTGATTTCTCACTAACCAGGAAAGCGTGTGAGGATCGCCCAAACGGTTACGAATAGCGTTATCTCCTTCCACATATGATGATCCTTAAGTAGAAAAGGCCTAGAATGCGAAGGTGTAAATTTTTGTGTACGCGAAGTTATGAAAACACTACAAACTCTTTACTTAGAATTACCAGAGATGGAGTACTATGTGTTCATGAAACAAGGCACTGTTCATGACTTTAGCACTGATCTAGTATGCTAAAAGCACTCTATTTGTGGGAACTTGGAAGGAAATTAAGAATTGAGCACCTTCTGTGACTTCGCAGCTCCATCAGCGAATTTAACCGGATCCTCGGTAGCTTTTAATGAACGCAATTTTTTGCAAAAAAAAAATGAGTGCAGAGCTCCCCCCCCCATTGGGTTCACCAGAAGGCAGATATGTTTTTTTTTTCAGTTTTTGTCGAGATGCTCAAAATATTGCGACAGAAATACTTATGAGGGGTCATGCCAAGTTACCCGGGAGTCTTCCGCGGCGTTCGCAGACGGCTCCATGCGTTCTCAGTGTTTACGACATCAGTCAGTGCTCAAAGATTTTCTGGTTGGGACACCACCTAGTGGTATAGCTCCGTCTATGACAGTTCCAAGCAACTTATTCCATTTCACAACTAAGCATGGTTCAAATCCTTAAGAAAAATCACAAAACTTCTCCATTATATCTCTTTAGAATCGGTTCCTAACCTGCATCGTACACGAGCGGCGGAGCGAATGCCCTGAACCTCCTCCCACTTGCTTACTATTATACAATGTCCACTTTCTCCGAATTGTATTACCACTAATATTAGGCACCGTCATCGACTTTGCAGCTATTTTTCTAAAATTCCACTAGCAACAGCTGAACTTTTCGAGCCTCTTACTTGCACATTATTCCAGAACAAGCCAAACCTTGCAGAAGTTCAGCCGTAACAGCAAGGAATGCGTTTTAAAATGTGCTGTTTGACGACATAGCGAGCGAAGTGACGGACTCTGACGTAACTCCGCCGAGAATTCAGCAGTGTTTCACTCCTTCTCCCTCTTTTACAACGTAGTGGTTTGTTCAAATTTATTTTCCAAAATCTTTGAGAAGATCACTGCTGGGGTAAAAATCCGTAATATAGTTATGCGATTACAGCTAGGACGGTGGAAGAGCTAGTGGCAGTGGAACTGTGAGGTGTATGTGTACACATTTGAAGGAAAAGAATTCATCTTGCAAAAATTCCTTTGTTCATCTTTCACGAGAAATGATGTAGTTGCGCTTCGAAGTGAGCAACTTTCATATTCATACCACAGAAAGAAAACTTCTTGTTATAGAATGGATTCTATTATATGTTACAAATGATTTATTCATACAAATACCTTCAGAAATGCATCATTAGCTGGACTAAAGCTCCAGTCTTGTTTTCTGTATTCAGATATGTGCTAGTCTTACTGTTTGGCATGCTGTCGCATTTATTTCGGAAACCAACTTTTCAGAAGAACATCTGAATACAAAGGTTAGGCTCCTAGTACCGACAGTACCATAGAAGTGCAGATCTTACTCATGCGAATTTTCTACTATAAAGAACTGTCCAGAAATATCTGACAGAAGAGCGGCATTAAGGTAGAAGGAAGAAGTTACAAAGTATTTCTTGGTCTAGCTAACAACTAGTGAATTTTGGAAAGCGTGAATAATTATTTACGAGTTTGAACTTAGCTGCATATAAATGTCGCTCACAAAAATTCGCAGAACCTTCACCCTATGCTAGCTTTCTGTGAATGTCTGGATAATCTAAACTACAGCTAGAGAGCAAGATATACGCACAGTGAGCTAATTTGAAAAATTCCGGAGCTTTTGTAGTCGAGAAGGGCAATGGATTATCAGCAAACTTGCATCCTACCTATAAAATAGCTGCGAATTTCAAGGATTTATCATATATCGCACGATAACCCTACTACCTAGTCGTCACAAGTGAGCTTTTTTTTTTAAATCTTGGGTCTCTCTGCAAAACACACCACGTTATGGAGCTTCTATAAATGTAGTAGAATAACTATGATGGTGGAGAGAAATGTGGTATATCGTTGAGCCTGGTCTATCTATGTCATGTGAGCCGGGATGCTTACGACCTGTCTGCCGTAGCCACAGTGTGACATCTTCTTACTGTATAATAGAAGGAAATATATAAACACATATCGTTTAAGAATTTCACCGCATTTTGTAACAATGAATATTGACCGAAGTCATAGACCTTTACCTATTTTCCTATATGGCTAATGCAAGAAAAGCAAATTGTTTCGGGACGCTACTGAAGTTAGCTGATTATATTACATTGCATTGCTTTACTTCTTTGCAAGTACGACAAAGAGCCGCAGACAAGTCATCACAGGAACACTAACCAGCAAAAAATGTTTAGAACCTAAAGCTGTTATTAACTGAAGGCGCACGGGTGGGCATCCAGGTAGTGCTTGCCACATGATTGGTCTCCTACGACCATGTCGGTACCCAGGCAGGAACCTTGCATATGAGTCGCGGAAGCTTCCACACTTTCCCATAGCCGAAAAGTTCTTATGATCATGCTTAACAGGTACTGTAGATGACGGCAGCAATAAGAAAAAAATGCGAGCCATGGTCAGGGATGCTCAGTAACGGTGAGTACGCCTAACAACTTGGAACGGGTATCTCTAGTAAGCAAGCAGAACTTTCTAAATGTAAATAGCATAAAAACACGATGAATGCAAATTATGCATTGTAATTAAAGTTGGAGGAGCATTCGCCTTTACTCTAGGGCGGATGGAATCACAACTATGCAACAGTAGGCAGCACTCAAAAAGAGCAACGCGACAGCAAACCGAGCTCTTACAACCATCCTCGTCCATTCAATTTGGCCCAGAATGACTCATAGGAAGCGGTGAATGAATGCGTTGAGAATCCATGACGGCAAAACCTCGCCGAACGACACCGCATAACGCGAGTCGCACGTCTTTACGGCCACATTTTTAACATGACACTCTGTGAAGCCGTTGAATTTGATGGTTCATCAAGCCATTCAGTTTATGTGGCGGATGAATGCATGCTAACTGAATACCATCAAAGATTATGATGTCGTCGAGGCGATTCGCACGTCTCTCGTCTCCGTCTACGATATCGCCGCGATTCGGAACGACGTCGGCACGCGCTCAATCCAACTGTGCGTTTTTCTAGTACTCCAAGGCGAATGGCGGCGACAAATGCAGGAGCGCGTAAAATCGCTGGCGTCCGATTACGCTAAAAAGCTGCCCGCTGAAAAAATCGCATACGGATTGCTGCGATCGACAATGAGTGAATTGTTGGGTGTCGCGATGCTGTGAAGATTAGGCTGAACATGTTTGAACACATGCTTCGCTTGAAGGATTTCGCTTCTATCCGCTGGTCGCATGCTACAGTATGCGGGGCTGAACGTACAAAAGTGCCACAGCTGTTAATTTTGCTCATGCACACCCAGTAGACTAGCGCTAGAGGTAACTGGAAGTATTGGTTGCTCAGAGGTCAAAGAAATTAATTCAAAATGAGATAAATGTACGAATATTGAAGATACAAATATTGAAGAGTGCATACTACCTAGCTGTGAAATAAATTTAACACTGTTCCGATTTCGGAAGTTGAACAAGACCGGTAGTGTAACTTCCTTGCTGCCCCCGAGCATCAAGCTCTTTCATCAGTCAACTTCGGGTGATTTCGTATCTCAAAGCATCACAGTAACTTGCAACGTGTATGAGAAGAATCAGTGTTTTTGACTCTAGCATATTCGTTCCCCGACCAAATGCACATTTTTAATTTCTTTTAGGAAATTTGTTGGCATCCTTTAAAAAAAAACAACTTTAAGGCAACATCACCTCAGTGCGCCTTCTGCGCTATCAAGGGATTCTGGAATAGAGCCCAAATATGGGTTGAGACTTAAAAAATCTTCGCTCAAAAGTGATTCATGATGGAGAAAATAGCTCTTGAGGATATGTCGAGCGTCCCTGTGCGGTCTCGCGAACGAGCTGTCCATACTGTAACGCACTTCAGCCCTGGAGCCCTAAATCGCCTTTAACGAGAAGATTGAAGAATCTTACGATTTCACTTGCAGTTAACGTCAGCAACGTCGCGCAAGTATGCTTCACTTATCTTCTGCGACCGTTTCTTCCGTCAGAAGATTTTGGGTTTCTGAATTATATTCATTTGTTGAGCCCCTTTTCAGAATACACCGAAAACGCGCAAGGTGCGAGAAGGCATTCTGAACGTGGGTGCTGCCATTGAGTAGAGTGTAAATAAGCCCAATCCGACTTGAAATTTAAGCCTCATATCTATGAAAATTTTTAAGGAAAATTTTCAGCCAACGGTTATGGAAAAGCAACTGAGGTAACCTAGCTCATTTATAGGAACTTGGAGCAGGTCAGAAAGAAAAGCACCATTTTTGACATTCTTTTGAAATAGCATTTGTTCCGTTTAAGAAGCTGACCGTCGGCTACTTTCTTGTAAGCCTTTAAGCACTGCTTAAGCGAAACCTCTTATTCATACTGAAAAATATTAGAAGAAGATTTTGAAGTATATATTTCTTCGTTAGTTCACAAAGAGTATGTAGGAGAATCACTCTTTTCCCGTCAATTTTCTACACTTTTCATATGGTAGAAAATCCTAGAAGGGGATTATTTGAAAATCTTGAGAAGAGTAAGTAAATGAATTGAGAACTGCGAGGAAAGGGAGAGTGAGTTTGTGTTGAAGAACAGCACGACTTGATGTGCAAGACCACGAATTAATGTGCCAACGAAATATTTCTTATATGAAATGTTAAAAGCAGCACACGTTAAAAACGGATTTCGAGATTCAGGCAGTTTATGAGCCCTCGATGGCTGAAGAGCCAAGGTGAGAACACCGGTAAGCTGCTCGTTGCGGAGAAAATGGCCGGAATGTCGGGTACCTGGACGACTGGTTACGAAGGATGTAGTGATGAGTTGTCTTGTCTTGCGTTTTGCACACTAGTTAAAGTGCTTTAACCATTGGGTATGAGTGTACTTGTACGAGCCTTCCATGTTTACGAGCTCAAGGCAGTGGGTGACTCCAATGGAAGGTGCGCGCGTAGTGGAAAACTCGTCCGCGAAATCGTGGACGAGTCTTCTAGCGCGGTTCCCTCGGTTAAGAATGACTTTTGAGTGGAACATTTCGAAATTCAACCATTTTTAGCGTACTGAAGTAATCTCACCGCTTTAATTTTGCTACTTCTTTGAAATCATTTCCATAAGAGCCTGCAAATGTCTTAGGTGGTGTTATTAACAGCAGCAGATTCGAAGGTTCCGCTTGCCATCCAAAAACTCTGTAATATTAGTTTTCAAGTTCAGGAGGGAGTTTTCTTAACATTCTCTTAACAAGGAAAAATACAACAAAACAAGAGGAAATGATGACTTTCTTGCTTTATCTGAGAGAACGAAAAAATTCCAAAAAAAAAACAATTCTGCCGTAATTCTCTGATGTCGTCGCAGAATTACACATAATTGTAGCATTTCTACAGACATCTGGAAAATTTCATCGCCAAATGTTGCAAAAGTGCCTTTGCTGAGTTAATTTTTTGTTTATCCCAAAGTAAAGCTGTTTTAAGAGCAATATTCATACGCGAATAAAACTAAACAAACACTCCAAGCCCGACAACCCCAAGTGAGATCAAATGCAACTTTGCACTCTTTTTTCAAAAAAAGTTTCACATCATAATCACCTTGTATGAAGAGAATTTTTTGGGAGTAGCGTTACTTTTGCCAAAGTAAGAAGTAACGCACTGTAGCAGAACGAGCATAAATGGCTCTTTAATGTCTACGTCTGGGATAGACAATGCACATGTGCTTCGTGGATGAGAGCTGATATGAGAAACTAGTTCACTACATTAGATGTGCCGAACAGCCCAGAAAATAGCAACCAGAACAGACGTTTTTTTTTTTCGTAGAGTCTGAGGTTGCTGTAAGATGGTTACTTGATCCATTTCTTGTTCAAATGTACATCATTTGGTCTCCAGCAATCGATCTATTCACAGAAAGGGCATCTTTCACAGTAAAAGCATTTCCAGCTATTGAACTGCACAGTTTGATTGTCGACAAACGATTACTCATCACCCTGAATAGAAACAAAACAACGGCTAAAAACAATGGAACTTCTCTTTATGAAAACGCCGTGAAGTGTTGTTGTTGAAACAGAAATAGAAATTACATATCTTATGGAATTCGTGGCTCTTCAGCTACGACGGACTACACGTACAGTACCCGGGGAAGAAAATATCTGAAGTGCTGTCGCTGCATCAAAATTCTACAGTTAGATAAAAAGCTTTTCGACATCTAAACTTCAGTTGATGAGTTGATGAGTTGGTTCAGTTGTTATCATATAACACCTAAATAGAAAGTTGCGAACACTAGAAGAAAAATACTGATTTTTTTTGAAATTTGCTGAGAGCTGAACGTGACAGACTTCTTTGCTAATCTGTCCAGTATGTTAACACCGATTTTCCTCAAATGTGAACCTAGATAGCACCGCACCGTCGTGAACCGCTTTAGGTTTGCTTAGCTATAGTTTAATTACTTTTCTGTGCCAGACGAGCTACCAGAATTATGGCGGTAGAACGGCTACGAGGGGCACCGTATCTAAGGGTTATTTCTTAATTACTGAACAGTTGTGATAGAAATTGATGAACTTCGGAAAGACAGCATATGATAAGCTAACCTTCTATGCCTTTACTCTAAAGGGTGCATTTAGACGGAGCATTCCACTGGGGCTTTTCATTTCTAATCGCAGTCAGTAGCTATTAGGGTAAGCTAGGCGAAAGCCAAAGTAGAACCTGGAAAAATTTGAAACTACTGAGAAATTATTCTTGCATATAGTTGTTGGGAGGGTTCAGTTTTCGGTTGCAGGAAGAGATGTCGTGTGTTTCATGAAGTAAATTTCCGAAAGAACATTCATGAAAAATTGCCTCTCTCACATACCTGGACGCGTTATAAAGGTCTAGGTGAAATTTCTGCGCTAGATATATAGAATAAATAGCCTTTGATTAAGCTTACGTAACGCAGAGGATGATAGCATGATAACAATAAGGGCCTTAATCGGAAACAAAACACCGAAACTTGAAAGTCGAAGTTCTACCTTACTTTAAAAATAGCTTAGACAACTATCCTGCAGTTAGCTACAGAAGTTTGCGCTTCACCTGAGCAGCTAACACGTCGACGAAAAATTATGGCAGATATACAGAAAAGTGGGATTCTTCGCAATTTCAAAAAAAAATTGAAGCCTAGTCCTTGCAGGTTCCTTTTTTAGGTCTCTTTTGACATGAAAAAGGACTTGTGAACATACGACTGGTATAGTGCTAAGCGACGTGATGGGCGTCTTATCAATAAAGTTCTAACAGGATTGACAGATTTTGGAGTTACATGAAAATTTCAAGTTTACATCAAGCAAAGAATTCTTTAGGGTCGACAAGGGTCTTTACCTACGAGGCGTCATCTTATCTTTGTCCAGCTCTTCATAAAGCTTAACTAAGAACTTTGTAAGAGGGCAGCTGAATGCCTGCAATTTTTTCATGTTTAAAAATGTGCAGTCTTAGTATACCCAAACTTGGCAAAAGTGCTGTGGTTCTCGGTGTCCTGTTAAATCAACACCTTCATGTAAGCAAGAGCAACTTTTTTGGAATCTAGCATTGCCGAGTCACTACATCGCGGATTTAGCCTGGTTCGAAAATAGTAGGTCTGCTTCCAATCTCGCAAAACAAGAGCCGTACTATGGTCGGACGTAAGAGCCATATCTAGGTAGGCTCCAGGCCAACCAAAACA
>KN549200.1:205393-218307 GCA_000797555.1 Oesophagostomum dentatum | reverse complement strand
CCTTTTTTCTCTGATTTCTGTAAGTACACCCAGCATAACTTTGCACCTACTTGTCAACTCCACTATGCAAATGATATTAGGATGCAGTGTACAGTGTTTAGACAATGTGACTGCCGTGATGTCGTGCTCCTCTTTTACCTCGCGATTTTTGTGTAAACTTTCTTCAATCACTGCTAAATACTGCTTCTAAAAATTCACGAAAAAAACCGTTTTCTATCGATCGACATTTTTTGTATGGCTTGCAAGCAATTTTGCGTGAGAAAAGAGACCGTACTTTACCTACTGAGCACGTCTAGCGCTACCACTGGCTAGGATTCTAGGCAAATGTCAGAGATTTTCAGGTGAGTATCTTTCTTAAAAGAAGGGCTTGGTCAAAATTCGCTAGCGTTGCAACTGTACGCATACACTGCACACACTGGTAATAAGCTGGCGAGCTGGAGGTGGCTTGTCGGTGTGCCTAAATCATGAAAACTTGAGAACTGCTTCACTGTTAAAATTGATAGTGCTTTATAGAAAACACATGAGGTTTCAGCATGCTGTACTAAGAAAGTGATGAACTTTTCTACAGAGTAGTTTCAACATCTCGTTGCCGCAGTACTTTTACGGATCTTTGTGGTTTTCAAAAAAGATTTTTGTCAGATATTTTCTGACAGCCTAGACAGTAAGGTCTATTGACCGTTTAACATTTTAGAAATCCGGAACTGAAGGTGAAATTACTACCACACGCTACTAGAGGCCACGTGGGTATACACCTCAACAACACTCTGAAATGTCTCATAAGATCCTTATAACCTGTACATGAACCAATGCCGTCTACATGTTGTAATAAAGGTTATAAAGAACTTATGAGACAAAGTGACAAAACATCTTCATTATGCATAGCTCCCGGGTTATTTCTATAGCTAGAGATGTCTTTCCTCGAATAAACTTTTTTAAACTTTTTAAAATATTTTAACCAGAAAGACCTTGCAGGTGGGCCCCCCTTCAGCGGATAAGTTCAAGAGATAGTCCTAGAGACTGTTAGGAACAAGCGCGATACACTACAACACAGTCTCAGAAATGACACTGACGATCAGCTTAGTTTTATTCCTGAATCATTAAAGATCTGATATTCCACTCAACGTATTGTTACTCATCAGACTCATTTACTAGAAAAAAAGGGATAAAGGTGCAAATATTACGCAGCACATCCACACACTCAAATACCCCCTCCTACAAGCTGCAGTCAAAATTTGTGTGCCACTATGTAGTGGTTTGTAGGAGCTACAACGGATAGGAGATGAGATGTTCGGATAAGGCTGGCGAACATTGTTGTTCAGCGGAAATTCATCCGAATCTCAGCATGACGACACGCAGAAAAAGGAAATCAAGGAAGATAGGTCAGAAGCTAGCAAGAAGCTGAAAAGCTGCTCACCTCCACTGATCCATGGTTGGTCAAGCTGTTGTCTTCATCACATATCTCTTTGTTTTTTTTTTGTTTTCCCAATGAAGCAGCTGCTCTTTTAGAACAACGTGTTATATTTCTGAGCTACAAGGATAGAAAGTTGTTGGAATTATTTTTGAAATTGCTTAAACAACTTCTACATCCATGAGCTAAGTGAGCTGAATATCTTAGGAAATTTGTGAGCCTCACAGAAGTCCTGTTGTCTACTTCTTTCGCGAACCTGCAATTAATGAACTGTATTACGGGCCCTTCAATAAAGCGGCATTTCACAGCATCTTTTATTTTATAAGAATCCCGCCCAACACGCTGTTGCAAAACACCTGACGGTTGCCCGGTCATATGGCAAAAGTAACAATAATTCTTCGTTAAATTTAGCTTCTCTAACTTTTTACTCAGCAGAGATATATTCAACAACAGTTACAACGTGTAATAGAAGTTATTTTCGACAAAAAAGGGATATTTCAAATTGTGGTTATTTTGTGCGTCACTCCTAAGAAGAGAAATATCCATAAACCTTCGGACTGATTTTTGTTGTATTAGTATTTTTTAGAGGAAGTTACTGAACCGTTCTTTAAGATGGCAGCAGCGGTCTGCGGATGCATAGCAACATTCAGCGTAATTCAGAAACTTAGAATTTTTCACTAATCAGAGCGACTAACAGTTTGGAAGCCATATCAGAAGAAGGAACATTGGATTTTCATTCTGACAAATTTATGCCATAGTTAGGTCGCTCCGTGCTTTCCTGTGAATCGAATTGTCTGATAAAATAGTCAGGTTCCTTACTGCACACTGTATTTTTACACGTGTATTTCTACACGGAGTACTCGGATACATGCAGGAGTTAAGCTAACAGTATTTCCATCCTACCTATATTAAACCGGCAATTAAACATAGGTACTATTTTGATAACGAAGTCACTTTCCACACTTCTTGAAGCTGACAGTGTTTCTAATCAAAACAGCACATATGTTTAATTGCCAGTTTAGTATAAGCTGAATGGAAATACTAACAGTTATGGTGCTTTTGAAGTGGTCTTCTATATGAGCTGTAGAACACAACATGGGATATAAAAACTCTCCAGAATCCGTGTTAGGGAATGCCTGTATGCACTCGTCATTTTTCCTGTAACTAATATGCAACGAGAACTACGGAGGCCTTAACCAATTTTGCTTTTTTACCGCTTCACATATTTTAGGCCTTAGTAAAGCTTCTTCAGAAACAAATCTACCTAAATGTCGAAGAAGCTTCGTCAGCGGAAGAAGTTCGCGAAGTTTGGGAGCGTCTCTTGAGGTAAAGGTTAAACTCTGCGCTATACCCGTCCAATTTCTATAAGAATTTTCGACTGTACTACTGAAAGATGACAGGTAGTGCACACACATTTGTTGACTTTTCACTTACAGCTACTTCAAGTTTCTCTCCCCTCAAACAATCCCTAGTTAAAATTTTCCAGGTGAAGGTTTCTGTTGGACCTTGCATCTGGCGGATAAAATTTGCGTTTGCGTACTTATAATTTTTTTGATCCCGCTCGCAACGGAACAAATGTGAAGCCGTCTACATTTGTGGCAAAAACAATCCAAAAACTTTTCGTGTTGCATATTTGTTCTCACCTGAAGCATTTAAAGGCTCCTCGCTGTTAGTTTTACAGAGATAGTGCTGAAGTAGGATATGCACGTCAATTCCACCAACTATATCTTCAGAAAGTGCTGGTTTATAATGGAATAGGAGAGGAGAGATGCATTGTTTTCGGCATGCGAAAGGAATATCGAATAAGAAATCTGATTTTTCTGATATAACTCGTAAAAATCTCTAAATTTCACACTCACCAGCACGTTTTATTTAATTTTAAAACCTTCATTTAATTGAAAAAAGAACTGTCAGTGGTGAAAAAAACAGTTTGACAGGGTGCATAAAATTAATTCCCTACTACTCGCTTCTTTTAAATTGAAATAGTGCCGAAATTCTAAGCCCACATCGATTTTCAACAGTTAACAACTGAAGGCGCCTTGCCAGCCAAATGTCGAACCATGTTGCGAATGCAGTATTCAGAGTAGTCATGATGAGGTCCCGCAGAAGAATCGCCAACTCAAGATAAGAAACCCTCCCAGTGCAAGAAAAAGCGTGAAAGTTGCTCTGCTATAGCAAGAAGAGAGCTTCAAATTACCTATCGAGGTTCCACAACTTTTTCTCAGAACTACTCACTTTCTCGCGAGCTAAGATGGATCGGGGTTGTGAGCAGCGTACGTGTCCAAACTGAACAAAATTGAACAGATTTTCGGATCCTAACCAGTTTGGACACATTCACGTGCCTCACCCTGCCCACCCCGCTGGTCTTAGCCCGCGAAAAATGTACAATACTGCTCACAGAATAGCGAAAGTCGACCGTGCTTCGCCAAGCGACGGTCGAAAGCGTCGCATCGATGGAAACCCTTGAAAACGCTTGAAATTTTACTGCAACTGCTTTCTGCTGTTCGCACTACCTATGATATCTTCAAACATCCGACTTTTATGGAAATAACGCTCGTGAATTCTGCTGCAGTCAAGCTCAGTTGCAAGACTGCACCGTTCGTGTGAAAAGCATGCAGTGGTTGCAGGAGGATGTAGCAAATTCGAAGTGAAAAACGAAAGCAGTGGTGGAAAAGGTGATAAAAAGGTGGTAAAACTGCACAATCTTACCATGTAAGGTCGCATGGTGCCGTTTACGCAGAATTTTAAATAACTTTAAAGGATTTTCAGCGAAGCTACGGTGCGGGCTGCACATACAGTTACTCGTCGTCATGCCATGCTCATTCTTTAGCAGTTTTGAAGAAACTTGCATGCATTTCATCTTTGTGCTGGGACAAGAAGGCATTCAGCACGAACACGTTTCACGAAAGTAATTCGAATACATTCGAATATACATCTTCAAATATTCGAATAACTCGATATTTGGGCGTTGCCGAATATTCGAAATTCGAGAAGGCTGAATTTTTTACTCGAATATGTCAGCGCTATACCAGCTGCTTCGAATCCACCTCAGAAGACAGTGACCTGCTTTAAAATAGTTCGATAAAGAATCCTTTTACGAAACATTTGTGACCTTGATAATCATTGGATCTGGCAAAGTTTAATGAGTCAGTTTTCATGAAGTCGCCGAAACTGAAAGAAAGTTGTGGCCAAGCACTCTTGCACCCAAACCCCTACCATTTTCGGGCTTCTATTTTGAAAATAGATGGGGTTGGCTCGTTTGCATCTAGCTATCTTGAGAACTTTCACGAAAGATTTGTTGCCACACATTTCTTATGCCCCTTACAGAGCAAACCTTTTCTAAAACTAAGATTCATCCTTATTTTCCTAAAAGCCATAGAAGATTTTCCAAACGTCCCGTAAAAATAATCGTGCAGACTAAAGGTTAAACTTGCAAAGACATGCTTGCAGTAATGCTTTTAAAAACTTTTCAGGAGGGCATCACATCCTCAAGATAGTGATTGGGAGGTTAAGCATTTTTATTTCTGCTTTGAAAGTTTAGAGTATGTACTTTGTGACCACCTCCCAGGAAAGCTCCTGCACATTTTTCTACTTGAGCGTCAGACAAGTACAACTTGGGTTTTAAGCGCTTTCCAAGTAACACTTGTGCTTGAATAGGAGAATGGGCGATTTCTTCATGCTTCCGTTTCTGCTGTTTTAAAATCTTCTTTGCTTTCTTGCAGTTGACTGCCTCCAATTTGAAATAGTTTGGAATGGTGCAAATTCCAACTTTTCTGAATTTGTTCCATGTCTAGAAGCGCAGTTTCTCGTAATTTTAATTCATAGTATTTCTAACCTACTAATTAGGCAGTTTTGAGAGCAGTTTTCCTTTTTTTTCGAAATGAAGAGTTATTCTGCAAAAGTACTCGATATGGCGACTTCTACTGTACTTTTCTTTCTATTAATTCCACACTAATCTAAAATTCGGATTCATTTATTACATTAAAGATGGCTGTTTGAGTTATGAGCATAAGTGCGAGAAGGTTATCTCTGAGCTCATCTCCGCTCCTCTCACTTCAACTTGGTTGAGGTTCCACGAAATAACCCAACAACTTCGCTTCACATCGACTTCTTCGTATGATATTACCAGCATATACCGTTAAATTTAGTTGGACGCAAAGCTGCATCCGAGAGATAAATCAGCGCTAAAGTATATCTCTGTAGGATGTCCGGCACCCATTCGAACAAAAACACTGGTGACGCGTTCATCGTCGGCATTTCATTGAATCGTTCTGAATTTGAGCAGAAAATTTCTCTACTCATACGTGCGCCATTTATCTTTATGTTGCCCTAAAGCTGCCATCGGTAAACAATAGTGCTCTTCCTAGTCAGGCTATCCACATCTTCAGCACAAGCTTCTATTGTTAACGCTTTGTTTTGGTGGCGCATCCTCACAAGCCCAGACCTACTAAATTTGCCCTTTCATCTTTGAATTTTTACGACTTTACAACTCTTTCAAAACCCTCTGGAGCACTGAACGTAGGAAGTGTGGAAACAGGTGGAGAACTGAAGAGATGAAGAAAACGGATTTAACGGGTGCTTACCGAACTCGAGCTGGTTTCCATCAGGAGGTTGAGCAAATATTTTCTGGCTTCCTCTATACTTCTTCTGTACTTCGGCCCCAGTTTCTCCTCTGTAGCTGTGCATGCATTCGAAGCAGTGCCTGTAACAAAGCATTCTCACGGCTTATTCATCTCTCACTCATCATAATTTGACTCATCCGAGCACCACTTTTCAATTATTCTACGAATAGGTGCTCTGTCATAGATAACACGGCGTGGCTTCAAGTTGCTTTACATTATTTTGCACGCTTTTCTTGTAAGTATATAGTGTAAGAAACGTTGCTTAACAGGGAAATGGCTTTAGCGTAGGATGGAACGGCGGAAACGAAGTGAGTAGGAAAAGTTCCCGTACTATCCATCCTTAGCAGAAATTTTTTGAAAGAATTTCCCCCAGTCCTCGATAGGAACAAGTTAGAAACTTTCAAAGTTTTATCAATACGTTTCTAAGCTGCCAACTTCCGAGCCAAAAGCAGTGACCCAAAAATTAATAGGATAAATGCTAAAAATATAGGGATCTAAATCAGTTTATTAAATTTTCTAGTACTTTTCCCCACTCTCCGTCATTTTCTGCAAAATATCACAAGAGCAGTCTTGGGGAATGTCGAAGTAATAATCTTAAAGTCTTGCAACTCATTCGCACCAACGACTTACGTGGATTTTGCATAGTACAAAGAGTACACCTTCCCCGTATATCCTATTTCCACTTTTCAATCCTGCGGTAAAAAAGCGTCCCTATTTAGTCAAGTATGAGCTCTTTTATTAGCTTACTCTTGAATGATATCAGAGTTACCTTTATTTTAGAACTTGTTTTCTATTGTACTTTACAAAATTTCCTAACATCTGAACTTGCTCAGTTCAGGTCGCTGTGGTTATATTTATTCAGTGACTCATATCTGCTTTAGCGATCTTTAGGGATCAAAACAAAACGATGCGCTAATTTCGTATTCTCCTGGAAATAGAAATCCTTTTGGATACCCTTCACGCTCTCTTTACGAAATGTATTACATTTTCTCTGCTTTTGAAAGAGCTAAACGGAATATTTTATCAGAAAATGTTGCAAAGAATCAGAAAAATCTCTTCTCTCGCTTTAGCCGCATGTCTAGCGTGACTTTGTTTTAAACTTTACGTCGCACATGAAAAATATGTTGGTTCTGGCAATACTTACTCCATGTTCCGCTCTTTCTGTTATGTTTATTTTGCTTGTAAAAGCCCGTTTTGTTACTCATTTTCATCTCTAATCGATTTCGAAACTTGAACATTTCAGTGCCATATTTGGACTCTCACCTCAAAATCTATCCTTTTCCGAGAAAATTCTGTTTCACTCGCACATATCCGAGCTTTTAACTCTCGCCCAGCGAAGCATCCTCGAAAATCATTATCAGCTTTTGCAAAAAAGTGTTTACCGAGATTTCGAGAGGCAGCCCGCATTTCTTTTTATAATTGTCCAAACTGTTGTGCTAGTTTTGCTTGTTTACATCGAGTAAGAATTCTCAGAGAAGAAGTGCCTGCCGGCGCTGCGTTCTTTACTAATCCGAGCGTCTCCCAAGGAATGTTTGTAATTTCGTTACGATGCACTACACGTTTATCATATTGTTGCGATCTGAATCGTCGCCGTAGCCATTGTTACCGCAAATGCTTCTTTTCTATAGCAGACAGTTGCAAATCATCTATCGCCTTTAAAAACGAACGAAGGCTTTCAACTGCACTTTCGTCCCACGGTGAAGCCAATCTGTTAGATCGAGACCTCCCGTTCCCATAACTCTGTTACTTGTCAGCTCCTCCGTGAAAACAGCTACACACATTTGATGGCGTTTGATGGCATCCTGTGCAAGTTTTTGCATATTTCCAAAGCAAAGCAGAACCAGGAGAGCAGAAGAACTTATGGAAATATTTCACTTCTTCCCAACTGTCTAGGAGTTTTTATTAATTTTACGAAACTTGATCCATATCCCTTTAGCAGAAGTATAACAGATAAAAAGAATTTATCAAAGCCAGGGTTTGTGGTCTCTGAATAATCATAGAAGAAGTTGTCGCTTGAGCTGGTTGGTTCCAAACCATGCAAGAAAGCTATGTAAGTACACAGCAGAGGTGTGCGTAGTAAAAAATTTTAGTTACGAAGACCGTAGATCGTTACTAGCAGAAATTCGTCGTAGACCGTAAATCGTAAATCGTGAAGAGACGGTCTTAAATCATAACTCGTAAGTCGCAAATCGTAACAAATTTATGCACTCCCTCTGACAGCAGTAGCCAAAAAAAAAAACAGATGTTTTGGGCTTTCCTGTTTAACCAATGGTTAGAGATAGCTATAACAAATAGTAATGTGAAGAAGCAATGCGTGTACCATCGATTCATCCAGATAACCCTCATTCAGCGCGGTTTGGTGTAATTACGTACCAGCCGCGACGCAGCAGGCTACCTTGGAACTCGTCCACACCTAGCGCTAAATTCAGGCGTGGACGAGTTCTGAAGCAATTCGCCGTGCCGCAGAACTCCTCCAGGCCTAACCTTTTAGCAGTACGTGCTGACGAGTTCCAGCGCAACTTGGCGTGCTCCGGTTGGTATGTGATCATACCGGACCGCGCTGAATGAGGCGTTATCTGGGTGAATCCACGGTAATGTGCTTCACTGAATGTCACGTATCAACTGCTCCGGACAACTCGTCCAGCCCAAAGGTCCTTTTATACACCGCAGAACGTGGACTTTCTGGGTGAAAAAATTTACAGTTTTTATAAAGTTTCGGCAGAGATTCGTAAGTCGTAAAAAAATGATCGCAAATCGTAAATAGTGAACCGCAAATCTGTCTACCTACTTTTGATGTGCTTTAAAGCTTAGAGATGTCTCCTCCTGCTTGCTGCGGTGAGCAAAATCGTATGCTTATACGGCACAGATGCTCTGACGCTTTTCAAAGCAATAGAAACCGTCTTTGTAATGTAGCCCTACTCAGTTCTATGGTGCATACTAATATGTATTTAGAAAAAATGGGTGCATTCGAAAATCTGATTCTGCACTCCTAGAGCTTCCTTGTCTTCATAACTGTTTCCAAATACTACAGTTTTACTATTTTTATATGATTCTCCGTACCAGCTCTCATGCTGCACAGCTACTATTTCGCGTGGATATTCATATACGCTGTTGTTGTGCATGGCACAGAAGTCGTTGTACGCGGAAAGTTTGTGTGTCTACATAGAAGAAATATCATTCCGATAGATGTTAAACTGATGGAGGAAGACTTCAGCAACGGTGAGTTTAAATCTTGCTGATATTTCTGCACTCCGCATTTTTGCGTACAGAAACTTTGAAATTTTATATGAGCCATAGTCGTTTTGTAGATAATGCGCCATCTACCACACCACTGTACTTTTTTACTGTTGTCGCGCCTGATGCAATGATGACGCCTCAAATCTCATCGCGGAATATTATGAAAGTCTTGTACCGCTTAGTATGCAGCCGAAAGCCACTCATATATGTAACAATGCAAGAAATTTCAAATATAATAAGTACTTCTGAAGGCATAGTACTTCTGAACTGATTCACATCCTGTGGCAGTCACAGTAGCGGTTTTCACCGACCATTCTAGGTCCAACTGATGGAGTTGGCGAATACCGTTTTTCTCTGAAGAAAGCGCTGAACATCTCAACGCACAAGGTACTTAACAACATCATATGACGCCAAACATTTCTCACCGAAGTATTTAGCTATTACAAAACACATTAAAAGCAAAGCGGATTACCAGGTAAATTCGTTAAGTGGTGTTTGCAAAGATGAGAGTTCAGCAAAAAAGCGTAAAGATGAAGCGCATGACATAACAAGGATAACATGGGAGAAGCAGTGGCGCCGAGGGGGGGGGGACACCCGAAAATTGTTCCTGAAAGTGGACTAAAGGACAGAGAAGAAATAGAAAAAGAAGCCGGTATTTAAGAAATTATTGCTGATTTAAAAAATTAGTTTCCATTTCTAAAATCCTCCTAAAAATTTAAAATTTTACATCCAATTTTTCTTCGGCCCCACGCCAGACCTGCCCACTTTTGCTCTGAGTGAGGCGCCCTTCTCCCTGAAAGAATTTCTGAGATCGCCACTGAGGAAAACCTATAGATGTGAATGGCTTCGTGTAATGCTGCCTACGTTTAAACGAGCTGAACTTTATGCGCGGTAGAGGCAGCACGCAGTTTCAGAACGCTTCCTAAGTTTACGACGTTTGGCTCAAAACTCATTCCTGACCGAGAAAACTGCTCCAGAAAACTCGGTGCGATTTCACGTACGAGCAGCCTACTTAGCTTTCTATAGTAAAGCGTCATAACCAATGGGTATAAGTGGAACTGTAAGACTCTTTTATTGCTAACGTTTGGGGCGATATACCGTTCCAACAGAAAGAGCGCTACCAAACGGATAACTCGTTCACGAAATCGCGGACGAGCCTTCTGGGGCGGTTTCCTCGGTCAGGAATAAGTTTTTAGCCGAGGAATTTGAGTCACAACTTTTTCTTAAATTCCTCTTCCAGAATTCACTGAGAACTCAGCAAGCGTTCTGAGCGTAGACGTGGCCTTTACCTGATAGCTAAAAGCCCCACACACCATAAGCTATGAACTTACTAGGCTAATGAAATGAAACTCTTCTTTAGCGAAGTGCTTGACCCCCACCAGTCGCACGCATCAAATCTAGCTCCAGCTTTTAAGTGCTATGGTGGTGGCGGCGAAAATAGAATGAACCGGAAGTGATGGTTTAAGGAGTTTCCAAAAAGCCATTCAAATTCATGAAACTTGCTGTTACGTTAACCTAGGCCTGTGAACCTTCTGAAACATGTAGCAAAAATACAAATGAAGGTAAAGTTTAAAATATAATCTTTGCTTTAGCAAACTGTTCTTATCGTGAGTAGCGCTACCTCAAATATGCAGGCTTTTCGAGCTTCGTCAACCATCGTATAGAGAACAGCTTACAAGGGAAGGTTGTGAACTTACAGCGGGTCTTCGAAACGAGATCTATATGGTTCTGTAGCAAATTTAATATTGATTCAGAATCCGCATTGTTTCTCAAAATCGGCCATCCACTGGGAAAATGATGGTTTTTCGTGCGAGAATCGCCGTCAAATTTACTACAAAACCGCATAGATTTCCTTCTGAAAATCCACGATAAGTTCACAAACTTCCCATATCAGCGCTACGAAGCATTTTTGAAGTGGCAATCCGAAATTACTTCCTGTTACTGGCTAAGAAATTGCGAAGCTTTGAAGCTACCAAAATCACCTACCTTCCATTTGAAACTCGTAAAATTTCACCCGCATCAGCTAAATTTTACTTTTTTTCGGAAGATGATATTGATAGCAGTTGCGAAGACTTACCAAAGCAAATTTCTGTTGCATACATCCACCAGATATGTGGTGATTCATTTTGTCCACTTAGCATGGTCATTTTCTGCTACCGTACTATTCTAGATATAGTGTACTTACTGGCATAGAAAAGAATTTCTAGTGTACCACTTACACGAGCGGTTGTGGTCTGTTGGCAAAGGCAGGACCCAAACTCCAAAACTGTATCGCTCAAGCTTTAAAAAAAGCGTACAATTTCGAGAGTTTTTAGTAGCGCATGTTGCAATGCCCACTCCCTCCTTCCCACTCCGCTGAGAATGGGTCCCAAAATCCTTGAAGGTAGCCTACAGGCCAGAAAAATGAAACGGGGTCAAATAGAAATTTCTTCAACTTATATATTAAAATATAGACTTTTATTTCTAGAATTTTTTAAAAATATTTTCAAAATTTTATAAACAATTTTCCTTTGATCCCGCCCACAATTTCGCCGCCTTTTGGAATGAGGGAGGGCGCGTCTTCCTTCCTTGCCAAAAAAAAATTTCTGCCACCGTCACTGCATAATAGGCAAAAGCAAAGTAGTGAATATCTCCTCTGTAAACAGCCACAAGAAATCTACCTGAGAATTACTCCTTACCCAGGCTATTTGGGTATTCAAATAATGAATTCGACCTCAGGTTCATTCATGCCTTTTGCTACTACTGTACGATGTCAGGCGCATTCATTCATTATTCCTCTTTTTCAGTGTGGTTGCTACATCTCTTCGACACGGATGATATTCTAGCACAAACTGGTGTAACCTATGGCGAACGTTTCGTGCTAACGGGTCAAGAGAGCGAGTTTGGACATATTGAGCCTTATGTTGAAGCTATTCATTACTGCAAGGTTAGTAAGCTATAAGCGATAAGCCAAAATTATAATTTTAAATTAAAAGTAACGGCTGACCAGGAAAGGGTACATAGATAATGGAATAATAACGAACGGGACCAGGACTATTCAACTGCTATCGTCGATTTCCCCAGCTTTGCAATTACTGTGATCACGCACTATATTTTATCGCACGCCATTTCCATTTCCATGACGTCACTTCCCCTGCGTCTCTGACCTACCTATGACGATTTGGAATGGTTTTTGAAATGGAACTAATTGCGATATCAGGGACGACGGTACTGGCATAACTGGTAAAATCCTAAAGTGCGAGATTTTTGCTCAGCCGGAGTCATGATGTCGTAACTGTCACTCAATTTTCTATGAAAAATAGCAAAAATGGAGTATTTTTCGCCGGTATGCTCTATAGATGTACTAAACAGGTAGCATATTAACATAGAAAACCATCTGAGCCGAAATTTGCTTTTCTATATAAAGAACATTCTATTATTGATGGCTTCATAGAAAATTAAGTCACGTTTGCGACATCGTAACTCAAAAAAAAAAAAAAAACTACGCCTTCGCACCTTAGAGTTCTTCTAGCTACGACAACATCTATCAAATGGTACGGATTCCGTTCATTATCGTTCCACCAACTATTTACCCTTCCTTCTTTCACAGCAGAATAATTACTTAAACGCAGCATCCACGCTCGGAACGCCTTCTGAGTTCTCGACGG
>KN549200.1:153993-164410 GCA_000797555.1 Oesophagostomum dentatum | reverse complement strand
CCCCCCCCGAAAAAATTTTCTGCGACAGCCACTGTGTAGAATGTATTTGCAACACCAGTAGTAGCTGTTTAGGTCAGTAAACCTACTTCGTGGTCGGAAGTCTTTTCCTCACATATATGGCGGACAGGTGAATCTATAAAGGATGCCCTTCTGAAAAAAGCGGCTTGTCATATACACCTCATTCAAGGACAGGTTGTCGCTCACGCTCTCAAAAGTGCTACAGAAACCGTCGATTCATCATTATCTCCTCATTCAATGCACTGCTACTTTGTAAAAGCAGGTATGTGATTTCTTCTTGCATCTGCTGGCGTATGTATATACTGCTTTAGTGAAGTCACTCATGGGGCTCCGCTCCAAAAATCGCTGCACGCTCGCCTGCGATTCATGGGTGTGATCCCTGTGGGGAGTGACCAGCTGTGCGGCCACTGGTTAGCTGGTCGCGTTTCTCCCGCAGGTCCAACCGGCGTACATGCCGCATATAGTGGGCTGATTATGAGGGAGCACTACAACCTTTGGCAGCGTTACGCTAAGGAACCTTTGGAAAACAGAGGAACTTTTGGAGAAATGGGCATTTACTGCAGTTTCGGCTCCCCAGAAGTCATAAATTTCGCATTTCGTTAAAACTTCGCTTTGGCGGGTTAATCGAAGTGCTGGGTTGGAAAATAACATTTATTCTCAAGGTAACCGCTTTACCATGGGTTAATGTGAAGTTTTCCCACAGGGTCAAAGTCTCAGAGTCCCTCCAAAACTTGCTTTTGGGGTCCTTTCGACGTGCTGATTATGAGTATCGTATTCATATTGTACAAAAAGAATATAGGTGCGGGACTCTCCACCGGTTTCTGCCATTGGCCCGTTTAAATGCGTCCACTAACTCGTCCACATTTCGGTTTGAATTTGCATTGATCCTAAGTGGAAACCAGGACGAGTTGGTGTAAGTGGGCAGCATGACCCCGCCTTCTCCAGGGTGGATAGTCTCACACCCAAAGAATATTGTAGATTTATAGTGAATAGGGGTGAAGTGGCTACAGTAGACTTCGCAATTCTGTGTCCTGCTCTACAAAACCAATATGTTCGTGATCAGGAGGTCAGGTTACCCCACTGTGCATATTTTGAGGCGACTCTGAGATTTTGAAGCTGTGGGCAAAGCTAATCCTAACTCAGGGGTAGAGTGGTCAGCATAAGCAAATGTAAGTTTTGGGACTACGCACCTCGGATATACCCTCCCCCTATGCGGAGTTTCCGCAAAATCCGAGATTTTCGATTTCTGAGGCGCCGAAGTGGAAGTGCTGAGAAACGTATTTTTTGTTTATTCGACGCAGGCGCCATCCCGCCCATCGGCTGAGCGTGCGCGCGCGGTCAGGGCTATGTTTCAGCACTAACATTCCGTACGCGCGCAGCCTCGCCCATGGCCGGGACGGCGCTTGCATCGAATGAACAAAGGGTATAGTATCTGCAAACCCTTCGACAGATATTGTGCAGTTTTTATTATTGCTTTTCAAATCTCAGTCATGTGACATCGAAATCAGAACACCGTGAACGCTTTGCTTTTTAAATGCAGTGTTACTTTAACCCTTTGAGTCCCGAGCCGTGCGAAAGCCCGTAGCGAGCAGCTTACGGCTCATTTTAATAGCCTAGGCTACGGCGATCATAACTGTCGTGGCCGATATCTCAGTTAGGGTTTTCTCTATTTTTTAAAAATATTTGTAGTTTAGTACACAATGCAATTTTGAAGGCATAAAAAACTAGGTGTAAACTTTGTAAAGTGAAGAAATATCTAAAGTTGAAGCTGTCCAGTGTTTAATTCGATGTTATGCTAAACTTTTTACATGAAAGGTGAATTGTGGAGCCATATACAAAAAATTCGTAAAATGCCATGCATTATTAGAAGGATGTGAGCAACAGTTGAAATTTCGACGAAATTTTTCGAAATGTCTGGGATATGCCTCCGGTTCAGTTTGGCTACATCGTTACTCGTCATTGTCGCTAGAATATAAATGCCCGTATTCTGGCTGTGATCACGACTTTTTACCTTCGAAATTTCCGAAATATGCATTGCTTTCAAAGATGACTTCGGAAGGCTACTACTCTAGAATGCATCTAATTCAACAAATTGTATTATATCGCTAAAATAGTGCTTAGAATGTAGTTACTGCAGAACATACGTCCGACAGCTACAGGCTTCGGTATCTCGACATATTTTAAAAAATCGACGAAAAGTTAAAAATCGAAATTTTAACAGCTTATATTTCCCCCGTTTTGCAAGGTTTTGAAACAATTCAAACTCAATTCGCGTAGAACTCTTAGAGGACTATCGATATTGCGTAAAAGGTTCGGTGGATCTTTTGCCGCAAGAAAGAAAAAAAGTACTGGTACATATATGTACCAGCGGGACTCAAAGGGTTAAAGTAATTCGAGCTGAGGGCAAGGGCAACGCGCATCTCCTCGACTTTTAACACCTCCTTCACCCAGAACAGAAGCGGAAGCGGAGAAATTCGTTTAAAGCAAACCCAAGCAAACTTAAAAACGTAGTTTTCAGGTTCTGTACTTAGACCAGTAGATTACCATGTAGAAAAAATCCGCGATGGGAGAAGCTTTGCTACTCGACTTGTGCGTGCGGTGCAAGAAAATGAGGTCCTTTTTACCTCGCAAATGTCATACCAGGTACAAAGATTTCTGATTTTCGCAACCTTAATGACTTTCTTTTGTTTAGAGAGAAGAGTCAAGCATTTTGAAACATCAGACAAAAATTGACATGCCAGAAAGGCCTGAAGGTCTGAAGGATGCGAGAACGCTCATGAAGAATACGCTAGAGGCGTCGAAAACTGACGAAATGACATCGACGAAGTTCTTTATGGCTTATAAACTTACCGAATTTCCGCCAACTTTTCACAGGATCTTTGAGGTGAGAATGAGCCGTTGTTTCATTGCCACCTAAGAAAAAAAAAAAGATAATTTGGAGCATTCATTGGCTGTTGTGCTCATTTTTCGTTTCAAAAATGCCTAGGTTTTGCTGCCTTGTATAATATAGCGATGACAGCTGTGGCTGCTGCTGCAGCTCATTTGACGCTAATTTTATATTCGTTAATTTTGCTTAGAAAGAGTTCAGCCTCAAAATGTTATTATATCTGAGTTACTGTAATATCAGTGGTCTCTAAACAGTTCATGATTTTCGAAAAGCTTACAGTTAATGCATCTCTAATCGAAGTGTAGGTTCACAACCTGTGTTTAATAGCTTATGGCTCACGAACCGGTCATTATTAAACTTAATTAATATCCATTCGCCAAACCGTAAGGAGAGGCTGAAATTCTGTGTCTGCACTTGAGCGAGTAGCAGTACGAAAACGCAGGCTATACGTGTTATATTTGCTAAACTTCTAGAGCTAGTTACATAGAGTATATCTGACGGAACACAAATAACGTTGCAGCTATTTTCTCCCAATTAACTTCTCGTAAATGGAGGTACACGAGTTAGTTTTTTTCATTCCTACTGCACTTTCAAGAAGAAACCTAGTAGCTATCTTGTTGCTAATTTTTTAGTGCTCATCAGTTTGCGCAGATTTCCCTAGAGTAGTTGAAAAGAAAAATAAACTAAACACTCTGGGATGAGATTCATGAAACTTTCGACAAACCAAAACTATAGTTTCGGCTGGCAACAAATGATTTAGAATGAAGCATTGATTTTCAAGGTTTGCTTATCAGATAAAAACAACCACCGATTACGGAGTCAATACTTATTAGAGTCATTCTCACTGAAGATAAACCGAAAACGTGGTTAGCCGAATATAATTTTCATGAATCCCAGCTCTGAATGTTTCTTTGAAAAAAGCAATACTCAGTATTACGCCAAGGCACCTTTAAACGCAGTTTCACACGTTCTGCCTAGACGCTCTACAGTTATGTAGTGCTTCTGACCATGCCAGTAGCACAGAAATTCGATTAGTGATTAAAAAATTGTTTCGAGTTCGGAATCAGTGATGAAACGCTTAATTTTGCAAATCCAAGAGGGCTTTCAGAATTTTACATTTCCAGTTCCACATGTGAGAAAATTATAAGGGCTCGAACATAGGCCTCAAATTTTATTTGCTACTGGGTATTACACTGTTTATAATCTAGATTATGTGCCCAAGGTTGTCCTCAACGGCGGTAATCACTCTCAGAACGCTTTCTGAATTCTCGATGTATTCAGAAAGAGGGCATCAAAAATTGGTTGAGTTTCAAAAATCTCAGTTCAAAGGTCATTTCTGACTAAGGAAATCGCTTCAGAGGACTCGTCCGCGGTTGGGCGGACGAGTTATCCGTTTAGTTTCGCACGGTGGATAAAGCGCTGTAACCTAGCATGCGAGTGAATTTCTGTGATTCATCCATATCTTCGCGCCTGAACCGACGACTCCAGTACAAAGTACGTAAGGAAAAGTCGTCTATGAAATTCGGACGGTCTTCTGAAGCAGTCTGCTATGAGGAATGACTTTTGAGCCGAGAAATTAGAACTTCAACTATTTTTGAGCTCTCTTTTCACCGATAACATAGGAGGCGCTCTGGATGTTAGTACTGCCCTTAGCCAAATGACCATTTTTCGGCCTAGTTAACGAACTGCAAATTAACGAAATTAAAAACTTCCCAAACAGCTCTGATATGCCGATGACAGCTCCAATTTATATTATCGAAACAATAGGTGCGCATGCCACGAAATCTTCAACTTAGGCCCGTCCGGTCAACCAGAAGATATACACGCCAGATGTAAAAGGCCCTTTACACAGTCCAACCTATCATTTATGGATCAAACCTGTACTGAACGTAGGTGCGCTGATTTCATTCAGTGATTAACGTTTTTTTCGAATTACACTTCATTTAATTCCAGGGAGTGACAGTTTATTGCACCAGTACATGGCTGCCTACATTTCTGACTCGACAATGGTAGAGACAGCAATTTTGCCACACATTACAAGAGGAATCTACTTAGGAATGGTAACAATGGGAATTAATACCTATGCTTGAAAGCTGATGTTTTTTTTTTATTCTTAGGCATTTTCTTTGGATCACTGCATATGGTTTCATCAAACAAAATTTGACATCAACAACTGGATGCTGTGGGAGCAGGAGAGCGACTATGCCGGTTTGTTGGGCTACTATTTTTTACCTACATGGAGGAAGTTTTGTATGTCATGGAGTTGAAAAGCCGTGACACATCGCATAGGATTTGCAGTTGCATTACGAGCGCATTTTACTGCAAATGCATAAAGTAATGTAAAGGGTGACATACCTCGGTGCAGGTCAGAATACACTGCCTTCGTTTTCTAGACCTTCCTAAAGCTTTGTTAGGTGCGCAGCGTAAGTGGTATACATTGACTTTCTATTATCCCCCCCTCCCCGCCCTAAATCTCCATTGGAAACGATCGTTAAAGTCAATTCAACACGAAGATCTAGATTTTGCAAATGATCCAAGTTTAACGCATAGTCATTCGTATTTATGTTTGAGATAGAGATGTGCTATGTTGGCTGATAAGTATCTGCATTTTTAGGAGTATTTTCATTTCACTGTGTAAAATCGAAGGGGTCAGCTCGGTCCGATATCTAGCATGCTTTATTACCAGCATGGTTTCAGGAAAAACCTGTAGAAATTCAGGCCATCAGCCGCGAAAAGTCTCATTGCAGCCATAACGTATTGCCAACTAAAATTGCATTTCGTTGCTTTTCTGCTAGCTTTTACAACCGGCAAGAGCTGCGGTGAAGTATTCAGGTGATAAACAGAAAAATTGAGGTAGAATTATTTATTAGCCGCCTAAGACTTACAGGTTCCTGCTCGTTTCCTTGATTTTCCAAAAATCGAGCTCCTCAAATTTTTTGCGCTTACGCTTGAGGGAGCTAATTTCAACTGCCGTTATATAAATAAAAACATTCTACTATGCAACAGTGCTCTAGGTCTAAGTTTGGCCGGAGGAGCCCACAGCTACATAGGCATAGCATGACCTTTGACTTTAGTACCGGTGCTATTAAAATTACTGACTGCTGTTCTGGAAAAAACTCTAAAGAAATTTTTAAAGGAAATTTCTTGAAAACTTGCAGTTTTTACCGATCTTTTTAGCTTCTTAATATGGAGACTTGCCCGCAAATGCAGTAGAAAAATTTCCGTTTGCAGACGTACATACGATATGCTGAAAAAGATTTCACTTCCACACAAAATTTTCCGTTGGAACATTAATGCAGTTTCTTACTGATCAAACCAACACCTTCTAGAGAAGCCGATTTGAAAAATACGTCCGTATACACTGCGTTTCAAAAATATAAGACAACCCTCATATAAGTTCTTTAAGCCGGTCACTTCTATGACACTGTTCACCAAACTTTTCATGCTGGTACATATTCACTGGCAAGCTTGGAACTTCTAGATTACTACCCACCTCTTTATATGCTTCTTATACTACTGTTGTCAAATTTGTGGGGACTTTTCTGGTGGTAACCAAATTCATATTGAATAGGTAGACTTCTACAGTGTGTAGCGGCAGAATCACGCATTTATTCCGCATAATAAAAGATGCGGGTAAGAGCCAGAAGCTGGCGCAAAGTATCACATTCCAGATTTGAAAAATTGATTAGCGTAACATTTCGTGTCAGTGAGATACCTCACAAAAATCGGCGCTGTGTTACCGGCGCCACAGCTCAGTCTCCAGAAAAATTATGCTGATGCGTTTACCGTCCGATGCGTGTCTCATTTCTTTAGAAAGAACTATTAAACTCACCAATTTACCCAGTAAATGGGCGTTTTGAAGCCCTAGAAATGTCCACAGGTGTGGTTTCGCGCCGCACGGACTGATCGCCTTCAGCACGGACAAGAGTTTGCAAGAATGCATGTCGGGGTAGACGTACATCAGAGGTGCACCGCTTTATGCTAATATCCACAGCGACTCTTAGCAGAGGAGAGAATTTTCAGCTTTTCAATGCAGTCTCGTGTTCCTGCACTACCCCTAAAGGCAAAAAATGTCTTTAAAAAGTTCCAGAACAAGTAAGAATCCCACGAACTTGCAAGAAGGTTACTTTCTTTTTCGAAGACTACGACTAGTGGGGTGGGCGGGGCCTAGATTGCTTTGGTCTAGAAAGGGAGTCCAAAGCAACTTAAAAAGCAAAGAAGCGTGTCGGAACGAAAAGAACGGATCAACATTACGCTAGTTCTCCATCATTTAACCTGCTTGAACACGGTTGGCATCCTCTTTGGTGCCTAGCCCCGCCCTCCTCACTAGTCATAGTCCGCGAAAGAGATGCTACTTTAACGTGTACAGCCTAGTATGCCAGTTGCAATATCCACAAGTAGAGCACTCAAATGATTTGGATTTCAGGGTGGTGTTAGATTTTTGAAACACAGTGTATTCTAGAGCTGTCGGAAAGATCGCAAATATATAAAACCATCAGTGGCGGTCCGAAAGGGGACATAATTTATTTGATTAATAAGTAAATATATCACGAGGTCGTAACCACAACGTTTGCAAGAAGGCTTTGTTTAAGGTCATTCGAGAACACATACCCGAGCTAGGCTTTGGACGCGTGATGGCGAACTAGTAATGACGGCAGTACAAGAGGGTGTTGCTCGACCGCCACATAAAGATTAATAGATGAGATGCAGCTTTTAACGATGGCATCCTTGCTGTACCAGACTCACTTACTTGACCAACTCTTTATCACTTAGTTAATAAACACGTTTTATTGGTGAGGCTTGATTCCTTTGTTCTGCTCAATTTCTGTCGCTTATTATGCCGTAAGGATGATTTGTGCAGATTTCTTCGTTCTCTGTTCAAGAGTGCCGTTTGTGTTCATATAGGGTTTTTTCTTCTGGAGGTACATCTCTACCTTTTCACAAGTTGTTCAGTTTACTATTACAGCATGTCCTTTACCCTCTTGCATGGAAACTCACTTGCAGGACATGTGCAGTTATAGAGATATTCGGAGGATCTTAGAAATCCGCGGAAAGTAAAGAATAAGGATTGTACATCTCTCTTTTTGCGTTTCATCTAGCTAAGCTCTCGACGAATTCTGGATGAGGGATTTAAAAAGCTAAGTTTCAAAAATCAAGTAGGCCTCCTGACTAAGGAAATCAGTCGAGAAAATTCAAAACTCCTTGCCAAATTTCCTGCCCGCAAGAACCATTAAAAGACAACGACTGTATCAATGTTATTGATTTCTTTTGTTTCCTTCATTTCTTGCGGTGAGACGCCGCAGGTGATCTTTTCCAAGAGATGAAGCCACTGCGCAAAAATAGCGACTTTTTGCCTCGCTCTGATTTCTGAGTTGTGCCCTGGCAATCTGCGGGCCTATTTGCCCTGTTACAGTCGAAATGGTAGAAGATTTTTTTCTTAAGCGCTCACTTTAACCTTGAGCCACCGGTATTTCCGCTTTCGATCATCAAAATATGTGCAGGAGTGACCGCTCAAGTTCCAGGCCTGCTTTTTCAAAACTACAAAATTTATCATGGCTTTGATGTTGGCTGGCAATGAAATTGACTAAAGCAGCCACGTATTTATAACAGTCCTGTAGGTCTTTATTTGTAGAACGTTTCCTTGTTGTTCTGCATCGATGTTCAGAAATACAAGTTTGTCTTGTGGTTTTGTTAATACAGTTCTGCTGGGTTTCCGCGTTATGTAGGCAATAGTTTCTGCAAGATTAGTTCGTTTTCCTCAATCTTTACTTTGTAGCAAGGCTACCGTATTTTACCATTTGGCTGTATCACATTCGAAATCATCCACAAAAGCAAGTGAAAACATGTTAGCGAAGAATTGAGCTGACAGTGAACTTAAAAATGACAGTTACCACGAAGAAGTTTTGTGTCTAAAGCAATTTTCAGTAATAGCAATATCAATCATTCGGACTTTTTAAACGTCACAATGATTGCTGCAATATCCAAGTTTGTCAAACATACAACATAGATTGAAGAATGCACGCATAATGTTTTATCGCTATTCAACGACCTTTTTTAAGCTAGCACACAGATTTTTTTACTCCAATGTTTCTATTCTGCACGGTCCTGACCTTGCGCTTTTCACTTACGAATACTACTTATACTGGACTTCAAGGAATTCTTATTTGCCCTGACCCTTTTAACAATGTTGCAACTGTCATTCTGATGGGAAAGGATCAATCACTAAGTGAGTACTGCCAACCTATAGGTCACAATCAATTTCATGGCAAACTTTATTTGCGCCTAATTCTTTGGTGGTAGAGTAGTGATACAATGAAATAGAACTACAATTTTTGAATGATTACTCTCATCCGACACATTTATTCTTTGGAAGCAAGCGTTCGGATTTTCAAGAACTAAATATTCCATCCACGGGATTACTGCGGACTCCTGTATGGTTGTGCAACTATGTATTAGCTGCGCTACGGCAATCAGTTGGAGTTTGAATGCCATGGCATACTTGGCGCGGTTACCGTGTCACGACAAATCACTATCTACAGAAAACAAGGCACACTAGCAAAACATATAAAAGGAAGCGTTGTTTGAAACGCGCTTACTTCTTCCTACGGTATGAAAGGCAAATCCATGGTTAATTTTTTAGAAAAAATACTGAATAAGCTCTCATTAAAGCAAGCCGTCGCGTCTTCGTCCCAGAAGAAGCAGCTAGAGCAATAATATGTGCAAGAGCGACGTGACAGCTTGTCCCGTTAAAGGTACTGTATCACTAAATTTTTGTTGGTAAGTGCGCCTAGTAGGCGTATAACGAGGGGCCTGCTCTATAATCCTACCATAGTAGCAGCATCAAAACTTTGCTTATTTTGGAGAAAGAGCGTTGCCTCGGTGAGTTTCCTGCTAATAAAAACTACAACGCAAAGAGAACAAAAGCTGAATAAAATTCAAGTTGCAGTTTTGTCCATATCATCTGTTCCTCCTCAAAGTGTTCGCGCTGGAAGAATAATCTAACATTAATTCTTAGGCCGTTTTTTCTGATCCCGTACTTTGGCATGTCGTATCTTTTACTAGCACAGATTTCATTTTTGGCATGGCTCTTTCCCGAGATTAAGCAGATTTTGAAGCTTGCTACTGTAGTAAGGTTATAGACACAGACAGACCAAGAACAGACCTTTCTTGATAGTTCTACTAGAGAAAAACTACAACCAAATTTTGGTGGTACACTGTCCCAAGCTAAGCATAACTTGTTGACAAACGAAAGACGGGTTGCGAGAGTGGCTCGTCCGAATGGAACAAGAACGTTTCATACAAAGCGACGGTGTCCGAGTCGTCAATTATGCCATGGCTCTAGAGAACAAGAAAGCATCTGCTGGTTGGTGGTCCTCTGCTCAATGCAAGCGACATTCCTTTGCTGCTCCAAGGATAGTGGATCCTACACCAAGTGCTACGTCGTTTCACAACCGCTGCAGCTTGGAATAATTTGGATGGATAGACGCTAGCAAACGAGGCATATATATATAT
>KN549200.1:112136-124677 GCA_000797555.1 Oesophagostomum dentatum | reverse complement strand
ATTATGTTCAAGAAGATTTTTCCTCCCACATATTTACATGATAGTGAAATAACTATTCCCTGCACATGTCATACTCATAAGTTTCCTCTTAGTCTTCTTCATTTCTAAGCACGCCGATTGCCCAGCATACCTCCTTTATTAAACAAGGTGCTGGTGAAATTTCTAAGGTTTCTAGCTGTGGTCCGGAGTGGTATAACCTATGAACAGCTTACTTTCCTTGTTAATACAGGGGGATATAATTCCTAATAGCCTATTTGAGCAAGTACCAAACCACTCATCCGTCAATGCTAAGAAGCCGATGATAGTGTCGACTTGTAGACTTCATAAAAATTTTCTTGAACATAATTTTGACAAGTTGGGAATGCTTTCCAAAGTGTGGCCTGATTGTGTCCATGTTTTAAAATTAGGAAACTTATAATTTAATTCTGAACATGAGTGGGAATCTACGAGGTTTTGATTTTTCTCTGATACACCGGACCTTCCAGTTATAAGACCTAGCAAAAATATTCCATAGCCCTAAATTTAGACCATTTCTTAAGCTGCAACACAACTACGTGTCACATTGTCGCGAAGAATTGGGGTTTTATCACCACCAAAAGCATATACACGTTTATTTATTTATTTATTTATTCACTGCACCTTGGTGCGCTAATGACATTTCAATCCAAAAGATGGCGAAGTAGAAGTCTATCAATGACAAGACTAAGAAAGAGCAATTAGAGTCAAATTCTTAGCGCTGATAGTACAGGGGCGCTAATTTTCAGATCCGTAGCGTGATACCGTCAAGGGTGGGGTTTCTAACATTCGGACAAGCAATCTCGTCCAACTTCCATTACGCATGTGAACTGATGGGACTTGGGCAAGATCGTTTGTCCCAATGTCACAAGCCACACCCTTGCGAGTATGACGCTACGGACACCTAATTTTCAAGTCAAATGTTTGCAGCCGAAAAACTGTTCAGCAGTAGTATTGCCATATTAATTCTGATAGTAAAAAGGAATCCCCGTTAACCGCTTCGTAATATTCGAATTTCAGTATATTTCCTTTTTGAATTAGCAGTGCAGCATTCATTCAAGTGTTCACCGTAATAACGAGCAAAGTCGTGGAAGCTATACATGCGTACCGTACGTACGTACTCTGTGCTCTCTTACGACTAACAAATATCCCGATCTGCACCATGGCTCTACAGTCTTTACAGCGACTTCCGAAAGCAAAAGAAAATCAAGGAGTAGCTAAATTATAAGTTCGACGACTGAATATTAAAAACAGCGTTCGGTTTCATCTTCACTGTAGAAATCTTATGGTGGAGAGACCAACCAGCCTGTTCTCAATTTAGTTATCATTGCAGCACTTGCAGGAGATTGCTCTAAGTCGTAAACAACCCATTTTATACAGCAGCTGCGTGAGTTTAAAGGAATTGAGAAGTAAGTCGAAACAACTTTGGCTGATGGCGACTGCTACAACTTCCTGTGTTAGATCACGTTTTTTTTAGTGGAATACAGTAGACTAATGGCAAAGCTGCTTTATTCTTGAAAGGAAGAAAATAGTTCTCAGCATCTGCCCGATAAACTGAGCGAAAAATCTTGATTTGCTTGTTTCGACCCCTTCTTGGTCCTGCGAAATCGTACAACGGCCGATTAGAATGGGATTTTTAGGAGTTAGCAGAAAATATCAAGAATTTGTTGTAAAACGATAACAAACGAGACAATCATAGTTCCACAGATGCTAATAACATTAAAAACACAGGGGGATCAGAGCTATCGATTACGATT
Organism: Oesophagostomum dentatum; assembly: GCA_000797555.1. NCBI lineage: Eukaryota > Metazoa > Nematoda > Chromadorea > Rhabditida > Strongylidae > Oesophagostomum > Oesophagostomum dentatum. The sequence continues at coordinate 122,905 of KN549200.1, read as the reverse complement.
TCTAGCATGGCACGAATATGTATAGAAGAACCTCAGACTAATATTCCTGTCATAAAATCCCAGAACTGAGAAAAAGTCTGAACCATGCCTTTAAAAACCCTGAGATTTGTCCTCTTATAGTATGTAGAATTCTATGGAACCCTAACCCCTCTACAACGAATGTTTTAAAACAAATTCATCGAAGTGCATATTGTGGAAAATAAGTCTTGAAAAGGCTCGCATTCTTCGTTATAAAGGTTATTTCAAAAATCACACAAACACTTAGGACTGTACGAACAACTACAAAAAGAAAGAAGCTGAAAGTTTTTTTTTTGGGATGCCTACAAATACCAATAATAAATATGCAGGAGCTTATGCAGTAGTGTGCAAGGTTTTTGCAGAAGTGATCAGTGATGTTTTGTAGAAATAAGCATATGAAATATCGCTTGCACATAATCATATATCAGTAAGCTACTGAATTAGACTACTTTTGCAGAAAATTCCTAAGACCAAGAACATGAATACTGTGCGAAAAAACAGATGTTAAAAAAGCCATAATAGCATTAAGCTGTGCTCGGATCTGTACGTTACAGCATATTTATTTCGCAGAGGTGTAAATTCACTCGAAGAACAACGTCAAACAAATACTTTCATAGAAGCATTATAGCAGATTGTAGCGCTAGATATGTGTCGCATATGTATAGAAAGCATAGCAATTATTATACATTGGGTTGAAAAAAATTAGAATGTTAAACACAGAAAATATGAACTAGTAGCAGAACTAGCCAATGCGATATATTCGAAAGCGTTAAATCAGAGAGGAAAGCAGAAGGATGCGCTCACTCACAGAGAACACCTTTATCGCACGGCGATAAGGAATATGCTCAGTTTCAGGGAAATGATGTAGAACGGACGGCGACGTCTTAGCAAGTCTGCAGAAAAAAACTGTAGACATGCCCAGAGAAAATGAAATGATTCGGGACCACTTTCATATGAACTGATGCATATTAGAAATTTAAGCTGCGCTCCTTTTAATCTCTAGAGGTAATTAAAGTGCATTATTGCTAGAACTTCTCTTCTTGTTTTGCCGACCATGTTGTTAAGGGGAATTGTTTATTAGCCTGAAGTTTCGGCAAGCCACAGTCTTCAGAGGCCTGAAAGTTGACTACAGTTCTTTACCTTATGCACTATACTGTAACTATTCACGTTAAGCTAATAAACAATTCCACCTTAACAACCTGGTCGGCAAAACAAAAAGAAAATATAGTTTTGCAGTCGACAAAATGCCCAGATTTTAAGAAGAACGAACAAGTGGCGTAAATTATTAAGCTGTGGTAGAGGTTCGTGGAGTTATTTATGTCAATTTTTTGTGGTAAACGGTAGCCTGAGAGTTGAAATTGTTGAAATTCTAAAAATTTCAGTCTTCACAAATGAGCGAAATCTTTCAATATCCGTCAACAGCGATCGGACACTGATCAGTATCAGTCGATTTTTTGCCGCCAAAATCCTGAAGAATTACCATTTTTAATCTTAGAAACGATTTTTGGGCAGTAGATTTACCATGACACCTAAACAGAGTAGTACTTTCAGGTCGTTCGGCGGCTCTCTACATTCCGAGATTGCGATTTTTTTAATGCACGGAAACCACTATGTTTTAGAATAATCTACAAGATTTATGAAATAACCGAGAAGCGATTGCATAAAAGAAATGAGAATAAAAGCCCAGTGGACTTATATTACAACAAAATACAACACACTATATTACTACACTATATCGTTAGTACAAGAACACAAATATAGTACAGCGCTACCGTAGGAAAAGCGTCAAGCCAAGTTAGCGTCCAGCTATCAGGCAAGGAGCCAAACCCATTCAATAAATAGTGGTGCCGTTAGTTAGAGTTTAAAATGCGTAGGCGCTAATTTTATCTGCATGTATTAGAACTAGAGCAGTTCTAGCTATATATCGGTGAAAATTAAGTATTTTCCACAGAACGTTTCTTACATGGCTATGCTGCTTATACTGCCGGCCACAGGAGTAAAGATGTCAGAGTCAGAGAGATCAGAGTAAAGATGTCTACGCCTCCATGGAGTAAAACTACGAGTTTTCAAAGATCTTGAAATTTAGAATGGTAATTAGAACACCCAGCTTCCTCCTTTTTTATCAGTTTGCTGAGACAATTATCGAAGAGTTTTGCTGAGCTAATCAAAAGAAAGGCTGCTGCAGGAGAATTGACGAAGCTGGAATTTTTTTTTTATCTTCGAGCACGTCGTCTTCACGACATGGTCGACTTCGAACAGGTTCAGTGTTTAAGCCTTTTCATATGCACTATAAAGTGTGCCCCAGTAAGAGCGGACACCTGATTTTCGTTTCAACGTCTTTTTTAGAGCTTGACGTCACATTTCGCTAGAACGTTAATCTGGCTGCCTGGAGATTTTATTAGAAATATAGTAAAGGAAAAAGGTCATCCCTGTTTTCGATAAACTCACACTTCCTTGTATAAGTCATTTTTCGCAGTATTTTCAATCTGATATGACCAATGCCATCGAACAGCAAATGGTTTTTTTTTGTAATTTGATGTGAAGTTTCAAATCATGTTCAGGTATAACTAGGTCGCACTAACTTTCTGCTCTTTTTGCTGCGTTTTATAAGATTCAGATTTGTTATATGGCAGCACATAACCGAGAATTTGCGAAAATCGTTGAAGCCTGGGTTCCAAATAATCTAATCCTATAAAAAGACGGAAATGCCTCTTACCTGGTTTGCATGGAAAACAAAACCGGACGCCGAACTCAAAAAATATAGAGGAAATAAAGTGTCGCTCTAGGTAGTACACCATGCGCCGTGTAAAGCTTACTCCAGCGGTCGTATTCCGAAACCATCTGGCGCGGGCCATGCGTGGCCCAGTGCTATTTCAAAAGCTTGTGGACAAGTTAGTTCAAGCGCTATTGCTCCAGTACCATTAACCACATCTTCTGGTACTTCGAACTTCATGAAGCTCTTGCATAAGTCGCACTAGAGTTTTTAGAATAGGCGCGACAGGAACGCTAGGCCATGCATGGCCCGGGCCAGATCGTTTCGGAATACGGCCACAGATTAAAAAACTGAAGTCACAGCATAAAACGTGTTCGCTAGTGCAATAGTTGCGTCCGAATTTTCCATCGACTCCAGGGGAAACTGTTCTATACCCAGACAAGCTCTGACTATCAAGACTGAGCGTTAGGGATATCTTGTTCATTCGTTAACACGTCTGCATACTCGAAAAATGGTCACTTATCTCAAATAGTCGAACACATTCATTCACTGATCTGTTTACAAGTGGCAAAACATAAGTAAAGTATTCCGGGTTTTCGGAATTTTCGGCAAATTTGCGAATCAGCGAATTAATGAAATGTTTACAATGGATAGCTACAACACATGTTGGCATCTACTATTCGCATACTACCTGGATTAAATAATAGATTTGGAGCAATAGATCTTGCCTTCTGAAAATCTCTAACTATTACGGAAGTGCTGGGACAGAAGAAAGGGTTGCAATTACTTTGCGAAAATAATCTGACTTAATAATTGAGCAGTTTAATTATGCGGAGAGGATACTGTTGGATATAATCGCCCTAGCATCTGATATGAATCGTGAACTAATGGCATTCAAACCAGAATTACCAAAGTTCAACGAATTCTCTGTTCCACCAGAGGCACTCCACAAACAGTTTAACGGCGCATAGCTGGTTCACGCACTGTTCCCACCGCGGACAGCAATCGTACTTTACGTCATTGAAAAATTCTAGATACTCAACAACAGGTCTCGCTAGCATCAATTACAGAAAAATTAATATAAAATACATGGTGAATTGGAAGTAAACGAAAATTTTCGGCTAGTCCTCATGATAAAAGAAGAGGAAATTAAAATGCATAAAAATGTACGCAAAAGCCAGACTATAGCATTCATATCCATATAATAAGTCGGATAAGAAGCAGATCAATATGAAAACACGGTTTCCCAACAGTTATTCACTCCAATATTTCCTAAAACGTAGCTTTCGTTAGGTGCCCAGGCAATGTTTATCTAGAAAATCTTTTGCAACTACAGATGCAAATGTCCTAAGAATTCAAAAATAACGAAAAAAAAAAAAAACTCGGCCTTTCCCATACGACAAATTCGTCAAAACGATCCAGGTCACGAAAAGATTAAGGAAAAAGAGAAATTGAGCCTTACGACAGAACTTGAGTAGCAAGCAAATGTGGTGTACGGTTTTCTTGCGAGTACTCGAAGGCAGAATTTGCTAAGAAAACCGTACCTTAGTTTTGCCATAAATCCGTTCCTCTCATCTTAATAATAAAGGGTTTCCAGCAAATCTCTGTGATTCTGCAGAAATCCCTCCTAGATCAACGGTATCCACTAACTAAATCACTTTCTTTTTTGATCAGGCGTCAGCCATTAATAGTAGGATTTTACGGAAAATGTTGATATAATCAACAATCAGCGCAGAAAAGTGGTCCAAGGATTTCTCTAGGACTTTATAGTCTTGCTCTTTACAGTTATATAGCGCATCTATGAAAAAAGGCTTAATATTCCTCGTTTCTGATAGGTTAGAAAGGGGCGAAATGGTTAGTGGTTAGAGACGGATTTCTTAATAGTGACGGGGGGTTGAAGCGAACCCTTTCGTAGTATCGTTCTATTTGATGGTAAGACTGCATTCGCGGGGAAAACATTTTTCCGGTGAGGGCTGTCTTTGACTTGTTCAAGTACAACTTCGAAAATTGCAGATAAGACTTGATGAAAATAAGTGTAGCCGAAAACTCTAAAACAAATAAAACTTATGAACTAACACCACAAATTTTGATAAGCCGCCAAAGCTACAGTATGGCAGGGCAAGTCTTCGCGTTAGTTGGCTAATGTGCTTGAAAAGCTACACGAAGTTCTATACACAGGAGCCAGTTTTGTACTTTGTAATCATAGCAACAGCAAACACATAAAGTTTCGAAAGAAACTGTCTAATATAGAGATGAATGAACAAACGGAGAGAATGGGATGCTTTTTACTGTGAAACTAATGAAACGATATTAATGTTGTACCAAATAGAATCTGCTTTGCACTTGTTATTTGGAAACGCACGTGGAAATCGATAGTACAGGTAGGGAAGTGTAAGTTAATGTTTGATTGTTATTCTGGCAAGAGGGGAAGAAATGGGAGTGCTGTGCCCCTACTAGGGAGTTTTCTAATAGAAATAGGTAGCATGGTAAACATATCAAAAAGTTAAAAGGAGAAACTAAAGTGGGCATTTTTAGAAAGAGTTACAGAGCAAATAACCAGACATCAAAAATCGTTATAAAAAGTGTAGGGCAACCAAAGCGATAGTGGAAACAGCGAGCAAAAATGTCATACATAATTTAGGCTTTCGCGAAATTGTCTAAGTTCTTGTCCGTACGATAATAATACTAGCTGGACCAGTGCATGTTATAGTTTTCTCGTGACATGTAAGGGATTTATAGAGGACGAAACTATGGCCATAAAATGCGAACCTGTGGAGACGGAGCTTGAGAAAATTTCATGAAGCGAGAAAGTCCACGTTCTCCTCGACATGGACTATGATTTTTCTAAAAAAAATTGAATCGGTCACTCATAGGTCTCCAATGTGCCCGGCTTTGCCTAGTATACATCATTCGCCATTATTTAGAAAATTCAAATCCGTACGTTGAAAATAGAATTTTTGAAAGAAGTATAATATGCAGAGGTGAAGAAAATTTTTAAAGCTAATTATCGATTTAACTCACGTGTATTCAAAACAAATAAGATACTGTAATCAAACCGTAAGCCCTGCCACTTATTTCGCCAGTGTTTTCACTAGAGTTTTGATAAAAGTGTGAATGATAGAGCGATTTGTGCTCATTTGCCTTCTGCACACTTTATGGATTGATGTTCGGACAGTTTTCCCTTGATGTATGGCATAAATGAGAGAACTCCGGCAATGACATAGCCTGCGACAATGAGCTTTAGGACTACTTTTCTGGATACATGGGAAGTACTAAGCTTATTCTAAGTACAAACTTTAATGCACTGCACATGGCAACTCCTTACCTCACGTGCCTTGATAAACTTATGTCAGGAAAGTGAACAAAAACAGATGTAAGCTCAGTGAACAAAACATGAAAAACGTGTAAAGTGGGCAACTTTAGAATAAAGACACCACAACAGAAATACACAGATACATGCAAAAAAATATTGGGGAGAACAGCGCCAATTCGGTAAGCAAAAAAAGAGAGGAGGACAATTAGGAGCTAAAAAATAGCAAAAACACATCTGATAGAGGGATGTATCAGCGGGAGCAAGTAAGAAACCAGCTATTATCATGAAAATCTTAAAGGAACAGATGAGAAAGTAATTTTCGAGGCAGACTCTATGGAACTATTTCGAGAGCGAAAACACTCAAGGTTTATAATGGAAAATTTTTTGTCGTAACCACATACAGTACCTGTCCACTTGTTTAATAGCGCAGTTTTTTTTTTGCGATGCTGCACAATACGCGAATTTCTACCTTCCAAATTTTGTATGCACATTCTATCTAGAAGCAGATGTTGCATCAAGTAGTGAATTTGAAGAAGAGTAATAAATAATTTATATTTTCGCTCATTCAGAGGAATTTATGAATGCTTAGTTCCTTATGCTTCCTTCACATGACCCGTAGTCACTTTTTAAGATTGAAAACTGTGAAAAACCCAAGAAGATAGCCCTTCTACAGCTGAAAGGGTTGCTGAAATATTAGATGCGAGGTAAAGTAGGTGACTTTTTTCGATCTTTAAACCATAGGCTAAAGAATAATGAACAGCGGTAACTTTTTCACTATTTTCAGAGTAGCAAGTTGCAAAACAACTTTATATTCTGTCGAAACTGCAAATAAATCAAAAATTGTTCCTAGTTCTGGAAATACTCAGTTTCTCTGAAATCATAGTCGTGGAACACAATCAGTCAGTTATTTTCGGTACATTGATGGGAAATCAAAAGATGTTTATAACAACAAGAACAGTGAAGTGATGGTAATCATAACTATTTTTCTTCGTTTCCCTGGTTGTATAGAATGATTCCTGATAGAACTGGCCTTTGTGGGAGAGAGAGAGGCGAAAACCACGAAAACTATTTAGCAAAAATTAAGAAATAAATCTCGCGTCTTTTGCTGCGTAGCTACAGCTTGATGTTATTTAAGCACCATTTGATGTCAGAGACCCATTTCTTTTTTAGAGTGAAAAGTCCATGAAGCTTATGTGATAGGATTTGCTTGCCCATTTTCTAGAACCGCAATTCTTGATTTCTTTGAGAGCGGTTCAGTAGTTTTAACTTACTGATAGTACTTTAGAATGCCTCTTGAACTAATGTAAGTTGCTGGATTTTTAATGTATGAGGCAATATAGTCCTTTGCTAACCAATATTCAAAGTAGATAACAGCAACATTAACATTCGCAGCTGCTTATCCGATAAAATAGGCAAATTTAGCTTCATCTGTAAAATTTTGCAATGCTATCTCGATTTGAACTGAACAAAAAGTTGTTTAGAAAAACCCCGCGATAAAATGTGTCCAAGAAATCAGGCAACCTTCCAAAACTATTCTTAACAACAGCCAAGATGTAGGCGGCACTGAAGTCCAAGTAAACAGTGAAGGAATCTGTGCAGACAAAAGGACATACAGACTTCAGGTGCAGAAGTCATAGACTGGGAATTTGCAGAAAAATATCTATTTGCTCGAAGAAACACAGTTTGAACAGGTGGAATATGACCCTTGCTAGGATACAGTGAATAAGTCAAAAAAAAAACAAATAAATATTTCTTAATAGCGATTTTCACGTGCAAGCCTTTCCTTTGAAATGAAACACGCTAATGTTTCGATGAAATCGCTATTTGGTAAACCATTTTAAGAAATCGAAGACCTACGAACGCTTGCAAAAGTGCTAAGTTCAATTATTACTACTGTTTAAAGCATTTACCCGTCACTCATAACACAAGGAAAATAAATAACATCTTCGTAATGAAACAGTCTCCGACTTACTCGGGATATTCTTGAAAAGCACAGGGTTTACAGCATCAGCGACTTTAGTTTAAAGATTACTTACATTCCGTTCCCTAGAAAATAGGAAGAATAAAAATAAAATAGCTACTATTTGAATGAATAAACTGAAATGGTAGTTTCTCCTGTTTGGTAAAAAATGTACACGTGAGTAGAAATAGGAAATCTCTTTCAAAGCAAAGAAAGCAAGCTGTTTAGGGAAGTTAGAAATAAAGAACGGTAGTCAAACGCCATATAAAGTCAAATGGAAGCAAAATAACTGATTATGGAAAAAGATAAAGGAAGTACACAGCAGAGTCAGCAACAAAGGAAAAACTTGGAAAAATGTAATGTTAATATCTTCTTCCGTTTATGGCTCAACATCAGCTGGTTGCAGAGCGAAGGAAAAAACGGTATCATAAACTCAACAGATCTGAGGACCAACAGCAAATAAACAATAAAGTGCAAAGTGGTAAATGTATACGAGATTTATGAGGAGATTATAAACAGCCAAGGCAAGACTCTGAGTATTTGTAGGAAATTTAGCAAAATTTTGAAGGAAATTGGATGTGCCTTAGGTTATTAAAAGATGATTGTAAATGTGTTACTGTAGGAGTTAAAGAGCAACATGAGGGAAACATATTAGCAAAAAGGAAATGAAAAAATTGTACTTGCCCAGAAGTTTCCGATTACTCGAAGCTAATGGTTCAGAGTTCTGAAGAGGGCACAATCACGACGTATGTCCAGCGAAGGGGGAGGCTAAAGAGGGGCAGAAGACGAAACCTTTGACTGAAAGCGATTGCTTCCAGTAAGCTGGATAAAAAGCGCACAGGTATGTAATCGGATCAGGTGAGTCGAACATTAACTGGATTGGACGCAGCGATTTTCGCAGCAGACGTCTATGTATGCCCGCTCTCGTGTCGCTTTTCGGCGAAGTGCGCGATTTCTGTGACCTTTCTGTTTGGATTGCACCTCGTCATCGCACAGCGCACGTTTGACGTTTTGTTCTGACTTTCTGCGAGCGCGCAAGCTGACCCGAAAACTCGTTTTTAAATTAGGATAGGTAGACATTTGCCAGAAACAACCCCCCGAGTTCAGTGCACACCCGTAATTATGCGCTCGATCGCGTGCGGCATTCGGTGCGGCTCTTTCGGAGAGAAATCGAGAAGAGGGCTTTATTGGAGACTATTTACTTGACCTAAAGAAGTAAATGAACGGGACGCGTGTAGACATTACAAGAGAGTTCAGTCGTAAGAAAGCAACGAGAACGCGAACGACGACGAAACTGCGAACTGTCAGTGTATGGTTGCTAGAAAAAGTACCTGACTTTTTTCTAGTACTTTTTACATTTACAATTTTTGGGCAATTTTTTGTTTTTACATTTCCATTTTCTTGCTATCTTCTACTTTATTTTAGAATTGCTTCCCCTACTTATTTTTTCATTTATATTTGAGGATTTTTCCTTCAGTTTCATGGTCTGTTTGAGAGTTTTGTTATATTTGTGGTTAACTCTTATGATATATAACTATTACTACCTTGACTGAACACGACACGATAGATGACCAATCGTTTTTTGAACTATTATTGCTTTACCCTAGTCGTAAGCTACTGCTCATCGAGATAAAAAGCTGAAACAAACTAAAACCTTGACTAGTTTGAAACTTTGACTTAGAAGTGTTCCAACAGGAGCAGAAACATTATTTTTTTCGTAAATTTCCTGTTTCTTAGGAATGACATCAGTGACACAATTCTTCATCTTCATCGTGAAGCAGCTGAACGGAGATTTTACTGGAAGTATAGCTCAAGACAAAAGAGTTTCTCAGTTTTCAGAAGGAACTATTTTTGTGTAAAAAAATCAAGCCTTTTTCATGTCATGTTTCGCTCCAATCTGGATAGTGCGAACAGGGAGCAAATTACTGTTCCTATGGTTCCTTGAACCTGATGCGGGACTTGAACTACCATAAGATAATATAGGCAGCCTTAACATTCATTTCTTTAAGAACATCTCGTGTAGGACTTATACGCATTACACAGTGCGATTTAGCACATAATCTCACAAGAATCGTTCATATTTTTGGTGCATATAATGCAATGCAATAATGAGAATATACCTCTTGCCTCAAGTTATACAGTACCAGCATTGCTTTTTGCCTGTAAGCCAAAATTTCTGCGTTTTCGCGCTTCTCCGTCGCTTCTTCGTAACACTTCTAACAAATTCTCTAACCACGATCAGTAAGTACTGATGTTTCTAATGGCATAGATTGTCGCTGAGAGTTTCAGAGGTCATACTACTCGTACTCCTTTACTCTCTTTACTCCTTCGTACTGTAATGACCCCATCGCTGACCCTCCTAATTATGGCAAAGATACATAAGGTACAATGATAGGCATGTCTAACAACACTGAATTTCTTTCAAAGAACTATAAATAAATAGATAGATCTATTCCTCCTGATTCCGAACGTTCCTTTCTTTCACGCTAAAAAACGCTTGAAGGCAACCTTGATAACGCGACGGAAAAAGCGAAAACCCTAGGAACTTGGCATTTAACCAAAAAGCACTGTTCACGGATTTACGAAGCAGAATCGCTGCTTCACAGCCATATCGAAATCAGGTCTTAAACTTAGAAAAGAAACAAAGAAAGAAAGTAAAAATTCTGCTATGAGTAGTACTTTACAGTAATCCTTAGTATAAAATACAAGGCTGGAGAAAGCATCTGTGAACTGTCTATCTTTGTGCATGACTTCTCCCTCATAAT
>KN549200.1:94943-106697 GCA_000797555.1 Oesophagostomum dentatum | reverse complement strand
ACGAATTTTTACTAATACAGTTAAAAAGTTGTGTGTTTTTGCGTTTGATGAACCTGTACAGGGATCAGAACTGGTTCTTTTTGCAAACATTTACCGTAAAGTTGGTTACTACAGCCGCCGGCTTTTGCGAAATTTTAATTTATGCAAATCTCCTACTGCTCGTCCACAGCTTATCTTCAGAGCTAGATTCATTAAGATCCTAGAAGATGAGCTCACCTTCAATAAATTTTCATTCTGTTAATCAGTTTACCCAGCTATAGGTTATTTAAACCAAGAAATCGAGAAGAGCTACATAGAGTTTCATCTATGGGATATATAAAGCTAATTTTGTTGGTGTTCGTTTTCCTCCTTCAAGGGCCCAAGTTTGGCAGTTCTCTTATCAGAGGAGAGGTACAGCTAACTGCAAAAATATCAATGTTTCAAGCAAAACTATGACGTCAGTGAAATTTTCTCTGCATTTTATCACACAGACAAGAAGCAGTTATACGAAAAACCATATATCAGAGGAAATATGCACTTCTTTTGTTGAAAAGTTTAATTCAAAAGTGAGCAACCACCACGAAGATGCTAATCAAACTTACTTCACAAAGGCAGTAAATTTATTAGCCTTTGTAGAAGGCAGACACTGTAATTAAAGCAAGCTCCATCAATAAATGAGGTACAATGATCGTGACAATATCTTGCTAATGCATGGGGAGCAGCAATGTGGAAAGGGTATGGATCGAGAAAAAACTAATAAATTTCAGCAGAACATGAGGAAGAAAACTATTTCTGTAATTCGGCAAATAGAGTGATAGCAGAAAATTTTTTCTCTGATTTGGAAACGAAGGGCTTTGCTCGGTCTTAAAGGGAAATACAGTGCAACATGGTACAGCTACACGGTTGAGATGGAACGACAGAAGGTCGTAGTACAGTATACCGGTGTTGGAAAAGCCGAAGGAAGTATACCCTAGCCATAAAGGATCGACGTCTACTGATGATCCTGGGGGCGCTACACGCTTTCGATACAGGGGTATGTAGCTTACCGTCTTGAGCTGGTTTTTAAAGTGTTAAGTCCGAAAACACAAAATAAATTCCCTAAGCCGATTTTGAGGGTAGTTGTTCAAAAAAGCTCCAAAAACCACTTAATGACGGCTTATCGTTCCTTATTAGAGAAATCGTGACAATTGTCCACTATTTGTAAATTCTGTAGTTCCTTTCCATTAACACCGCTCTACCGCCAAATATTAGGCTATCTGAATTTATATTAATGTTGTGGATGTTAATATATGCTACGCTAGCAATCAAACAGAACGACATTTCAGACATCCCTACATAAACAGCTCCTTTAAAGAGCTCAGAGAAGTGTTAAAGCCTTTTTTGCATAAATACAACTTAAGAAAAGTATTCGTTGGTGTTCTCTTCACAGTCTTCACCAGATTATCTGTCGTTTTTGTGAAAATGCGAGGAGAGGCCTTATAAAAACGCGCAAGGATTTATGGGATTAGCTGACCTTTGCGCTCATAGCCATTCTGAAGCTATTTACGACATGCAAACCACAGTGAGATCTATACTGCATGTGGACAGGAGAACATGAAATTGAAGTTATTAATTAAGTAATAAAACGCTTAAGGCCAAATCTATGAAAAGCCATAAATCTAAATTATCATTACCGTGGAGACGCAGTTGTCGTTGAATGAGAATATTTTAAAAAGACAAGCATCAGTGAGGTTCTAGGTTTACTTTTTGAGCCGCATATGAAGTAGAATGCCTAGAATTCAGTAGGATTTTACACCCTGCTAAAAATGCTACATTATAGTAGGAAACACACTCAGGAAGGACTTAATTCCTCTTACATCGTCCTTTTTCTCTTTCTTCATCCTACGCTTCTTTTTCCATTAGCATAAAAGATAGATTCGAAGACAGGCGCACTATAAGTTTAAGCTCTTCTAAAGGTCTCTTTATGTGCGCTGAGAAGCTCTGAACAAATCTGCGAAGATCTCAATATACGTATGGAAGAAAGAAAAGACCGGTAACGATCAATGTGCGCTGGAAGTAAGGAGGTGTGATTCACGAGGTTCAAGCGGAATGTCATGGGGACGAACGCCGACTACAAAAAAACTCGCGTGAACGGGCGGAGATGCCAAGACATACTGAGCTGAGGTTAGTATAGATTTATCCTCAATTAGCGTTGATGATGTAAGTATGTACGAGCCATTGAAACTTCACCGACGCAACTCAATGCTATCGATTACACTGGAACATGCGGAACGTCTTATCTGAACGCGGTGTAATCAAAAAAAGGAACGAGCGACGAAAAAAATCGCCTTAGAGAAGTTCTTTTATTGCAGATGGCGCTATGGGACGCGGCTCCAGGGGCAGTCGAGTTGGCAGCAAAAACGAGCCAGCGACAAGGACGAGCCGCGGTTTGGACAGCTAAGCAACCGCGAAAAATCGCAGTCACTCCGGGTGATGACTGGGGAGGAGAAGCGAAGATGGACAGGAAGACGGATGCGCAGGAAAATCGCCAGTACGTTTCGAATGCGAGAAGGAAGCGCCGAGAAAAGGTAGCCTGCACTTTCTACAGTTCAAGAGTAAAGGCACGAGGTATGCCACAGTTGGCCGGCATCCACAAACCTGCCATGAATTCCCTTCCTCCTTCAGAGCCTGACGACAACGAATGTGGCAGGGGAAGGGTCGCTCGAGGAACGGGCTCTTTCTTCTTTTTTTTTTAAGTGAGGACACAAAAATGTTTTCGCTGAATTACAATCTATGCACATTCAGAACTGGTAAAAAGAAATTCACAGAATGTCGCATCCAGCTTTTCACATTGAAATCGGGAGTTATAGACCTAAACGCTGTCTTTTTTGGCCTTCAAAACTAGGATTGATTTACAACCTAACATTAGGGCATTTGGTTGTCCCAACTTACTATGTCGTTGTAGTTCAACTCCTTGTTCATGTGAATTTCACATGCACTAAGTACTAAATACGGTCGTAATACTCCTGTAATGTTAGGTGATTAAGCTGTACATAGGAACAGGTTAATTTAGAAGCATACGGATGTGGGAATGAGGAAGTGTAAGGGGTACCTCCAAGATTTTTTGCCGAACTGTGAATTTACGATTCTAAATCCGTACGTCATGAAATATAAATAAGTAGTTCTCACGTAACGACGAAATTAAATGATTCAGAGTGGTTTACAATGTTAAGGCAACGTTAATGATTAGTAATGCAAAGTAATGTAAAGTAACACAGTACGTTTAGGTGTAAACTTTCAAAACTGCATAACCTCTATGTGCAACTAACTACCGTATTCAACTTTACTGCTTTGCTAAGACCCTAAGACAACAAACAGCGTACATATTAGAGTACAACGAACTATTTCCAAAATAGGGCGCTAGTCGCCCCAGTTCGTAATCTTCGGACATTCTAGGACCGTACACAATTGTGGTGGATCTGCAAAAGAAAGATGTCTGGCTCATCAGAGCACTCTTTTACTGCCTCAACTTAAGAAAATAGTTTAACGATTCAAAAAGAGTCAAGCCTTCCTCAGGGTACTTATTTTAAGAAAACGTATGCAGCAAACAGGTGAACTCATAAATTTCATTCATTCCTGTTTGGAGATTTTGCTTCATCACCAAAAACTTTATTTTAGAAGTTTTTAAATTGAAGTTCAATAATTTTATATCAGCGAAAGTAGCAAACGAAACATTGCCCAGAAAGGGCTTCTTTAAAAGAAAAGAATGATTACAATCCCAGTAGAAAGAATTTCGTTTGGGATTTCTGGGCGCTATAGAGAAGTGAATGACCCTGCCTGCTTTTCGGAAACATGTTTCGGAACGGTAGCTAAAGGGAGCACCTTAGTCTTCCGTGCAGGAACAAAACTGTAGTTAATGAGTCCAGGAAAATTCCGTTCCCTTTCTGCAAGCAGCCACAATTTTGATCCTATACCTATTTAGGTACCTCGCACTTCCGTCACATCCTGACAACTACTTTCTAGGATAACGACAGAGTTCTTTTCGCCGCAGCAGACCGTTTTGAAAATTCCTCCAAAGCCATGGCATGTTTAAAAGCAGCATCCACACTCAAAAAGCTTCCTGAGTTCTCGGTGGGTTCTGAAGCAGGAACTCAAAACATGGGTTGAGGTTCAAATTTCTCGCCTCAGAAGTCATTCCTAACCAAGAAAATCACTTCAGAAGACTGCTCAGCGATTTCGTGAATGAGTTGCTCATTTAGTAGTGCCCACTAGTAAAGCGCTAAAACCACTGGATGTGAATAGAATTGCAAGGCTCTTTTATTTCCTAAGGTGGTAAGCTCGCAATCAAGTGGAAAAATCCTGTCCGAGATGGTGGACGAGTCTTCTGGAGCGATTTTCTCGGTCAGGAACGGCTTTGAGATACTTGAATCTCAGCCCATTTCCTGAGTTCCTTTTTCAAGATCCACCGAGAACCCAGATAGCATTCTAGGCGTTTGCTGCCTTTAACAGCAGAAGCTTCTCATGAAGAGAGAGATTTGAAGTGACGAGGTAAGTAAAAATGTCTCCTTATTCTGGGAATCAGTTAAATTTAGTTTTCAAATGTGTGCAAAAACTCATAGTGCAAACGCTTAGGCTATAAAGAGAAAGAATCGAGTAGGGGGCATGCTTGAGCAAAGAATTTCTTCCACGTACTTAAATCATGCTTCCGTGGTAGAGGAACCACGAAAGAAAATCGACATCTGAATTACATATACAGTGAAAACCTACGGGTCCTTATTATCAAGAAATGACAGAGAAGATTCTCGTGAGTTAAGTGGACACGAACTGCTCGAACAGGACCCGACCTTCCCTATTATTTTTGCCACATAATCTCCTCTTTGGCTACATTTGCGAGCCGTTTATGTAATCACTGCAAATCACTTCTCTGTGGCAACTTGGACGGCTGATAACTCGTGTCCACTTAATTTGGGAGAATTCTCACACTGCCTAATAAAGAGGACTTGCGAATCCCTACCGTATATGTAGTATCCAAATATCGATTTACTGTACTAGTGAGATATTCTATGATATTTAGAAAATAACTGATTCAAGCTGTCCACTCAAGGCTTGAAACATCCTCGCATAGAATTTACAAATAATAAGTGACTCAAAAAAGTAGAAGAAAAATTGCGGACAAGGCTTCAAGGTAGTGCTTGTCCTAAAAAACGAAAAAACCCTCTGACTTGAATTAATACAGTGGAAAAAGCGAAAAGAGTTGCCGTAGATGCACCAAATCTTCCACATCATACAGAAGATAAATGGCTCTTATAAGACTTTTGGCTAACTACTTGCTACTTTTACAAGTCTCATTGACCAATACGTAGTTGATGATAACCCAGTCGTACTGTGTGTACCGTTACCGAAATCTCTGTAAGGTTAAAAGGCTGGCTTCTATAATTCATATGAAATTATAGTGTAGGGAGGGGGGTCATGCTAAAATAATCAATGTCAATGTAAAAAGCAATACACCTGCGAAAAAAATTAGGAAAAAAGACGAACCATTGTAGAAGAGCATGGAAATGTCTATTTTCTCGCATTTCTTCCGAAGTCTTGAGGAGATGGAAAAATCTGATGCCATCAAGAATTTCACACTGGTGACATATTCAAGGAACAGAGATGATACTGTGCAGTTGTGCAGAATACATGAGCTCATGCCAAACTAAAAGCTACCAACAGGCGATGCACTTTTTAAACTTGGGATGTTATGACGCCAGCAGAGCGAAGGACTGTCGAAGTCAGAGACGCATTCAAAAAAGTCGTAAAAAATACTGTTTTATTTTTGCTGCTATGCGACTGCACTCTTGGCTATTCTGCAATAAACTGGGATGCTTTAAATAGCCGAAAAGTGACGAGGACCAATGACGAGATGGTATGCAAATGAGGCGAAGGTGCGCGGTGCGCACCGCACACGTGGGCAAAAACTCCGGATCGATGAAAAAGGTCAGACGGTATAGTTTGGCGATATAGCAACAAAAGCGATCACATGGCTGCGACACCGCACCGGACGCAGACCGAGGTCGAACAGGCAGCGACGCGATAGTCGCACGCGATCGCAGCAAACGGTACGTGCCGGCGATCGCCTCGTCGCCGCATCGACATTCGGGCCGGTTTTTTTCGGACAATGCGAGCGACGTGAACGACAGATAGGGAGCATGCCATCCGCTTCTGCCGACACCATCTGCTCATCGCGTTGAGCATCCTTGAAATTTCGACCGTGACGAAGCAGCTTCACGATCTCGGGCTGGCTGCTGCTAGGGAACGGCTGCGACCACATCACTGCACGCTGACAAAAGCAGATTCTACGATTTGAACTTTTTACGCTTTGTAGATAGAGAATAATCAAAGCGAAGCTATGAACAAAGGTAAAGATTCACTTACTGCTTCGATTAGCTTGTAGAATATCTCAGTTCTCGTTCCCACGACAGGAACAGGTTTTAAGATTCGAGCCTAGTGCACTCCAACAACCAGCCGTCCTGAGAATGTTGTTACGCGTGGCAACACTTTTTTTTTCGAAAATTCTTCGACGCAAAATGGATTATTTAGCATTTATACTTTTACAGTTCTCAGTATGGCTAAGAACGGGCCAGTACGGTTCTGTTGCAGACACGCTGAGCTCGACACCTGAATTAGAGGTTGTTGGGGGGAGGGGATGGCATTTGCTTCCGCCCTATTTGTTAATATAGTTCGTAGTTTATTTATTTATTTATTTATTTATTTATTTATTTATTTATTTATTTATTTAGGGCAGGCGTTAAAAAAGAAAGCAAAACTACTAACAAAAACAAAAACAAAAAGAATGCAGAAAAACAAAACATATTAAGTTTTTCCTTTTTAATGTGTTTTTTTTAAATCTAGGATTTTCACTGCTAAGGGGCTGATTTCGATTACCCACAGCAAATCAAAGATTTCAGTTCTATCAAAGTATTGCGTGATGACTTGAAGATATACTTATAGCATGGCGGAGTGCACAATACTTTTGAAATACTTCCCCTGGAATGACTGGATGAATTGCTAGGATTCTGCAGCATTTATGCTGAATGCAAGGTATGGAATAGGACTTCGGTGCTCGCTTTTTCTTGCCTACCTTTTCGTATGCGGAACCCTTGAAAAATGTCTCAAATCAGAAAAAAAACCAGGGCTTCAAGGGAAAATAATAAGCAGGAAATTTCTATTGGTCCAATCAGACGTCTTCTCTAGCGTGACTTTTCGAATACGGATTTTAATTCTGGCATCTTATGAGTACATACATACCAAACATGCCATTCTGGAGCTGTTGTTTTGGATTTTTATAAATCTGGTACTGCAATATTCTTGCCAATTCCTTCTACTGAGAAAACCTGGACAAATTTAAAGTAGTAGCAATGCTTACTAGTTTCTGTGGCTAAAGTCGAGTGTGATAAAGGCAGTTCATATTTCGAGCATTGTGTGTGACCGTAGCGAGAGTAGAAAAGTAGAAATTGACCTTAGTTTGGTAATATATAACAGAGCTTAGATAGCAAATATCTGTTACGTAAGAGCTATGCGAGTTAACAGTTTCAGCAGCTGGATTTGAGGGAATTTTTCTTTATGGGCATTTTCAGCTATTAACATCAAAACGCATCCCCTAGTGGTTTGTGTTCGAATTTGTCATTACTTGGTGGACGGTGACAGAATAAAATAAGGTTTGGTAAGGTTGGACCGGTTAGAAGTTAGTCTGCTATATATTTTTAATAATAGGATATTTCCCAACTTTTGCAAAACCAATTTGCTCGCCTATCGTAAGTACACTTTTATTTTTGTTTTATTTTACTCTTAAACACATATAAAGCTTGCAAATTGGAAAAGAAAAAGAGTGCCTAGAGTTTCTTCTACTGATCATTTTGGCGAATGTCAAGTACCAGTTACTAGCTTGTTAATAACATTCCAAAGATGTTGCCAAACAACCAACAGAACCTTTACGTCCATTAATACCAATTGGTTTAAGGCGTTGCCCACAAAAAAACGGATTTCGAGATTCAGATAGTTTATGAACCCTGCTTGGCTTAGTAGCCAAAAGCCAAAGCTAGAGCACCAGTAAGCCATTCACTGCTGAGAAGTTGGCCGAAACGTCAATGGACTGGTCGAAAGGTTACGAACGATGTGGGACGAGTTGTCTTGTCAGTGTGTTATGTCTGTCTGTCTTGCCACTAGTTAAAGTGCTGTAACCATTGGTATGAGTGGAATTGTACGGGTCTTTCGTGTCTTCGCGCGTGATGCGGTAGGCGACTCCAACAAAAAGTCATTTCCAACTGAGAAAACCGCTCTACGTAGACTGGTCCGCGGTTTCCCGGATGAGACATCTGGAGCGATTTTCTCAGTTAAGAATACTTCTGAGCCGAGAAATTTGAAGCATAACTCTCTTATAAGTTCGTCTTTCAGAATCCAACAAGACTCAAAAGGGTTCTGAGCGCGGGTGCTGCCTTTAAACATTAGTATTAATTATGACTCTTCTTGATGGTTTTGGCACGCGAAGGACCCGTCCTACGAAAGTAGCCATTTTGGAATTTGTAAACTATTTCTGAACAGTAGAATAACCTATGACTCTTTTATTACACGGAGCAACTGCTACTTTGGTAAGCTTCTGGCTTAGAGAAAGCTTCCGGCATCAAGAAAGAGCTGTTGAAGAAGTAAGCCAAAAGAGCTAATTTTTGCAGACCGGAGACTTCATTTCAGTAGACAGAGATAAGAAAAAGACGACTTGCAAAAAGCTACGACGGTGAATACTAAATATCTCCAAATAAAAGCAGAAGAAAAAGGATGCGAACTTATAAAGCAACCTGGCCAATAATAGGTAATATCTACTTGATGGTTAAAAAATACTTGTACAAGAGGCTTTTGAAATATTATAACGCTCCAGAGCGCGTGCAGCAGTGAGATGCTTCCACATCCTGAACCTACTTTCTTCAACTTGGCATAAGAAAACTTCAGGCTTGTTCCATAGTGCACTATAGGTTATTGTAGCAAAAAAAGTCATTTTGAGAGTTTTCGACGTTTGAATGATGTAAACACGTTTAAACACAATGAAAAATTGTGTAACCGTGTATATAAGGACTCTGTGCAGAGTGGGGTGCAGTTGCGACGCACAAGCCACTGGTGATCAAGCCCTTTACAAATCTAGCCACTACTCCACATGCTCGGTAGAGGACGGTCTCATTTCTCAGCTATACTTAGCAAAACCAGAACACCAATTATCGTTAAATATGTAGCCAAGGATTAGCAGTAGTTCTGGTGGGCACGCGATCTATTCAATCTGATCCTTGATAAGGATATGAAGTTTGTTTCTAAAAGGGAAATCTTTGGACAGCTACTTGTTGACGCCTAGTACTTTCCAGCGCATGCTGAAGCTATGGCACAGCTGCGGTACTCCCATTTTGAAGAATATGATATAGCTTAAAACATGTACAGGGGTGGACAAAATTATATGCACACGGTTTTTTGCATTAGACTGTTTGCCTACTTTAGCAAATTTGGCACAAAAATGTTCATGAGTGAGCAGGAACCCTAACCAATAACATGCCATGACGATTGCTCCAGATCATTGCTGTAAACTCTAATAACTCAACTTGAGTGTCACCTTTCAAGTCCACAGAGGCCGCTAGAGTTCTGATGGAAGTTTCCTTCCAAAATTTTCACGGCAAAATTTTTACGGATTCTCTTCTACATGTATAAAAAAGCTAAAGATTTCTTCTCTAAAAAATGTCTTAGAACAAGTTCCAGATCTTTGAAACTGGAGACATTGAAGGGTTACAATCTTCCTCTCAGAATTGCGAAAAAATCTGCACGCAAACCTCAAATATGAATTTTGTTTTAAAACTCGGCGCCCAGTTTTGCTTAAATATTTTTGCTTTTCCGTGGAATATGCCAGGGCTCTCGAGTGCACTATACCTCAGAAGACAACATTTTGGTATACGACAGTAGACATCTTGGCGCCGTTAAGGGGAAAAAATCAGTGGTATTTTACCATTCGACCAAATCGCTTTCAATACAGTGACAACAGGAGATAATATTGCGTCATTAGTGTCATCAGAATGCCCAGGGCATGCACTCTAAATATTGCTATTTGTTCCTAGTTTTGGTGATTGCGTATCTTCCACCAGAGCTAAGAGTTGATGTTGCTGAGAATGACAGCAGGTCGCGGCCCAGCCTATGCACCATTGACAGTTTCGTATATCTCCCCTGTCTTTCGATCAATTTGGATTCGATGAGGTAACGGACTTTAGAGGCTAAGTACGATCTACATTTTACGCGCATGGTTTTCCATATTTAGAGCTTCGGGTGATCTCCGCTGTTTTAGTGAAATGAGTCAATGATTCCCTGTTATTTCTATCGTTATGTTTTGAGGCTTGAGAATATCCCGCCGGCATTTGTCTGTCGTCTATCTCTTCTTTATCAGTAACAACTAAGTCTTGCCTCCGTCTCTACATTTTCTTATGACCATAGCTCTTCTGAATCTGGAGATATTCAACTTGTTCTTATACCCTCCGCCGACCGCCCGTCCTTATGCATGCCGACATCATGGTCCTTATCGACTCTACCAGTCATAGTTAGTGGACCGCGCAGGTGACAAAGACCTTGTTTTATGACTGTGTACAGAACTATTCCAGCTACATAGCCGCACTAAAATAGAGCAATTCTCTTCCGTGGATTCCAAGAAATTTAAGCTCAAACGGTGTGCGTTTAATTCTGCCCACCCCTGTAAACTGCTAAAGCCCCTTAGAAATTACACGGTTTCACCAAAAGAGCCACACCATATTTCTAAAGCAATATTTTTAAAGTGTCAACAAACACATTATGAATAGCCTGGTGATTCGGAGCGAACAAAGCAGATGACCTAGTGCAAGTGGTTAAAGAAATGCGTGGCTCTGGAAATACCATTGATAGCATTCTCGATTTGTGCCCTTGCCCTCTCGCACGTGAGTTCGCTTTTCATAATCGCACACTTTGTGATGTGTTGGAGCAGGAGCTGTTACTACAGTAGTAACAATATAGTTGCACGTTTGAATGCGGAGGTTACTGTGCATACCGTAAAAGCAGAACTGCACTTTTGTATTGAGTCGTAACTGTTTGCAATGTATAGAGTGGTAAAACCAACACAAGCTTGTAGAAAGGCAGCAACAGAAGTATTTAGTTCATTTTCATTCATCCGTTCAGAATTTACCAAAAATTCCCGCTAAAGTCTGTACTAATAAAACAGCGTCAGGGTTACGGTGGAACTCGTCCACGCCCAAATTTTTGCATCTGCAGCAAAGTTCCTCCTCCCAGGTTCTTGCTTAGTCAGAATACGGGAAATAGCCTCGTAAAAATTCCTTTAACAAATGCGACGACTGCTTTGATCTTGGTCTTTGCTTGCCGCAAAAAATCTGCGTTAAAAATGCTTATCTGGACGAGCGTAATCGCACAGCTATTGTAACTCATTTACTGCTACCATCGCTTACTGCTTAAAGCTTCTCTAGAGTCGTTGTCTTCAATTAAAAATGTTAAATATTTCAGCTAATACAGTAGTCCATGGAGACAGTAGAGTAAGGTTCCGCCAGCTAAAACGAAGGCTACTTTAAGATTACTAGAGAAGAGGTGCACCTCTACTTGCGTAACTAACTATCAATGAGGGGAAATATAATGATATGTTTGAGCGATCTCTCTGTAATATATTTACTTTGTTTCCGATCAGTGCGCTTAGTTAGGACTTCACGTTTTCCATTCAATGAATGCAGACTACGTCAGTAATGCTTGTACTGATAA
>KN549200.1:30333-41269 GCA_000797555.1 Oesophagostomum dentatum | reverse complement strand
AAATATAAGTGCTGAAGCAGGGTTGCCAAGCAGACGTTTGTTGGCAGTTTCGTAGGAAAAATTAAGCGATGACGTTTTATTAGAATAGTGTCTTTTTGTACTTAGGAACTTAATTTTAATCCTGCTCGTTCATGGTTGTCATTCGCTTAGAAAATAACATGTGATTTTGACGTCTTATATAATGAAACTGAAGAAATCACTTCGATCCAGCAAACTTGAGAAACTGATTTATTCTGTTACAAATGTGGATCTGCTACCTGCATGAGCAAATGGGCTTTGACTATGAGCGATTTTTAGTTAGTACTTCTCCAGATCGAGACATTTTTATACATATTTAAACATACATGTCCTAACTGCTTCTCAGATAATTTTGACAACTTTGTTGCTGTACCTAGTGTGATATGAATGTATTCTTTAATGCAAGATTTCATCTTTCTATAATAGTTACCTTTAAATTATGTTGTACATAATTTAGTAATGTTGGAGAATTTGTACAGTATGCCACACGGTAACGCTAATATGAATGTACTTCTTCAAAGCGCACAAAACGGTATCCAGCTGGGTTGTGGATAAGTTAGACGGAACCGTGTCTGAAACATGAGCTGAAAGGACACCTACTGCAGCGTAACGTACAGTTTTATTGATACCTTACTAGCTTCATTCATGTTTAATAACACTGGCTAATACTTCTCGCTTAATAATTGTTCTAGTACTATTGTACTTCCCGACAAATGTGACATACCGTGTCATGCGCCGTATAGACGGGGTATGGGGGGCAAAAATATGGAGCTTTGAATAAAATGCTGTAGAAGCTGAAAGCTGGAAGTTACGAATCAAAACCTATACCGGGGAGCGGTTTGATTAAAAAAAATCTGATTTTTTTCGATTGATTCTTCTCGATGCTCACTTTTTCGATATGGGGAAAATCTTGAAACATCGGGAGATTCTCGCTTTATGATCATGTTTGGTTTGCGAATTCTTTTTCGGCTGAACTGCCAAGGATAAGGGATCTGCCAAATTCCAAATATTACAGTGATAAAGTATGGAAGAAATGAAATTGAACTAGAAGAATGGGATTTGGAGGCGTGCCATAAGCGTTAAGATTCGAATCAATGTTTACCATCTGCATTATCGATCAGCATGCTCAGCATTTCGTTTTTTTTCACTGGCGGAGTGCAGAAACTCTACATTAATAAATCAACTCCACAATAATGGTGAATTATAACACCTTTCTTCACGTAACATTCAAAATGTGAAACTCCAATACCACATTTATTTTCAACGCTTGATACTTCCTGATACTGCTTATTTAAAAAAGTAGAAGGCATGAGAAATCGGGAGGTGGTTAGTAGTTGCGCAACGACGCAGTCTGCCGTGATGCGATGCCGCGCGCGATTTTTATCGGGACTATCTAGCATGTTGCAAATTTAGCTTAAAAAATGTTTTACTTCGTCAGGTATTAGGTCTTTCGTCAAAAGTAATTCACAACCTTCGTGCGCGACGAAAAATCCAACCATTCACAATTACACGGCGTATCTGTTGACCTGCATTCTTTTTCAGCATAAATATTGTGGAAGCTTAACATATGTTTACTTTTTGACGGCAAAGATATTGAAGTGATTTCTAGCTGCGTGTGCGAGCAGCAAAGCGCATTTCGCTGACTTCGTTACGTGAAATTGGTTTTTTGAAATAATTAGAGAACATAATCGCTGTGCTGTCTGTCACAAGTAATTGCCTGTACCCACTAATAGTGAAATCGAGCATAAGCACTTTTCAGCACACAACAACGCTTTCGTCACAATGTACTCTGGAATCGTTGCGCCTGTGGTTTGTACGGGATCTGTCGTTAATGATGGAATGGGGTAAATGTCTGCCAATAATGGACCGACTTTTACTGAATGATAAGGTTCAAGCTTAGTGAATGCTTGGCTTTTGAGGTTTTGAAGGGATATTTTTCATTTTTAGTTAGCGCTTATGAAAGCGTTTGCTCCGATATTTCCACTGCTTCAACTTGCCTATTACACCACTACTCCGGAAGATGACAACAACGGCAATGGCATGGTCATTAGTGAGTACATTCTTATCTATCTTGAATGATTAAGGAGTTAGAGTATCTGCATGAAAGGGCTATCGATGTGTCTTGATTTCTTTCGAGTTGATGGCACTCAGTATAGAATATATAGGTGTTTCGATCAGCGGCCTCGTTGCTCTGTAATTCAAAATTTCGTGATAGGGCCACATAGTGTCCGATCTTCCGTTAGCGGTAACATCTGCTGGAGCAGTACCTCAGATCCCTGACAGTTGGAATGTAACATTAACACTTAAGATAGCAGCTGCTTGAGTAACCGTTTATCGCCCTTTTCTAAACGACAGTTAAGCTTTTGACCGTTTGATGGTATTATGTCTCCGATTTCGTGCAACCTTTTATTCCCAAACTAGTGATCCACGTAACGGCGTTCGCAGCTTTGTCGCATTTTTTGGAGCATCTTCTATGCTAACATCGCGATTATTATTCTAACGAAGGAAGGATTATAGATCGAGTCTGGAGATAGCTGTGCGATGTACTTTGCTAAATGGGGCTCGGAATCCCGTTTCAAAATATGTCTAGGATTTCTTGTAGTATGTAGTAGTAGTAGTAAATATTCATATCTGCGACGGCTTACTCTGCAAGGAGTTACACAATTTTTTTCATGTTAAACTCTGCTTGGCTAAATGCAGCGGTGTTACGCAATTTAATAAATTTTGAATACAGACAATGAATCAAAGTTACCACAAAGTTTCTAGTGTATGAAGCGTTCAGTCTTGGATGTATATACGCATAACACACCGATTCAGCTTATTTCCGAAAAGAATATACAAGATCTAAGTCAAGCAGGGTTTAACAGGAAAACGTTGTAACTCCTTGCATCGCAAGCTGTCGCAGCTATGGGTGACATATTTGGAAACGGTATTCCAAACCTTGTTTGGCTGAGCATATCGCAAATCTATCCCCCGATTCGGCTAATGATTCATTCTTTATAAGATACATGCCTGGAATAAAATTTCTAGTGGAAGAACTACAGTTTGCAACAGTTATGGTGCAGATTTCTTGATTCGTTTCTATTACTTTTTTGAGTTAGAAGGAGAAGGCAGTTGCTTCGTGATGCAGTACGCTTACCCATACAAGGATTTCTACTTGATGTAGCAGATTTTCTTTCGCACGACTGAACTTTTGTACGTTTACGGATGAAAAATATACTAGTTTACCAACTTCCATCTTCCTTCATCTTTAAAAATGGGAATATCTTGAGATTTACCTTGCAAAGCAGATTATTAAGTGAAAGTGCTTGTTGAGCCTATGTTTCGATTGGCCAGCCATTTGGTCACAATATGTACAGCAACTTTCGGAAGAAATCTCGCGCGTACTTTTGCGTGAGTTGCTATGTCTCCATTTGGGAAAATTCGAATGGGTGTGGTCGGCCGAGATCGGGTGAAACCATTTAATTTGCACCGATCTGAATAGAAACAGATTTGAACAGAGACCATTTTCCTACCCTTCAGTTCACCGAAACTTTGTGAGGGTTCGATCACTCAGGAATAGTGGCACTTTTTCGCTTAGTAGATTAAATAATGGTTCGTGTGTTTAGAGCAGGAACCTGACTGTGAAGCGGCGGCTACGGTGGATCGGCTGAATTATCCGGATGGAACGTACATCGAGAAGGTTAATGACATCAGCAACACGTAAGCACCTTTTTCCTGATCATTCGCCACTCTGCATAGTTTGAGTTCAAACTTCATACTTTGTTATAACGATGTGGTTTTTTTTAGCGAAGAAATGTATACAATCCTGATCGAAGGGTGTTTCAAATTAATGCGCCGACTACAAATCAAACAACATCATATTGTTCTGTACAAAATGCTTTTGTTACATAATCCAGGTGGGATTTGTTTCCTTCAGCACTTTTCCTAGAGTTTTGTCGCTAGATGTCCTTTAGCTTTTGTTTCTTTAAATTTTGATCTTGGTTAATTTGAAGCAACGTTGCCTAGTAACCGTAGAAAAGTAACAAAAGTTCACCACATTAGAGCTTGTTTAGTGAAGAAAAATAATTCGATGAAATGGAAACTAAAAACAAACGCTGTGGCGATAATGTCTGACTATGCAGTAAATTAGTTCTTATCGAAATCTGGGTAATAGAGGATAATAGGTGACATTTTGCTCGCATAATGTCGCAGTTTTTGTGTAGCAGAGGAATGCTGTGCATTCAGGGAAATATTGGTTGAATAAAACAAGCCACTTCCATGTGAAAAGTTGACCGGGCGAAAACTGATGCGCATTATTTCCGAATTGAAGGACATGGATTTTTGAACTTTTAAGCTGATGAAAGATTAAACTTGCCCAAACCATAAAGCATTCATTCATGCGTGCATTTTATTGCTTCACTTTGTTTGTATGATTATTTATTGTCTGTTGCTAGAGTCCTTGAACAGGCACAAAGTAAATGCGGGAGTAGGGCCAGCGCAAAACATCAAATATATCTCTGTATGAAATCACCTGCTAAGCCGGCATGAGGGCGCATGTGATTTTCAGAATTCTTGCAGCATAATTGCAATACATAATTAGAGTAAATTCTTACCATTATTGACTTTATGAATTAACTACTATTTTTATAATGGGTTTTGTGCGATCATGAGACCGGTAGGGCGCTATGCAGAGAAGATGTGAACGAGCTTTGAACGTACACTCGAGTTGACCAGTCGGTGCAGTGCTGTGCAGTGTGCACTTACACAAATCAGGGAAAAAAGGCGTCTCTAGATTAGCTGGAGCACGGGTCCGAGACTATTCACCGTCGAAGAGGCGGAGCCATCGCGCCCTTACTGGGACAACTAATCCAAATTTCAGTTGAAATTCAAATCTCCCGAGGATGAGTTGTCTGCCGCGCGCGAAGGCTACCAATGGCAACTGCGCGTCCTCGCACGGTCGACGGTGAATAGTCTCGCATCCCTGGAACGCGAACTGATGGTCAGCCGTTACTGCCAAGAGTTGGTCTTGAGTGGAATTTCGCTCCGTGGCTGATGATTTCTGTCGCTGCACACCTTACCACTGCACCGACCGGTCAACTCCACTATAGGTTTTTGTACCCTAAAACTTCAAAAGAGATGCTTTCATGCAACTGCCTATTTTGTAATCTGAGCTTTGTTGAAGGTGAAGCACGCTAAAACAGCAAAATTTAAAAATTTTGACTAAAACTGCACGCAAGCGACATTGAAGCCGAAGATAAATCCGTATTTCCATGGCTAGCTCAAAAAATGAACGGCGCTGAATGAAAAAGCCTGTATTTTATTAGACTCGGGAGATTTCTCTACGTTTTAAAGCACCTTTACAGAAGATGTTCTTTAGGCTTTTTCCTCATCTATGAAAACCCACTTATCTAAATGAAGTTATAGCGAGTAATCTTTGGAAATATCTAGTTAAGCTCTTTGGACTTCAACTTTTGCTACATGTCGTTTGATCTTCTAGCGATGGTGAAAAATATAAGACGCGACAAAGGATCGTTAAATTAAAGCACAGCATGTTTTACTACTCTATCTGTTGGTGAAAATCTAGTAACGTAATTATAGCACTAACAGTGTACTTACACTTATTATTTCTCTCTCATCTCTCTCATATACGTGCCACAGATTATATAATCTTGGCGGTTTTTTGATTTATGGGATGCCTTTGTGAGATTTTCTTTAAGCCTCTCTCTTCAACGGCCAATATTTTGAAAGATAAAACTATGTAGCTATTTTTTCTAGCGAAACTGTGATCTGCAAAGGCTATAGCTTTAAACAAACAACGGTGGCTACTCGTTCTTGAGAAGTATAGATGTTCTACTTGACCTTTTATACTTGAAGTCAGTGATTCTAGATGCGGAGGGTTTATCATCGACTGGGAAGAAAACAATAGAGGCTGAGCGTCTTCGACTTCTGAGTCAACTTTTCCTCTGGATCAGTAACGAACGTGGAAAAGCGTCGCTGCTGTTGTTCTCGAATTTGCTCATGATGACTGCTACTCTGAATGTAAGTTCACATGCTTATTGTTTAAGTAAGTATGTATATGTTTGCTACGATGTTCCCATGGCTATAGAGGCAGTGCAGATTTGCAGAAAAATCTTTGGAGATTTGCTGAATGCCGTGATTGGGTCAAAATTCTGAACGTTGCATACACGGAAATGCAATCTATTTTGAAACCCCAGAAACTGCTCAGTAAATAGAAATATGTAGGAAGTGTAGGGGAAAACCTATTGACCTTCCTTTACAGTTTTGACGTTCGAGTAAACAGTATACACAGAAGTACTCAGTTACGGATGCAAAGGTTCCACTTTTTCTGAAATTTTGAGAAGATGAGCGATGTTCTGGAGAAAAAAAAACGCACTAGGAAAACATGGTCATTCGCTACTAATGAAAAAGGACTAATGTAGGTAATGTAGCTAATTTCTTTCCGTCTATGGCAACTGCGCGGACCTTTTCATATGAATGCCTGTTCTGCTTTTTACTCATGAGATCTACCGCCCATCTTGCTGGTAATCTAAAGTAATCCACAGAATTGACGAATTTTCAATTATTTCGTACATGCACGAATAGCCGTGCGGTAATATATGCTAGGCGGACTTCTCATTGAAAAGTAGACCTCACTTTCTTCGGAAACATAATTATAGCACGCTGTAACGTACTATAAGATGAGCTGTGTTTTAACTGATCTGCTATTCTAAAAATTTCTTGTTTGTTCATTTTGGAAAGGAATAATCGCAAAGGATTATGCAGTGCTATGGACATGTCTGCAGCATATCGAACTCTAAGTTTGAATGGTGTTAGGAGCTATTTGTTTCCTTATATTTTCATAATTTTGCTACTTTCGGAATTCAGATTGGTGCAGAATGGATGAGCTATGAGAGACATACAGGTTTAAAGCCCACATTCATAGTTTTCTACCATACTTACGGTACAAACAGTAGATCACATCTGGGGATTTCTATGTTTGCTTTTCTCCCCTTCGCTTCAGGGGGGTGATGGACTCTACGAACGATAGGTGGTGGCAGCTATCACTTTGGGACGAATACCACACATAATATTCGTTAATAGTACAACCTCTTCATGAAAGCGGAGCATATTTCTCTTTAACAATACTGGACACTCAGCAGGGAGCAATATCCTCGTATTAAGTCCAGAATTATTGACAGTACCTGGATTATTGACAGTTATCGTTCATAAACTCATACACGCGCTTCATTGTTTTTTTTATCAGGAAAACATTCATTCTAACTGAAAATTCGATAAGCCATACGTATTGCATTGCTCCACCGTTGTCTGTGCTCGAAATATCGGTAAATCTCTCCACATTATGTCTCGACGATGCACATATCTGAGTTTCGATGTTGGGCAAGGAACTGTAAGTCGATGTACACATGGAAGATTTTCGATCTTGAACATGCATTTTATTCCGTATTCTTCCTTGCTTAAAAAATTCGAAGAGAGTTATGACGAACGACGAAAAAAAAGCGAAAGCGCAATAATCACAGCATTCAACCAAAAGGCACCGCTGTATAACACTGAATTTTTAATTTTTGGAGCACGTGCAAAAGAGCAGAATTTGGATTTTTGTGCTGATTATTCGGATTACCTCGTTTCAGAAAGTGGCATCGTTCGTACGCCGCGTGTTCGACATAAATCACATCTTCAACCGCACCAACGACCTCATCGACCAGCTGATTATCGTCGGATTATGATCCGCGTTGGCTGCTCGGTATGGGAAGCTGCACCGCCTCGCGTTCCGTTCGTGGAGTTCTTGCCTCGGCGTCAAACGCTGATTGTGTATTTAGACGAGAAATGTCATGTCGACGTCGAGCTGCTGCTCGCTACTCCGCCACCGTCATTCTTCCTTTGTTAGCAGTTATCTAGATGTTTCCCTGTTCTACCTTTCTTTCAATGTGATTGAGCTATCCACGTTGTTTTTCTCTCGCGTCCTGCAGCAAGCGTTCTGCCGCATGCCGCCTCCCCTATTCGCTCATTTATAGTAACAGTATCTGCCGAAGAAGCTGTAGATACACATATAGGATTGTTACATGTCGCTTGTTCTCGCTAGTCGCTAGAGTGGGAGGTGACGTCGCGCAGGGCTTCTATGCCCGATGCGAGGTTTGCTTTCATCGGATAGATCGAGCTTCTAGGGGTCCGCTCGGGTGTTTTTCTTTTAAAGTTGACGATTAACAACTCATTTTTTTATTTTACAAACGTTTTCACCTCTTTCTCAGAGTCACTACCGTGCTTGATGGCGTTAGATTTGCAGATTTAGACGTCAGCAGTGTAGTGGATGAGTTTCTGGCATAGTCGTGCAGAGTAACGTTGATCTCCAGATTATATTTGGAAAATAGTCTTTTATCAGCAATTTAGGCACCGGTGATATTATACTGCAAACTTCCACAATAAAAATAGTTTCCTGAAGTTTTCTTTTTTCGAGCAGTTCCGTTTGGACAGACTTGTTCAAGTACAAAAGAAATGAGTGTGTGCCTAAATTGTTTAGAATATCTAGTGTTACCTCGTTGTTGTCGGCAACCTCAATTTGATACAGTATTGCTGCTTGCATTTCGTGAGGGTTGCGCGATTCCAAACAGTGCTTCATGAAGTTGTACAGTATCAAACAGTTGTTGCTATGTATGTTCAGAAGGGTTTTCTCGAATATTTCATTCGACTACAGTACTTGTACTACTCTTTGGACCTCATATCTTCAACGTTTTCTGTTGTAATCCCAAACAGCCAACCTCTTTTCCCCATCCACCCAATCGCATATACACATGTATTCGTTGTGATTACAGAAAACCGAAAATAAAAGAGTTCTATGTTCATATTTCTTCTACAGCAGTTTCTTTACAAAGAGAGTAACACGATGACTGTAAGTTATTACAGAGCACGAGTGGTGCAAGCGTATGTGTCGACATAACTGCGTGCATCTGCTGGTCATGAAACTTGTGCGAGTTTTTACAAGTGCATCTGGATAAATCAGCGATCAATACACCAATTATAGTAGAAATATTTATTAGATTCATGAACAGTAAGAGTCCAATGCTGACGGACAGCGAAACAATAGGAGCTTACAGACATCCAAGCTCTTGTATGTCAAAGACATGGGAGGGGTTTACCTGGAGCATTGGATTAGGCAACACAAGTACTACTTCAGTGACTGCACAACCAGGTGGGGTATCGTCAAGTGCACTGAGGTATGATCTAGCGGTTGAAGAGATACTGAATAGTTGAGGATGTTTAGGACAGCTGCATGCGTTTTGTTGACAGATGGAGAATAACTGAGTTGCAGAATGTTAGACAGCTACATGAGTTAGGTGCTTCTTGTACCACGTCGCACTAACATGGCTTCTGATATATTGAATCTCGAGTTCAGGAAAGGAATATATGTATTCTCATTGGCTTCTTCAGATATTAGCTTAATTGAGGGAAAGCGCGAGTTTATACTGTTGAATATTTGTCGTAGTCCTGCTCGTATTCTGGCAACCACTATACATCCGATATCTACCACGAAACAAAATGCTTCTCGTTCAGCAGTTCCCTTCAAGGCTATCCATGAACAGGATAGCTACAAGTGCGGCCAATCTATCCCTATACTAGTCCACGCTTGTACACAGAATTGTTGAAGCAGAAAGTGTTGAACTTATTGGCTGCACACAAGAATTCTTGAATTTCTTCCACTGATAACCTATACATTTAGAGTTCTTCATGATATTCTCAGAGACTGCTAATAGCACTATCGCTGTCGCTGTTCACGTTCATACGTGGCCTGGTACATCGAAGGTTTGATATTCAACTCTGGTATAAGAAGTTTCGCAGCTTCTGAGCTTTCGAAGAAATCCGCTTGTTGGCGAGATGTGAAGGGACAATGTTCATAGTTTATAAAGTAAGCGCGTTTTGCGCATCGCCTATTGCTAAGTGAAGGTTCTAACGATCTTGTTCATGGAAAACTTTGAAAGAAGTTGCTTAACGAGAGGAATCTTGGGTATGATTAATACATCAACGATATAACAGTGGTGGACTACTGCAAGTATTCAACTATCTAAACTCGCGCTTTGCCTTAATCAAGATAACATCTGAAGAAGCCGATGGAAATAGATTCCTTTCCTCAGCTCGAGAGTCAAGAACTCAGAATCCCGTACTGGTGGCATGTAGTGCCAGAAACGTGCTTCAAAAAAAACATAATACTACGTTCGTGTAACTGTCACCTCGACTATATGAAGTGCAGTGTCATTCAAAATCTTCTTTGGGGGCTAGCAGTTTAACGACAGAAAACAAGACAGGTAAGGTCGACGCACTATCAATAAGATCTTCAATAAAAATGGACGTACGTAGGAGGTTTCCTCATCTGGAACGGCTCTCATTTTCGCCTACATTGACGAGAATCTTGCAGTGGAATAAGTCATGGCGTACATCAGTCATTCTTCCAGTCCAGGTGATATTCGCCCATCCCCTCCCCCCAACAAACCTCCTTATAACATAGTGACCATGTGAGAGCCAATGTACACGAAACATTTGTGACTACTGTAGCAGTGGCTTAGGAATACGTGTTATTTAAACAATAACTTTAACAGTAATAATTTTAAATAATTTTAAACGTTGCTTATAAAGTGTTTTAATTGTAGAGAGTATTATGTTAGAGAAAGTAGGAGACTCTTGAATAACGGAACTGAGATATTCGTGCATTCAAGGTACTCGAATAATGCGTTCTCTAAACGTAGAACACTGCAGCATACGATCTGGTCACTGCCACAGCTGCGCATAGAATTAATTATTAAGAATATAAGTGATACGGCAGAAAGGAAAGTTCGTAAGGCTTTGGAGACTCAAAGGCAGAAACCATCAGTCCATGAAGGAAGCTATGCAGCTATTGTTTACTGAATAAATCTGAGGGATTGATGCG